>WBMV01005837.1:0-61698 GCA_013396655.1 Campylorhamphus procurvoides | reverse complement strand
GGGGGGGGGGGGGAAGAACCCCGATCAGAGAGATTTTTTGCATCCATGTGGCTACAAGATAAATCATCATCCAGGGCAAGTAATGGGGAGTAATTGTAAGTCCCCCTTGAGTTTTACAGCACATTAGAGATTTGCTGAATAGCTACTGCACCTTCCAGGCTCCAATTACCCTTCTCCCTGCTCTCAGTATCAAAGGCAACAAAAAAAAAAATAAATTGCTTTCTTCACACTAAATGATTTTCAGAGAGCAGTCAGATGGGCAAAGGGGCTTGGAGAAATTATCATGGGCTTTTCTGGGCCCAGGTCTCATCTGTTTCTTCAGGTCCTTCCAGAGGAGGAAGCATGTTCGGAGGGTGTGGGACTGAAGGTGCTGCTTTCTGCACCTCAAGAGCCCTGTGATGAGCTGGTTTTTTAGGCAAAAATAAAATTCATCTGTGCCCCATTTGTTCTTTGGACACTTCAGTATATCAGAGTGGAAGAAGAACTGCAGAGAAAAACCTTTTTGCCTTCCAACGCTCCATTTCCACTTAGGAAAAACACTCTGCAGCAGTGACTGTCACTGGCAGTAGGACATGAGCATGACAGCAGAGCCATTTGCTCTCATCGAAAGGGAAAATCAAGGCTGATGGAATTAACTTGCTGGGGGATCACCCAGCAACCCTGTGGCATGTGAACTTCAGTCTCCAATGTCCCAGACAGGCTCCATCACACCCTGTTGCTCTTCAAAAAGCAGAGACACCCCTTCACCAACTCTCCCTCCTCAAATGGGTTTCCCTCCTCCCCTGCAGTGCAAAACCTGCCAGGATGCTCAGCCACGAAGCAAATCACTGTCAGGCACTTCAACTATCAATTACCTGTTAAATTGACACAAAAAGAATTAGTGGAAGGTGTCCCTGCACAAGCTCTTCACACTTAGGGTGCCTCTTGTAGTTACGTGGTCGTGCAAATGTTTCCATCACTGCCTAAAACGTGGCAGGTCCAGCCAGCTCCGTTGTGATGCCCTGGGTTTTGCTGGATGCAGACCTTGATTAATCATGGGGACTGGCAGTGTTTCAGTGCTTGGGTTCACTTCTGAATCCGGGCTGGTCACTGCACAAATTCCCTTCCCCACTGCAACAATTCTCGATGACATATGTGTTTATTTACTGCTGACCACACCCAAAATTACATATATTGCCTCGATTCTGTGTCACAACCAGCGGCCATAGGTTTGTAAGCTCAAGAGCAGTCAGGTAAGCAAGTGTGGGAAATAATAAGGTGGTTTTCTTCTTTCCTCTCTCCTCAAAATCTGTATCTGCCATCCAAAAAACTCCCCATGTATCTTCTGGCTTGGCATTTCCACAGCCTCATCTCCTTTCGACACCCAGAAATCTCAGGGCAAGTGTGCATTTTTAAGCCCAGTATTCTGCCAGTAAAACAAATATCCAATTAAATACTTGCTTACATTAGATGCTGTACAGCTTGCATGCAGCCAAATCCCCTTATTAGCCTTGTATTTTTCATGCCATTAGACCACATTCTTCACTTGCAATTTTAGAGGAAAATCTTCTCTAGCAAATTCTCACCAGCTCATCCTCTGCTGTTGAACCTTTAACACCTCACCGACCTCTCCCCTGCTCTGCTGGAAACAAGGATGGACTTGGGTTATTTCTGTTGGCTTTTGTTTTGTTCTTACAGAGACAAATTTAATTATAACTTCTAAAATCCTTGAACTTGGAGCTGGACATGCAAAATCAACCCTGCACATCCTGGAGTTACTGTTTCGTGAAACCATCTGGAGAAGTTAAAAGCTCAGCAGCCTCTGTGCTGTGGAGAAAACGTGGTGTCTACCACGATCCAGCCTCCATCCATGAGGCATCACAGCCACCAGCAGGTCCCCCATGTGGAGACCTCACTGAAGCTTCCCTGCCAACACAATGAAGGTCACAGGGATGGTGAAGGTGACGCTCGTGTGATGCCACCACAGAGGGATGCAGCTTTGTGCTCTGCCCCATGAGCTCAGCCCCAGGTCCCTGTGCAGGGCTCAGGGGGTTGGTGCATCCCCCTGGTGTGACGTGGGGAGCAGAGGGGGTTGGTGCATCCCCCTGGTGTGACGTGGGGAGCAGAGCTCCTTCATCAGCCAACTCAAATATCTCACACAAAAACACACGGATGTGTCATCCCTGTGATTTTTATCTCCCTCACAGCACCCTGGAACTGTAGAGTGGCCACATCCAGGAACTCCTTTAGCACCCAGGTACATCCCCCGTGGAGGGGGTTAAATGTCATCTTCTGGATTAATTTTTACATCAAAACCACTCGCTTTTGGCACCACAAGTTAAAAAGTGCTTTTGCCCCATGCTGAAGGACAGCTGACAAAACTGAGCAGGGATTTTGGTGATTAATGGGCACTGCAATCAGCCTTTTGGTACTTTCAGCTCCCCATGCTCACAGGTGCACCATTCCAGTGGGATGAAGATCCATGGGCATCTCCTTGGTGTCCCCTGAGGCTGGTGGCAAACACCACAGCTGTACCTGCCAGCCAGGGCTGTGCTGTGGGATCTGCCTCTCTGAACAGGACAGGGGCATCCCAATCCCACTGGGCTGCTCAGCAGCATCAGGTGGGAAAGGAGAAATCCACCTGCAGAGCTTCTCTTGGCTCTCACACAGAGGAGAACCTTCCCTAGAGACACAGCCACCCAGAGGCTCCTCCAGCAGCAGTGGTGGCCACCTGAGACTGGGGTAACCCAGCTGGCAATGCTGGCATGAAGGAGAAACTGCAGCCAAGGGCAAAGGGGTGCAGAGCATCCCCCTCCTCCAGCCCCTGGCAGGGACCTCCTGCTCAATAAACAAATCCTACAAGGGGGTTTGAAAACCCTTTCCATCACTTACAGCAAGAACAAAACACCTGACAAACCTCCAGCACCATTTTCCATGCAGGCACAGCACACCTTGCCCTCACTCCAGCCCGGATTTAACAATCCATTTTACCACCTTTCCATTTTAAACCCAAGACCAAGACTTTTTAATGTAGGTCCCTTTGGCCATGGTTGTGTCCTGAATATAATATGAATATCCTCCAGTTAACTCTTCACACCTGGCCCTGCTGAAATGGGGCAGCTCCAAACTCCCCTGGGATGCAGGGATTGATGGAGCTCCTGTGTTATTTAATCTCACAGACCACAACCCCCCAGCTCCTTCCAAATTGCCCTGTTTGTCACCGCAAACTAGTCCTGGATGTTCATGCAACAGTGCAGCTCCCACCTGCAGCATAACAAAAATCCAATTTCTGAGTGTTTCAGTTGAATTTCAGTCTGGATCCAAGTGAAATTTAATCAGACGGGAGTGTAATGCGATAAACCAGTGGCCTGGAAAGATGTTATTCGCTATTTTTTTAATATTAAAAAATGCAAAATGTAAATAATCTGTGGGGAGGGAAAATTAGAAGCTCTGAAATTCCTTTCTTAAATGCAGAGTAAGTATGGGAAAGAACAAAGCACAGCTCCATGGGCAGATGCTCTCCTGAGGAAAATCAGTAAGTTTTAAAGGGCATATTGACCAGTAAGAATGAACTTTGGGTAAAGAGCTAAGAACGAATAGAAAAAAAAAAAAAGCTAGTCAACAAGTTATTTAAAACAAGGATTTTCAGCCTCTTGCTATAAAGTACAGTTAAACCCAGTGATTTAAACATTTTGACTGCAAAATCCCAGATCAGGTTATAGCCTGATGCTGGCACAGATTTTCATTATCAAGGCTTTGCTTGTGTAAAAGCAGGAGTTTTAAATTTACAGCCAAAATTCTTGATTTATTTCTGAATATCCTTTTCTGTGAATAAGGCCATACTTTTGCAGGGATTTTCTTTTCACTTTTTTGCCACATTACCAATTTTTCCTCCATCAAAGATAACAGTGTAAGTGAACCTGTGTGAACATCCACCTTTTTCTCACCACCCAGTTCCATTCCCTCCACTTCAAGAGAGGTGAAATCATTAGTGAGGAGCCTCATCGACTGCACTTTGTCCTTCCAGTCATTTTGTATGAAAGATGTGGAAAATTCACCTTCTGTGAGTTGCCTCCTGCTTGTCTGGGTGATGTTTGCTGATGCCCCACTGGCAGCAGCACCTGCACAGCCATTCCAGGCTCCCCACGAGTCCCTTTCCAACCCACTGATGGGGATTTATTTCCTGGAAGACCCAGGGACTTCATGCTGAGGATGCTGGAAACACTCACGCTTGTCCCACCAGGCTGGACCTGCCATCCTGCCCTGGGGGTCAGGTTTGGCTCCCAAGCACTGGATTTGGAGCAAAACTTTTATTTCTTTCTCTCCAGCACCTTCCTTATCCATCACACTGAAACACAAACTCTGCCACAAGCCCCTGGAAATCTCCAGGAAGGGTGGGCAGATCTCCACTCCTGAGTGCTGGCACCAACACAGGGGTTAATATCTCCCTTCATGCACAATGTGCAAGACCCAGGACCTTTCTGGGGATATTTTTGGAAAGGGACACTCAAGAGCTGCCATTGAACTTCACGTCTGTCCTTCCTCAGACCCCTGTGTTGAAGCTGCATCAGCAGCTCAGCAATGCCAGCAGCTGCTCAGGTCTCTGACACCTTTTTAGTGTCAGAGAATCACAGAATTGTTAAGGGTGGAAAATACCTTAATCGAGTCCAACCTAACACTGCCAAGCCTACCACTAACCCACATCCCTAAGCACCACATCTACACGTTTTTTGACCTCTCCCAGGGATGGTGAATTCACCATTCCCTGGGCAGTTCCAATGCTTGAACACCTTTTCTGTGAAGAATTTTTCCCCTAATATCCAATCTAAACCACCCCTGATGCAACATGAAGTCATTTCTTCTTGTGCTATTGCTTGGTACTTGGAGAAGTGACCAACTCCCTTGCCCATGAATATTCCTGCCTGGACATCAAGGATCTTCTGAATGTGGCCTTTCAGCCCAGAATGAAATTGTAGGTGTCAGCCAAAGGCTGCACCTGAACCCACCAACTCCTACAAGACATGGAGCTGGTCTCACACCTCGTGTCTCCCTGGGGTGTCCCCATCAAGGACTAACCAGCCCATGAGCCATGCCAAGATGGTTTGTGTGCTCCTCTTACTGCATCAATGGGAAAAGAAGAAACACCAGAGCTGTAACTCAGTCTATTCCAACAAGGAGCCCTTGGAGATTTTCCCCACCATCCAGATGCAAAGAAGCCTTTTGTTGGACAGAAGGAGAGTGTGGCACATTTCCATTGCTCTATGAAGAGATTTTCACTGTTTACCCTCCTGCCTTTGGGTTCTGCTTTGGAGAGTTTGCCCCCAGAGCCCCATCAAGGATCCCTTTTGTGTGTCCCTCAGCAGATTCTGCAGACATTAAACTTTATGTTACACAAGGGGTAAATCTCTAGGAACCCAGACTGAGAAAAGACCTGAGTCAAAGAAACTCAGAGTAGAGCAGAAAAAACCCCACTGTGCCTGGCAGGTGGCAAATTTGTGTTGTGAACAGCGTGTGGGTCTGTGGAGCACAGAGTGCCCAGCACTTACCATTCAAAAGGACTCACTGGTGGAAATGCTCCTGCTGGGAAGTGCCACCATCCTCTCTGCTGACTCCCTGCTGATGGTGAGACCCAAACCCTTCCTTGGGGGGGCATTACCAATGGGGAAAAAAGGGGAAAACTACTGCAACCCTTGAGTAAACATCCCTACATTTTTGTCCATTGAGGTCCAACCTTAAAGCATTTATATCCCCCACGTGTTCTGGGGGTTTCACGGGTGGAAGATGAGACCTGCCTCAAAACAAAGCAGTTTTTTGTGCCTGGCTTCAAGCACAGACCCTGCTGGGCTCAGACACAGCAGCAACTCCCGTGTGGCTTTATCACCAGAGCACACAGGGAGTGACTTTTGGTTTGTCCTTCCAAAATACATCAATTAAAACAACCCTAAGCTGGGCTGTCAGTGCTGCTGAGCACCAGCAGTGTCCTGCTTGTGACTGAATTCAGCTGAGCCTGAGTCAGGCTCATCCTGTGCTTTGCTCAGCCCCAGAGAACCCACACAGGACAGGAACCCCAGTGGGCTCATCCAGCTTGTCCCCTCCATCAGGGCACATATAACTTGCACATGCAGCTTTTCTGCAGCCTTAGAACTGCTCCACACATGCTTTTGTTTGGTTGGGGGTTTTTTAATATGGTCTCTCTCCTCTTCCCAGTTTTCACAAACCCCTGACTTAGCTGGCTGAGTGAGGGACATTAGAAGGAGACAGACTGATGGACAGAGGCTCACACTGAGGCAGCGAGATCACAGAGAGTAATTTCCCGAGGAGACAAACCTATAGGGGAAAAGAACATTGTCATTGTTTATCTTCTTTCAGCAGGTTTTGTTTTTGCCATTGGAAAAAGCCAGCAATGCAGCAAACAGCTTCATGAATATACAGATTGTTTTTGGCAACTGCCAATTAGCAAAAATGTTGTCGTGCAATCCCCAAACAGCTATTTCCCTGGGAATTTCTTGTTTTGAACAAGCCATTTTCCATTAGAGAAGATACACACAGTGACAAATATTTCTTGCTGGCTCTTATTAGGAGAGGCAGAGTGGAGAGGGGAGGCAGCCACCACCACCACCGTGCTGGGAGAGCTCACACTACCACCCTGGGACCCCCATGCCCTTGTTACCCAGCAAAGACAGCTGCAAACAGGACTGGGAGGACAATCCCAAACCCAACCCACACACCTTTTACTCACTCTCAAGTCTTTCTGATTCTTCTCCTTGGATTGTGGGGCAATGAGAAGGACTTCGGGGTGTTGGTGGGTGAGAGGCTGGCAATGAGCTGGCAATGGGCACTGGGAGCCCAGAAAGTCCACTGTGTCCTGGGCTGCATTCCCAGCAGAGTGGGCAGCAGTGATGGGGGGATCCTGCCCCTCTGATCTCATGAGACTCTCCTTGCAGAGCTGCATCCAGGTCCAGAGCCCCCAGGAAAACATGGAGCTGCTGGAGTGAGTCCACAGGAGGCCATGGAGACATTCTGAGGGCTGGAGCCCCTCTGCTCTGGAGACAGGATGAGAGAGCTGGGAGGGCTCACCTGGAGAAGAGAAGGCTCCAGAGAGACCTCAGAGCCCCTTCCAGTGCCTAAAGGGACTCCAAGAGAGCTGGGGAGGAACCTGGGACAAGGGACGGAGTGACAAGACAAGGGGGAATGGTTTCCCACTGCCAGAGGGCAGGGTTAGGTGGGATATTGGGAAGGAATTCTTGGCTGGGAGGGTGGGGAGCCCCTGGCACAGGTTGCCCAGAGAAGCTGTGACTGCCCCAGCACTGCAAGGGTTCCAGACCAGGCTGGATGGGGCTTGGAGCAATCTGGGCTAGTGGAAGGTGTCCCCACCCATGGTCTTTAATGTCCCTTCCAACCCAAACCATTCCATGACTCTGTGATTCTATGAATATTCACCTGCACAAAAGCAGCTCTTCTATGAAACATTTGCAGCACCTGCAAGTGACAATCAGGTCTCACCAGTGCTGGATTACTGGGGTCTTGAAAGAACTGGGCACAAAGCTTTGCTCACTGGACAAAACAGAAAGAAAAAAAACATCCTGGTGTGCACGGAGAGAGGTCTGGCTATGTGGAAAGTCAGCGCTGGGGCTCATTCCTGCTACTGGAAATCACACCAAGGTACTTTGGGGTGCTATTCATCACAGCCTGGGGCAAACACCTTCCTCCAGGTAAATCCTACCCAAAAAGTCCCAGGCTGAGGTTCCCCATGGCTGCTATCACCCCTGCAAGGCCAGCCTGGGTCCTTGCACAGACCATGTGGAGAAAGACACACAACACTCAAGCCTTCCAAGAGATCTCTTCACAGCTTTACCTGAGAGACAGTGATGCCATGAGCCACAGACCAGGGAGACGAGGCACTTGAAGCCAGCTATGATGGACAGCTTTTTATTTCCCAATGTTTTCATTTAACAAAGTGCTACATTCCATAGTTACAGTATGAGTTGTTGTTCCTGTCCGAAACAGAAAACCACAAGGAAGCATGAGGACTGCTGACATCACTCTATGGAAGCAGTGCAGTCCAGAGAAACCTCACCAGGGGGAACATCTGGCCTTAGAGACACCTTTAAAAATCAGCAGCTGTTTAGTGGAGGGGCATTTCATCAGGGCAAGGGCTGCGTGCCAGGCAGGGTGAATGCCTCCCATCACAAAGGGGGCTGAAGGGATTCTGTGGTGCCTTCGATAAATTCTGGCTTGTGCTATCAGGAAAATGCAAACCAGAGGTGAGTGACTTGTCTTGTGTCAGTCGAGGAATTGTTATTGCTGCAGTGAAGTCGCCATCGCAGCCATGCCAGTGTCACCTCAGCACTCAGGGACCTGCAGTTCCCCCAGCACTGGCGATGAGGAGGATCCTTCTTGGCTGTTTTTCTCACCCTGCCTCTCTCAAAGGAATCTGCTTGTTTGGCAATGCAAAGGTACAGGTTAAATCAGTAGAGTGTTCAGCCACTGGAGCTTCAGGTCCCACCTGACCCCCTCCTCCCCTCCCTGCTGCCACCTGTGTTCAAGGAAATGAATTAAACACCAAGAGAATATTTCAAAGAGCCCAATCCAATGTCTACTGGCCTTGGATGAGAAGGGAAGGAGCTGAATGATGCTTGTGCTTCAAGGACCTTCACAAACTGCCCTGACACTGGGAACACTGCAGGAAAACCTCTGTGTGCTCCAAGGGCTCCAAAGGCTTCCCTGGGATCCAAGGCTGGTTCTGACTGCCCATTTTGCTTCCAGGTTAGGCTGAACATCCAACAGAAACCTCCACTTCAAAAGGACATCAGCTGGGATCTCTGCACTGCTGAGCAGCTCAGAAAGTTGGCCAACAGTTGTCACCTCCTAACCAATGTGCTTTGGCTGAAGGTGTTCAGAGCCAGAGACCGGCCTGGCAGTGAGGATGGATAACAAGAAAATCTTTGGGAAACCCTTCTAGCTCCCAACTCTGTCTCCAGCAGAGACCAGAGAGCCCACACTGAACTGTGCATGCAGCTGGACCTCCCTTTTGGCTACCACTCTCCTGCTTGCCCAGGTTGTCCCACCGTACCTTCCATGTACCTACTTGCAATTCTTTGTCAGCCCCAGCTGTGGCCCTGCTGATTTCCAGCATCCTCCCCACCCATGGCATGTCCTCTCTGAGGGTTCTGAGGACACCAGGGCACCCAGCTGATGCACTAAAAACCCCACCTTCATCATTCTGATGGCAGTGTTGCCTTTAATTCCTTAATACTGGGGCAGGAGAAGAAAGGCAAGGAGTTGCCCTGGCACAGCAGAAAGCCAGTGTTTCCCAAACTGTGGATTTATTAGCACAGCCAGAGGCCATGGCACCTTCCCAACCCTTCAAACTGACCACCCATCCATAAGATCCTCCTGTGTTGCCAGAGCTGGAGTATTTAAACCAGCACTCTGCAGCCTTGCTTGGCCATCCCTCCTCCTCCTCCTCCTCCTAACAGGCCCAGCAGCTCTGTGTTTTATCAGATACTTAGAGAAGCCTGTGCTCCAGGACAGGCTCCCTCTTGCAGAGGCCAAAGCCCGTTCTCATGGCTTGCTCTCCATGCCTCTCATGCTGAACCAGAATGAAGCACTTTGGGAACACCTTGCAGCTGCCAGAGTGTTGTTTGCAGCCTGCCTGGCACTGCCCCTAAGAGATAAACCTTTCTGGAGGTGATCTCCAGCAACATGGAATGGAGAAGTCATTCCACCTTGCAACCCCTATCACACCTTGCCAGGAATAAATCATCAAAGAGCCCAAGGGACAACATTTCCTGATTCCTAAAGCTGCAAGACAGTCAGCCACGCTCACCTGGACTGTTAACACCTCCCGAGCAACTCCAAGAGACTTAGGAAGGAGAAGGAAATTGGAACAGCTGAGTCCGGAAGGAAAACTTCATTTTAACTTGGAGTGATCACTTATTGTGGGAGAAAGAGGCTTTAATGTTGGGCTGAGGCACCTGGACTTAGTGGTGGATGCTCAGTCAGGGCTGCTTTTAGCAAGGCAAGATCCTTCTGGTTAAAGTTTCAGGAACAAAAAGGGAGAGATGCACTGTGAAGCCCTGTCTGGAAAAGCCTGTCCTAAAGGGATTAGGGTATGAAGACTCCCCTAACATTCTGATGGACCAGTCTCCCTAACCTGTTTCCCATAAACTTGCAGGGATAAAAGTGTGAGGGACCTCACACAGCTGTTCTACTGGAAGACTTGCACTAGTAGCAGCATTTTGGAAACCAGGTTGTCCCACCTGCCATTCTCCAGATGGGAGATGACTCAGTGGGTGTGGGGGTAAGGCTCACAGAAAAGTACCTGGGCTCTGAACAGCAGTTTGTTCAGAGCTGACCATCACATCTGATGACTTCAAGTCCAGAGGAGGCCGTGACCCCCTCAAAGAGAACTCAGCCTGAGTTGGGGCTTCAGAATGTCCTCTCTACCCTGCAATCCCACTCACACGAGGTATTTCCTTACCATCATCAACATCCACCTTCCACCACCTGACAGGCCTTTCCACCTTCACAAGGAATGAAATCCTGCACCTGTCCCTCCTCAAACTCTCCTCTCTCCACTTCTTCAAAGGCTGAGAGGGATTTAATCTCAGCAGATGTGTGGTCTGTGCTTCTTTCTCTGGCAACAGCGACTGTTCCTTGCATGAAGGATGATTCCCCACAAAACACCTCATGTTTTGAATGTTTTGCATGACTGTCAGACTGAAGGAATTCCATAAAGAGAAGCAGAGATTCAGAAATGCAGCCCTTTTTCTAGCTGTTTTGGCAGCATCTGTGTGCAAAGCAACATTAGTCTCCCCTGCTTGGTGCCCGTGGCATCTCAGGCAGTGGCTGACTGTCTCCCTCTGTAACCCAGGGCTAGCAGGGCTAACCCAGGTAGCACACCAGCTTGCCCTTACCCTGTGCCACCCTTGCCTTCACCTCCACGACCTCTGAATCCATCCGTCCTACAGCTTCACCTTCCCTCCCCATGGCCAAGGGTTCCCAGTGTGGCCATTCCACCCCTCCCTACAGTGGATATCTCTCCAGCTGTGGCTGCTTTCCCACAAATCCCTCAACAGTCACCTGCTCCACAGCCCTTCGGGCCTTTCTGTACATTGTGGTCTGGAGACCAGCTACCCAGAGAAGCTGTGGACGCCCCACCCTGGAAGTGTTCAAGGTCAGGCTGGACAAGGCTTGGAGCAACCTGGTCTGGTGGGAGGTGTCCCTGCCCATGGCAGGGGGGTTGGAATGAGACAGGTCTTGAAGGTGCCTTTCCAACCCAAACCATTCCGTGACTCTGTAAGACAAGACCCATCCAAATGCCCCAAAGGTGCTGCTGTTCATGCAGCTTTCAGGGGCTGAAAATGCAACGTCCACTGGGTAAGTGGGACAGATGCTCCACTCCCATCTCTGAGGGAATGCAGCCTTGGAAAGAGATGAACCAGTAACTGGTGTCCTTCAAACAGGTGGCAGAAGCTGAGGAAGCCCCTGCCCTGCCTCTTCTCTGACCTACTTGCACACTGACCAGAAGCTGAGAGATCCATGCAAGACCACCTGTGAGGAGGTGAGCGCTGGTATTTATTGTGCTGTAACAGACAGTGCTGGTTGAAAATGGACAAGGATTTTTGTGGTGAAATCAAGTGCTGAGGCCATTCCTGTTTGTCTCCAAGCAGCGTGGAGCAGAGCTGAGGGGAGAGAGCAGGGGTGAGAGTCAGGCACCCCAGTGCAGAAATGTGCTTCAAACCGAATCAAGAACACCGTACACGGGCACTTCTCAGGTGGCCAGGGACACAGTTCAGGTGTACAACTCATTAATTAAGCAGAGCAGCTAATCTTAGCACTAATGAACTCTAGCTCAGGTAATGTAACATTTAAAATTAATTGGACAGAGGTCATTCACAGTAAAGATTTCCATTCCCGGGTTAGGTGAGAGCTATTGTTATGATTAGATTACTGCCAGCCAGGACCAAAACAGTACACCAGGGTAAGAGGAAAATAATCATCCATACGGAGCAGCTCCAGCTGTGGGTCTGGATGAGGCGCCGGGTGCAATGTGAAATCTCCACTACGGTATCAAACAAACATCACTGGCGGGACACAAAGAGCGTAGCATGCCTTGGCCGGGGCACCCACCCCTGCTGGGGGGCCTGGGTGGTGGAGAGAGCAGAGATGC
Source organism: Campylorhamphus procurvoides (assembly GCA_013396655.1). Lineage (NCBI taxonomy): Eukaryota > Metazoa > Chordata > Aves > Passeriformes > Dendrocolaptidae > Campylorhamphus > Campylorhamphus procurvoides. Next base: position 49,544 of record WBMV01005837.1, on the reverse strand, counting down.
AGCACAGAGTCGCTTGTTCTTCTTCTTCTCCCCCTCCCTCCCTCCTTGGAAAAGTCACAAGGGCACTGCAGTCCGACTCAGAACTCGTCCTCGGAGCTGTCGGCCAAGAGCATGACTCGGTCCTGCATGCTGTTAAACTCCCTCTGCTGCGGGGGAAAAGCAACATCAAAGAGCTGCATGTGCAAAAGGGGAAATGGAAGAGCTTTTGGAACCCCCCACCATCCCATCCCATCCCCAGGACATCCTGGGCACTTCAATCATATCCAGGCTGCGCTTGCTTTTAGAGCCAAAAGGGTTAACGGGAGAGTGGGTGGGATTGGGCTCTTTCTTTGCAGATTCCATACCTTTCTTTTATGCCTCTTGGAGCCATTTCTCCTTCGGCGGTTCATAATTTTAATGCTGTACAGCGCTCCCAGTATGAACAGGGCTCCAGCTATCCCGACTCCCACAGGAACCAGCATCCCTGACATGTATCCTGCCTGCATGGGGATAGAGACAAGCAGAGCAGCACTCACAACACCATCCTTTCGGAGTCATTGTATCCCCATGGCATTTTCCTCAAAATTTATTGGATTTTATTCCCTACCACCCATCTGCACAGGATGAGCCCTGGTTCCAGGGGCTGAGCAAGCCCCAACTAACCCTGTTCCAGGACCAGGTTGTCAAACCACCACAGCTCCCTCACCAGCAGCTTTTTCCAACAGATACTTAGCAGTGATAGTTGAGAAGCTGCAATGCTTGCCCGACTTTAGGAGAGAGAACAATTTGGGTGAAGTGTCTGTCAGCAGGGGTGTAGGTGTGAAGGAAAACCTCAGCCACCGAGGCCAGGCAATCTCAAGCCACACTGAAGATCTGTGACCACTCAAACAGCCTGTGTAAAGCAGGCTGAGTGCTCTGAACTCCCCAGGGACCACCAGCACAAATAAAGGCACAGATTTATCACAGAATAGTTTGGGTTGGAAGGGACCTTAAAAATCATCTCATTCCAACCCCTTGCCATGGGCAGGGACACCTTCCACTAGCCCAGGTTGCTCCAAGCCCCGTCCAACCTGGCCTTGGACACTTCCAGGGATGGGGCAACCACAGCATCTTTGCCCAACCTGTGCCAGGGCCTCTCCACCCTCACAGGGAAGGACGTCTTCCCAAAATCTAATCTAACCCTGCCCTCTGTCAGTTTGAGGCCACTGCCCTTGTCCTGTCATACCTCCAATGAAGTGATTACGCAGCTTCCACGTTTCCCAGGGACACACGGCCACAGTGCCCTGGCACGCTACTGTCCTGTCTCAGCCTGGGGACAGCAGAAGCTGCTCCCAAAACCTGCAACCACCTCTCTGGAGGAGCTGGAATTCAGAGCCAGGCTGTGCTCACTTGTGCAGGAAGAATTTGCCCTCTCTGTGCCCAGCCTGAGCCTCCTTGGCTTTGTACTCAAAATCTTCAAGCCAAGCACTTTAGCTTTGCATGGGAAGGAGTCACTTGCATGAGAGCAGGAAGATGAAGTAGAGGGAGGGCACACACACCTTCAGCTGGCACAGCAAAAGTAAATCAGCTCTAATTCCATTGCTGTGATCTCTATGTTTGCATTGGCCATCAAAAATAAGCACATAGAGATAGCAAGACTGATTTAAAATTACATATCTAAATATTTAAAATCCTTTGGAAAATATTCCCAAGCGCTTGTTATTTTATATTTTACAGCTTTAAATGAAAATGGACCTAATTTTTAAAGTGACAGACGGCTTCAGCATCCTCACCTAATTTGGGCTGGGGGCCCAGTGAATCAAGAGAGGCAGGTTCAGCCTGGCCCCCTCCCTCAGCAGCTCTGCCTTCCTTCACACTGCAGCAGCAGAGTCCTCTGCTGTGCCACTACAGCTTTACCCTTTGCCCTACCCACCCCCCAAAATAGATTTTACAACCACTCTGCACTCCCAAACTGCAGCACAGACCCACAACACGCACTTACACCACAATTACTTTTCTTCCATAATCCACAGAGTGGGAGGAAAGAAAATGAAAGCTGTTCAGGTGCACTGCCCTGCCTTTGTACCCTTACCTGGAGAATCCAGGGCAGACACGATGCTAACAAGGGCTGGGTTGCTCTCCCAAACCCTTCCAAGATCCTACTGAGTGCTTTAAAAAGTACCACCTTTGTGTCTGGATCCCAAGGTTTGAGGGATCTTCAGCTGCATGGTTCAGATTCCCTGAACAGCCTCCCAGAAAGCCCAGCCCTGTTCCTTGCAGGGGCTGCATCCCCACTCCCAGCTCCTGAGACAGGGGCTTGGGGAGAACACGGCTAAAAGGCTCTGTCTCTGCGAGGCAATTAAGGTGCCTTGATTGGGTGACCTAATTAGTGCAGTGTGGGGTTTTCTATTTCTGGAACTTTGCTGCTGGCATGGGCAGCAACTGGAAATGGCTTTTAGCTGCTGCCCAGTTGAGTTTCCAGAGAGAAACCACATCTTTTAATACAATGAACTCCTTACCCTGCCTGTGAGCCTTTCTCATGTCTGACCTTCTAAAGTAAAGGCCCATGGCCTTTTACAAGTTTCCCCCAAAACCCAGATCAGTGTTTTATACCCCAAAAGCCTGTGGTGTGATGTGGATCCAGCCCTTCTGTGTTGTGCAGCCGGACTCCTGAGGGCTTCTGCACTCGCTTTTTAGAAAACCTCATTTCACAGGCAGCTCCAAAGTCCTGTTTCNCCTGTGAGCCTTTCTCATGTCTGACCTTCTAAAGTAAAGGCCCATGGCCTTTTACAAGTTTCCCCCAAAACCCAGATCAGTGTTTTATACCCCAAAAGCCTGTGGTGTGACACCGATCAGCCCTTCTGTGTTGTGCAGCCCGACTCCTGAGGGCTTCTGCACCTGCTTTTTAGAAAACCTCATCTCACAGGCAGCTCCAAAGCCCTCTTTTTACCCCTTTCCCATGGGGAAGATGTAGCTTCTTTGGGGATGCTTTTAATACACTCAATCCATGACCATGACCTTCCTGGGCTTTGAGATAACAGAACTGCAGAGGAACCTCATGTCCATTATTCACCATCCCAAACACAACATTTGCAGAGTGTTTGCAGGAGACAGACACAAATCTGTTCCTGACCCATGCCCCTGGTCCCACACTGCCCACACCCTTCCCTCTCCCATGGAGAGGGACACAGAAAGATGTATCTCTCAGGGATGGGGCCATCACGTGCTAGGATCCTCTTTTGGATGAAGGGATTGTAAAACAGAGGACAAGGGCAAATGAGAGAGGCACATATGACTGGTCCTGATAAACTCTACAATGAAGGGGAGGGAATGGGGTGAACAGGCTCATCTGCAAGTGATTTGCTACTCCAGCATTTGGTTGGGGGTGGAGGAGTGCTTTTTGTCGGGCTTTTCAAAGGGAAAACGTGAGCCAGGTGAAAGATCTGCCTCCAGGTGTCTGCTGTTCCCCAAAGGAGGGAGAAGGCTCAGGGCCAAATCTCTCTTTTAAGCAGACACCAGTGGATCCTCAGTTACACCAGTGTTTGTGCTGCGCACTGTCAGGCAGTCCAGGATCTACCTGCAAGAGGTTGGAGCATGGAACGCCCCCCTCTGCAAGGGGGAAGGACAGAGGAGGCCAACAAGGTGCCAGGAGGGAAGAAGTGAAAGCTACACTTCAGTGAGAGGACACCAGTGTCCCTGAGCTCGTGTGTGCCACGTGTTGGCATGGGCAGGTGACCTGTGCATGCTGCATTCACTGCAGGCACCCAGCCAGCCCTGGTGGCTGCTCTTTACCTTCACTGGGAAAACCATTCTCTGTCCTTTGAGCTTCTGCTCGGGCTGAATCCCCGGCCATGGAGCTCTGCTGTGAGCAGGGCTCGTACCAGACATGCCTCCTTCCTAGTGGAGGCATAAAGGTAACTCAAACAAAGTTGGAGAGGAACCCACCTTAAACCCTTCCACTCCCCCATCCTAGACAACAGATGGCCAGCCCCATCCCTCTGCTCTGACTTGGTGGTAAAATGCTGCTGAGATTTGGGGAGCACCACGTGGGAAGGTGACAGGCTTGTTGGGTGACAGGCTGCTTAAGCTTAGAGATGTATTTTCAGGGTTTCTTATCGAGTCAATTTTCCTTGTGGTGGTTTTTCCATCTACTGACTCTGATGCTGTTCAAGAATTTCCAAGCCTTGTTGATTCACAAAATGTTCTTGCCTTTAAACACTACTGCCACCTCATTTCCAGCTTCACGGTTCTGCCACCAGCAACACCACACTTGGAAAGCTTCACAAGTGTTTCAAAATGTTAATATTTGCTCCAGGGCAGCAGAGCCTAAAAAGCCATCACTGCCTGTGGCTGGCACAGCTCTTGATTCCAATGGATTAACCCCTGTAACACCAGGGAGGAATGATCAGGGTCTGTTATCTTTTCAGTCTTCTGGTGTTTACTGTTTTTCCTGCCAGGGAGTTGCAGCTCTTCATTCATGTGGAGGTTCTGTCCAAGAGGTGGTGGCATGGCATGCAGCCTCTCACCAGAGAGGAGCCCCAGACTCTCTTGGTTTGGATTTAGAACCAAGTTTAGCACTTAGAGAGTAGGTGTGGAGGCAAGTTCCTTACCCTGGGATCCCTGGAAACACTCCAGGTCAGGTGGACAAGGTCCTCAGTAACCTGATTGTGATCTAGTGGAAGATGTTCCTACTCAGTGCAGAGGGGTTGGACTAGATGGCCTTTTAATGGTCCCTTCAACCTCAAACTATTCTATCATTCTATGGTAAGTTAGGGGAACTAAAAAAAGTAATTAACTCAAGTCGTCTGACAAGAAGGTCATTTTCTGGTACCCAGAAATCAATCAAATACCCCCATCCCTCCTTCTGCTCTTTGTTATGCCCAGCAGGGATGTCCTGTGGATTCACACCCCTATAGACCAGCAGTATCTGGTTCATTTGCCTTCCAGAGAAAATTTTAACCCCTTTCTCAATTGTCCTTGTAGAGATAAAGAACTGCACTGATGTGAGTTTATTTATTCCTACAAGTAAACATGTTTTGCTTTGAAAGGAATTGAAACACTGAGGCTCCTACCTTATCTTTCAGCTTCTCCATCCAGCTTCTCACTGCAAAACAAGATAGAAAAGCTGTAATCATGTTACTTACATTAATTAATGAATGATAATGATAATATTAGAACAGACTGTAATTAACTCGACAAGCTGATAAGACTTTACATTAGATTTCCTCTCTTCTCATTCATGAGGAAGAGCAAATGCATCAAGTCAACACGAGGAACTCTTCAAGTGAGTTGGCAGGCAAGCAGCTCCCTTTTTCCTGAGCAATTCACAGCTTCAGAGTGATGAAAAAAGGAAGATAAAAACAGTATTTCAGGCTGTGGGTTTTTGCTTCTCATGCAAGGACACGACAAAACCTTACAGGGCAGGTAACCCCTTCCACCAGCCTTCTCCATGTAGATATTCTTCCTTCTATTTGGTGTAGCCCATAATGATGGATATAAAAGTATTATTCCCTGTGCTTTATTCCCCTGCTTTTCTGGAAGAGCCACTGCTTCCTCTGGGAAGCCACCAGAGGACTGGGGTAGCACTGGAGGTGCTAAATTGCTAAACCAAGTGAATTTGTACTTTTCTATACTACTTTCTACTCTTATACTATACACCACAGGGCATTGGATGTGTCTGAGGGCAAAATGCCCACAGAGATCCACTAGGATTTTAACCAATTCCTGCTCATAGGTAAGAAGAAATTAAACAGTTAAGTGTTGTTTTTTTCAGGGTTCACCAACTGCGTTTTAAGCCCTGGTCAAGGATGTGCCATGTGAAACAGGCACAGGTGCACACACACAGACTCATCCCTGGCAAGGAGCTGGGGGAAAAAAAAGGAGGAATTATCCAGGAGAGAGACACCCACAGCACTAGGAGAGGACAAGAGGTCTACTTTTATCCACTCTTCCCACCATTAGTCCTGGCCTGTAGCAAACTCACTTTATGAAGGTGCCATCCCCATCCCAGTGGAATATCAGAGAGGAAGGAAATTCATGGCTCCCCTGGGCTTTCTCAGGTGGGTTTGCAGATGGAACACTGCCAGGAGGAGCGGTGGCAGTGGCTCAGTCACGCAGTGACAGCCAGAGAACCACAAAGCTTTGGACTGATGTCCCCTCTGCACACCCAGACAGCTCCATGTGCACCCACAGTGTGTGCCCACCACCAGTGACAGGCACTGTGAGCTCAGCTGGCCCCAACCCAGGCTGAGCACAAAGCCTATTTTTAAGTCTTTCACAACAATTATATGGGATCAGTGATCTTCTCAATAGCCGACCCACTTTCTTGCAGCCGAACAATGGTGCTCTAAAGCAGCAATTAACTCTGGAATATTTCTGCCAAGGCACAGGCAAGGGCTGATCTAATAATATTCTATTACCTATTTTCAGCAAACACAGACTCTGGCTTCGTTCCCCCTCCGCTCCACAAAACAACAGCAGCACGTCCGCTGGGACCCACAAACTCCATAGTACAAATCTTTGTTTGCTATCACGTAATTGCTTATTATTAAACCCAGCCCTGTTGCCAGCCATGCAGAGCACACGCCGGGTGCCTCTGGGAATCAACCCAGGCCACAGGAAAGACAAGCCAAGGTGACTTCTCCCAGATTGGGCAGCTCTCTGAGGGATGCTCAGTGCAGCCACGTGACAGGCTCTGACCTCTGCTAGGGGAAAATAATGGCCCCAGATTCAGGAGGTCAAAGAGCCTGGAATGTCCTGGCAGAGCTGCCCTGGCATGTGGCAGCAGTGGATTCACCCCTCTGGAAGGAACAGAGAGTGCAGAGCTGTCACAACCAAGGTCTGGACTCTGCAGCCTGTCAGGTTGGGGCAGACAAGTCAAGGAGCACTGGATTACCATGAATTACAAACACTTTTCATGTCACTGATGCACAAAACTGTTTTAAAGCCTTTAAGGGAATGACAAGCCACTGTGTCACCAAAACCAAGCACCTACTGCTCCAGTTCTTTACCCATGTGGGGACACTGTGGGGTGTGGGTAGGAGATAAAGCATCTTTTCATGTTAGAATTGATATCTATGCTAAGCAGCTGCCACCAACTAATTCCGGACTCCAGACTCTAATTACGCATCATTACCCATGATTAATGTTCTGAACTTGGTCTTGGAAGAGGAACATTGTGGTTGGCACCTACTCACAAACATGCAACGCTCTCCAAGAACAGCAGGTGAGTTGCCAATGAGGCCAAGCAATAATTAGTAAGAAATACTCTAGCCCACGTATTTTTCATCATTCCCTTTTTCCTCCTTCCATGATCACTCAATGTCCTGAAAAAATTACAAGGGTCTCTGGGTGTGAATTACTAACAAGTGTCTGCAGAGCTGGCTCATCTTCCATGGCATTTTAAGGATGGTGAACAGTCCAAATTCTCTGCCTCGGCTTAACTTTGATCCCTTGGTTTCATGGGGAGCTAAGTAAGATCAGCGTGGAGCACTTCTGCAAATTACACACATAATCTGACATTTCCTCAGTGATTTATATAATGTCTGCATCTCTGCAAATTAATTTAAAATAACATATAGCTGAAGATTAATCTGGTCAGGAGCACAAAGGAGGAGCACAGTTGTCTGACTGTGGTGTCAGAGCAGCCCAGGATGAATACAGACAGTTACAGATGTAATGTGCTATTTTTAGTCATTTTTACCCACATTTTCCCCTTCCAAATGTGCAGCCAGCCATTAAGATGCTCTGATGGCAGCTAAAGGAGTGAGGCTCATTTGCAGAGGTGAGCAGCAGCCTGTGGTGTTTGCCTGGCCCTTCCTTGGAGGTACCTGGTCTAAGGGGACAGGCAAAAATCCCCAAGAGCAAAACCATTCTGAAAAGCTCAGGTTTTGGCAGATGCAGGCTGGAGGCTCAGGAGAGGGACAGTAGGTGACACTGGACTTCCAGAGATGGGGCAGCCACAGCTCCTCTGGCCACCTGTGACAGGGCCTCTCCACCCTCCCAACCAAGACTTTTTTCCCCATATCCCATCTATCCCTGCTCTCTGTCACTTTGAAGCCATTCCCCTTGTCCTGTCCCTCCATCCCTTGTTCCAAGTCCCTCTCCAGCTCTCCTGGAGCCCCTTTAGGCACTGGAAGGGTCTCTCAGGTCTCCCCAGAGCCTTCCCTTCTCCAGGTGACCCCCCCCAGCTCTCCCAGCCTGGCTCCAGAGCAGAGGGGCTCCAGTCCCTGGAGCATCTCCGTGGCCTGCTCTGGACTCACTCCAGTAGCTCCACGTCCTACTGATGTTGGGGCCTTCAATCCTGATCTCATTTCTTGTTGCTGTTCCTTGGCCTGTCCATCCTCAAATCATTTATTATTCATCAGCCAGGTCTCCTGTGCCCCTTTTGTCCTGGAAGCTGCAGAGCAGGGGGTGTCAGAGCCCAGCTCTGCCTTTCCTGCTGTCCATAATGCACCATCAAATCTCTCGCCAAAGGCTTTTCCCTGCTTCCCACCCTGCTCCCCTCTGAAAGCAGGAGCACAAGTCCTCCAGGCCTCTTGCTTTGCCAACTTTTAATAATCTTAATTGCCTAATTATCCACTCCAATGCCAAGATAAAGCTGCTTAATAATTCTGTTCATTTCTCATTCATTCTCTCCTTTCCCAGATAAGAAAATGCAAAGACTTCTGGTGGAGATTTCAATCAATAATTCATGCCCTCCTGCCATCAGTTCTGTCTCCCCCTTCCCCTCTTGGATGCCCTGCTGCTTTATCTTGTCACTTTGGTTTCATCTTATCAGCTTGTTTTAATCATATTCTCTTTTTTAATCATCAGTTAAAGCAATTCTGTTTTTCCATGGTACATTATCACTCGTCCCTGCACATCTCCCTTTATATTCAAGTCCAGCATTTACAACTTCATCCCAGAACTTCATCTTGCTACTGATGAAGGTCCATCCATCACCTTCTCTTTTAACAATTCCCCACCATGACCACCAGACCAGTGGTGGAAATGTGGCACACCCAGGCTCCTACACCCTCTCCCAAGGGCAGGGACAAGGACTGAAGGATGGTTTTATGGGTGAGAACTGTCCCAACCATCGCACCTGCAATTCCTTAAATGCAAGAGGCTCAGAGGGCTGCACCAAAGTTCCCTCTGGGAAATCAGGAGGTATCAGCCATGCTCAGAGGATGGAAAGATTTTGATCTAACAGATACTATTAATTGCTTTCCTGTCTGCTTGAGATCAGAGATATCCCTATCTCAGGAGCCAACAAAGCTGTTTAAGGACAAGGTCCCCCCTACAGCAGGTGACAGTCCCCACTGCAAGCAGCCTGTGCACCACACAGATCCAGGAGGCCACAGAGCAAAGGCAGCAGCCCTTTCTGAGCATTGGGTATGCCTGCTGTGGATCTGGGGTTTGTTCTGCCCTCCTCCAGTCAGGACAAGCTCTTTGTCTCACCCATGGCTAAGGTGTTGTAAGGCAAAAAAAGGCCAGCCTGGTGTATCTGCAAGGGTGTGGAACCTGCAAATGCACAGTGAGGAGGCTTTGTGCAGGTCATGGCACAGTGAAAGGCAGCCCAGCACAGATCTGCCCTCACCTTCTTCCTTAGGACAAATCCATTCCCCTTTTCCACACCTCCCTGCTACCCTGCTCTTCCCATTCCCAGGCATGAAATGCCTGGGGTTTGGTGTTGCTTTTCATTGGGGCTAACAACTATATTCCTCATTCATAAAATCATAGAATGGTTTGGGTTGGGAGGGACCTTAAAACTCATCTCATTCCAGCCCCCTGCCATGGGCAGGGACACCGTCCACTAGCCCAGGTTTCTCCAAGCCCTGTCCAACCTGGCCTTGGACACTTCCAGGGATCCAGGGGCATCCACAACTTCTCTGGGCACCCTGTGCCAGGGCCTGCCCATCCTCAGTCAACAACTTCTCAATATCTAATCCAAAGATACACTCTTTCAGCAAAGGGGAGCTGGTTAAAGTGTAAAAAAAAAAAAATCAATTACTTTCAATCAGTCTGTAAACAGCAAGAAAGCTGCCCTGCTCCATGACAGATTTCATCCCTTTTTCTTGCAGGTGAAACTTTTTTCCCAAATGAGACTAGTGAGAACAATTTTGCTGCAACGCTTCGTGCTCCATCTGCTCAGCCCTGACAACTTAATGGCACAAGGCTGCGGCAGCTCCTTTCCCTTAAAAAAAGCACAATTTTCAGTTTACTTACTAGCACAAATAAATAATAAAGGAAATGCCATTTGGCTGGAAGGCAGACTATGTTTAATTCCAGAAGAAGAACTACACCTACCTGATGGGAATGTTGATGGATGAACTGCCTGCCATGCTCAACTCAACAAGACTTGAACGGCCGGATAAGCAAACAAATGTCAAACTGCCAATTACCATTTATGTTTTCAGATAAAAATTTTGGTTGGGTGAACTTTGAATTAACCAAGTGAACTTTAATAGTTGCCATGGAAGTGTCTGGTCTCTGAGCTGTACCAGCTCCACCCTCTGCCCTGTCCATCCAGCTGCAGCCCAAGCCTGGCTCCACACCATCGCCTGCCATGACTCTTGGAGAGAAATGGAGATGGGGAGACAACTCGTCATGCTCACCCAGAATGTAGAGACTAAAACAGGCTTCCAGTTCCTTCCCTGACCTTATCAATCCTTTTGATGCTGCCTTCCCCATGGCACTGTCTGGCTCCTCCTTTCCCTTTTCCCTGGCACTTTTTAAGCTGTTTTCCACTTAGATCTAAGTGGCCACTTGCTGAGGCTGCCAAAGGCACTGCCCTTCTGCCTTGGCATTTCTGTGTGAACTCATTTCTTCTGTGGTGCCTCTTTGGCACAGATAAACTATTTGTTTCTCTCTAAGGGATCCCAGACAGGCACAAGTTGTTAAGACAAAGCCAGGGTACAAAACCCCTTAGTATCCCAAGAGCAAAAGGCATCAGCAGGACATTGCTGTGAACTGCCTGGCACAACATGTTGTACAATTAAACATTTGCTGGATCACACCATGTCCAAAATCCGTGTGCACTCTGGAAAAAGGAATGCAAACTTTGCTCGTGGGAATGGCAACACCTCTGCCTGAGCACACACGGGATCAGCTCCTCCATCCCTCTGCCCTGGCACAGCTCCTGGAGCAACACATGGACTTGCCAGCAGGAGAATCCAACAGTGGGGTTGCCTGTGTGGTGAAAATGTTCATATTCATCAGGATTCATGGAATCACAGAATGGTTTGGGTTGGAAGGGACCTTAAAGACCATCTCATTCCACCCCCTGCCATGGGCAGGGACACCTTCCACTAGCACAGATTGCTCCAAGCCCCATCCAACCTGGCCTTGGACACTTCCAGGGATGGGGCAGCCACAGCTTCTCTGGGCACCCTGTGCCAGGGCCTGCCCACCCTCCCAGCCAGGAATTCCTTCCCAATATCCCATCTAACCCTGCTCTCTGGCAGTGGGAAGCCATTCCCCCTCATCCTGTCACTCCAGACCCTGGTCCAAAGTCCCTCTCCAGCTCTCTTGGAGCTCCTTTAGGCACTGGAAGGATCTCTCAGGTCTCCCTGGAACCTTCTTGTCAAAGTGGTATCCTGCTGAAGATGCAAACTCTTTCTTTAACCATGAGCCTTGACTTTGCAGCTTTAACAACCTTTTCAAGGTAGCTTTTTTGTGCTGTTTATTTACATTCCATTATCCAAACAGAACTGCATAGAGGCAGCAGTTGAAGAGCCACATGTGGTATGAAGGAAACCCATCACNGGAAAGAAACCCTTCACATGATTTCTCAGTGCTTTTTGCAGGACACCAATATATCTCTTCCAGAGTTTGTGCGAATCCCTGCACTCTCAATTCTTCTAAAATTTTGCTGTACGATAATTTTTTTCTCAGAGGCCTCCAGTAAAAAATTAATTAATGGTTTATTTTTGCCCTTGAATCATCCACTGGAGCAGGAAGTTTTCCTTAAAAAGTCTGGTGGCAGCACCATGGAAAAATCTTGGTCCAAACAGGTAACATTCAGCAAAGTTATCAAGAACTAGAATACAACAGAATATAAATCCAACAAATTTAATGATGGGCATGGCATGGATTTACAGGGATCCTTCCACAATAAGTGCATTCAAGGCCAGGTTGGATGGGGTTTGGAGCAACCTGGGCTAGTGGAAGGGGTCCCTGTCCATGGCAGGGGGCTGGACTGAGATGATGTTTAAGGTCCCTTCCAACCCAAACCAGTTTGTGGTTCCGTGACCTCAACCTTCACGGCGGATTTTTGGAAAAGCTTTAAGAGCCTTAGTTTGCCATCTCCTCATTCACAGCAGCTGAGGACACGGCCAGTAGGAAGAATAAATTCTTCCCAGTGTCAGCAGGCTCCGTGTTGTGTTTTCCAATCTGCCCAAGTCATCCCAGGGATCAGAGAAAACAGGCACATTAAACACCAGCACCGCTCGGCATCAGTGGGGAGGCTGTGCCATCTGACCCCTCCAATGCCAAGAGCTGCAGAAATGCTTTGGGGACCTCTGCCCTTACACTGAGCCAATGTTTCAGCTCTTTCTGGCACTGAGACCCCCTGGTTTAGCCTGAGAGGCGACTGTAGGGTTTGACCCCGCGTATTTATAGTAAAAAAAAGGCCCAAAATGGAAATCGGTTCCATTTCTCACCAGGTCTATTTTCCAGCCCATAACCCAGCACCCTTCCCCACAGCCTGGCAAAGACAGATAGATTTCTGCAAATTTAAACTAAATGCCAAGATGATGAGGGCAGTGGAAAAGCTGGAGAGGCTGCAGATGGAGGGCACTTCATGCATCCCTCCAGCTCCAAGAGCATCTCATTCCAGCTGCAGGACAGCTGTTATGTTACTAAATACCTTCCAAATCTCCAGCTGAAGCCACGTGATGTTCCCTTTTATTGAAAGGAGAGGGCATTTCTCATTCAGCCCTCTCTAAATTCAAACCACACAGACTTTCTTGTGCTCCTGACAGAGCCTGCAGCCTTATCTGCTTTAAAGGATCAGCAGCTAAACCACGAAATTTCTTTCTGTGCTTCAGTTTATGTCTGATATTAATCAGGCTCGGGAAAGATTCTTGGTGTGCCTTTTTCCTCCCATAAAGAACAGAAGTAATTTTCAGAGTCATTTTTCCCAGGAACACTGGATGAAAGATTTGCCTGCAGCAAGGAAGGCTGAAATAGGGGATTTTCCATTTTTGTATTTAAGGAAAAGGATATATTTTTCTTATTTCAAGTTTCGGCCTTTATTTCATCTGGCAAGACGCAGCACTCCCCATGAAATGACATAAAGATCAATAAAGGACTAAATGGCTGGAAACAAAAATGATGGAGTTGACCTTTAAAGGAAAAAATAGATATTAGACTGTGTTTTCAGCAAACAATTATTCCAGTAATTAAACCACAAAGCCCTGAGCATCGATTAGATGCTAAAAATAAGATCTTATTATGGCAGAGACTCATTTTCATGCAAATACTTGGGAACAGGAGCACTGTCCAGTGTTAGCCACAAAAGGAAAATTAACTTGCCTGTGTTTGCTAAGAGAAAAAGTCTGATCCCACATTCCTCCTGCATCCAGAACTGAACATTGATTCCCACTGTGACTCGATGCTCTCGTAATGAAACATGAAAAGGGGGCTTGAGGTCCCTGACACCAGTTCAATACCTTGCAATTGACTTCTTGTATAACTATGGGCAAGTAAATCAATCTCTGCCATTCCAATTCCCATCCTTACCATGGGAATATTAAGGGTATAATAGATCACATCCAGCAGGTCTTTTCTGTTTCTGCTGCTTTTATCAGAGCCTCTTCCTCCCTATTTTAATAGCCCCTACCTGGATGTGGTGTCCTAGGAGCTGACACAGTACAAATATTAAATCACAGAAAAATGGGACTATTCAGAAACAAATGTTCTTTAGGACGCCATTATTTTAAGCACTGAAGTACTCAGGATGCCCAAGAAAATCAACTGTATTTTCCTTTCCCTACCCTCATTAGCATCCACTCAGACTCTATTACTTATTCCTGAAGGTAAAACATCCAGAAAAGCTTTTAATGAAAGTTTGCAAGGAGAAACAAATTCTTAAATAATTACAGGACCAAAGAGGGAAGATTTCTGCTGCTGTGAACATGTATTTGAGACAGAAATTGAACCTGACCTTACCTCTGTTCCAGGAAGGAACATGAAAAAACAAACCAAATTCAGCCTTTCTCTGTATTGGGGTTGGACTGGATGACCTTGAAAAGGTCCATTCCAACTCAAACTATTCTATGACTCTACGGTGAACCCTCACTAATCTCAGCAGAGTTGCCTTGTTCCACCACAGGACATGCCCTGCCCAGGTTTGCTGCCATATTATCCCCCCTGTAGTGTCCACTGACACCTCAGGAACTTAAGGAACATTGTGCATGCTCCCAGGAGAAGTTTGACTCCAGGGAAGAGGTGACACCCCCCTGCTACTCATCCACCTGTACCTGTCTGGACTTCATGCTTGGGGCTAAAGAAGGTTCCCTGAGAAGATGCTGTTTCATTTAATTCACTGTGCCCTGAGGTCAGTGAGAACCTGACCAAAGACTCCCACACACTACATATTAAAGCCCCAGTTAGTCAATACCCATCTCCACTCACAGTAAAGTTCACAACTGTGAAGTCTGAAAACCTGGGGAGCATCCTTATCCAGCTGGGGAAGAAGAGAAGAAAAATAAAATAATTTCATCAGGCAGGTGAAGAAAGTGATTTCCATGGAATCATGGAGTGGTTTGGGTTGGAACAGACCTTAAAGAGCATCTTGTTTCAACCCCCTGACATGGGCAAGGACGCTTTCCACTATCCCAGGTTGCCCCAAGCCCTGTCCAACCTGGCCTTGAACACTTCCAGGGATGGGGCAGCCACAGCTTCTCTGGGCAACCTGTGCCAGGGCCTGCCCACCCTCACAGCCAAGAATTTCTTCCTTATATCTAATGTAAACCTGTCCTCTTTTCATTTCCCAAAATTATCCCCAACTACTTGTCACGTTCCAGGCAGACCTATGGGAATGGCCCCTAGGAAAACCACAGAGACAACAGGCAATGAGCAAAGGGCAAAGCAAACCAGTGAGGAGAGAACACGCACACAGCAGGACCTCACGAGTCGTACAGCAATTTTACACTGTGCTTCCACTTCCAGTGATTTATTCCTGCTGTCCACAAATGACCCATGTCACTGGCAAATTTTATCCCCTAAGAAAAACAAGAAAACTCCAGGAATCACAGCACTCCTCGGAGGGCAGGTCAGCGAGAAGGTCACAGGAGAGCAGACTGCTGATTAGACTCTGAGCTCCAGGAAAGCCATGGCACAGGAAAGCCTGATGCCTGGAAGTGAGGCAGACAGGGAGGCAGTGACACAGAGCACCAAGGCAGCGTGACTGATGCCCTGCACTCCCTGCAATGCAGCCTGAATGAACACTGCCATACAAAATCTGCAGCACAGGGAGAGGAGGAGGGCAGCCCTCGTGTGCATCCCTTCAAGTCATGTCATACCAGGCTAAACCAGAAGCCAAGTGACAGGATGTGATGCATCAAGAAAGTGTTACTGCAGCACTGACAGAAATGAAATATAAATCAGGGACATCGTTCTCGTCATAGCAGGCTGCCTGGTGCCTGCAGGAACCAGAGGGACCGTGGGCAATCCACAGGCACCAGGGGGATGGATCCATTGCCAGCAGAAATCAGCCCCTCCAGTGGGAATGTGCTGACTCCTGCTGCTGGCAAGCCCCATATGGAGTCTGGCAGCTGCCTTTAAATGATTTCCCAGGGGAAGGGACTCAGGTGAAGGAATATTTTGAGTCAATTTTGGAGTCAATTCCCAGGTGAAGGCTTTGTGCCTCATCGTATGCTGTGCCCAGCAGCACAGCAGCCTGAACACCAGAGGAGCAGAGAGCCTGGGATGGGATGAAAGCCAGCACTACAAGCTCCTTATTTCTGGGACATTTTGCCACCTTGTAGCTCTTTTCTGACTGCCATCTCCATGGGACATTATGGTCTTCACATGGGTGTGAGCTCATCCCATGTGATGTGGTGCCAGGTCAGATGCTGTGCAGCCTTCCCTGGTCAGAAACCTCTGTCTTCTGATTTTTAACTCCAGACCTTGGAAACTCTGCAAGTGAAAAGGCAGCTCCTGGGACAGCAGAGAGTCACAGAATCACAGAATGGTTTGGGTTGGAAGGGACCTTAAAGACCATCCAGTCCCAATCCCTCTGCCATGGGCAGGGACACCTTCCACTAGACTAGGTTGCTCCAAGCCCCATCCAACCCTAAACACTTCCAGGGATGGGACAGCCACAGCTTCTCTGGGCACCCTGTGCCAGGGACTCACCACCCTCGCAGCCAAGAATTTCTTCCTAACATCTAATCTAAATCTCTTTCAGCATTAAGCCATTCCCCCTTGTCCTGTCACTATTTTCCCATGTAAAATGTCGTTCTTCCCTCTTTTTTATAAACCCCCTTCAAGTACTGTAAGGCTGCAATAAACTCTCCCTGCAGCCTTGTCTTCTTCAGGCTGAACATCCCCAACTCTCTCAGCCTGTCTCCACAGCAGATGTGCTCCATCCACTGCAACTAAGTCAGTTTTGTTTCCCACCATCCTAATCCAAATCTTAGCTCAAGATACTCAGCCCGTTATGACGGACCACATTTGTCACCCACGTTGTGAGGCTGGTGTTCAAGATAAGGGATTTGTAGTGAAGTGGCATCAAATCCTGAACTGATCCATCATCCACTTCTGCCTGAGATCCACGAGCTCTGCAGGAGCAGCAGGCACACCTCCCACTCCACAGCAATACACTGCAACTTGTTGGGCTGATCCCACCAAACACCCAGGAATGGCGAGGCCATGCCATGCCGAGGGGTGGTATTTCAGGCATGGCTGTCTCTAGTTTTGCCTCTTCTGTATTTTTCCTGTTTCCCATTGATAGAGTGCCTGAAAACAACACTGAGGTGCATTCCTAGAGCTTTAGGAATCTACACTCTCCTCCTGATTCCCAGCCCTGCATGAGGGTGGCCAGCAGTGGAGTGAGCAGAAGTGCTGCCCACTTTTCCATCGAGGCTCTTGACTGTGCTGTGGTTTGCAGGCGAATGCAAACTCACAATGGCACCAAGGGGATGAGGCAGTGAGGAAGAAGAGCCTGCAACAGGGAGAAAACGCTGTCAGTGACAGCACAGGGGTCTGTAGGGATATGGTGCAGAGAGGGAAGAGGCTGCTTTGATTGTCCCCAGGGGAGAAGACTTCTTCCTGTTCTCCTCCAGGCTGGGCTGGCCACAGGATAGATCTCCTTAGAGGACAAGTCCACGGAGGTGCTTAGGGATGTTCCCATCCAACACTAGGTGGATGTAAGGAAATGATCTGGTCCAAGAAAAGATGATAAGCCCTAAACATGGTCTTTCTCACTCATTTCTGAGATGAGTTGAAATTGTTCTGGCACTTCAAATGCATGCTTATACCAATACAAGCCCAGATACACCAATTTAAGCTGAACAGAAATCACTGCATTTGAATGGCAGTGATTTATTCCATTTCATACTGAAAGAAACAACAGAGCCAAGTTAACCACGTCCCCCCTCCTTCAGGGGCCACTCCCTCCTGATGATTTCACTACAAGAAGCTGGAGACCCAGAGCTGGGTGACAGCAGATTGTCTCTGTAGGAACACAACAGAGAAAACACTTTCTTCTCTTTTGCCCTCACAAAGTGGCACTGCAGGGACCCTTTCACAGTACAGAACTCTGTTCTCAGCCCTCTTTCCCCAGGAAGCAGCCCAGGACATCTCATGTTACACTGGGAAGGCTGAAGAGGCTCCAAGGAATAGCTGCTTGAGGATCTCAGCAATGGCACCCTGGCAGAAGTGCACTCAGTGCTCTCCTCCCACTCCCTCCTCTACTCTCAGCCTCCCCAGATCTGGGTGGCTGGAGCTGTGGCAGGCAGGGAGTGCTGCTCAGGGCAGGCACAGTGCTGAGGGCTGTCTCAGATCCCTGAGGATGCCCTGGCAGTGCTGAGGGCTCTGTCACATCCTTGAGGATGCTCTGGCAGTGCTGGGGGCTGTCTCACATCCCTGAGGATGCCCTGGCAGTGCTGAGGGCTCTCTCACACCCCTGAGGATGCCCTGGCAGTGCTGCTGGCTGTCTCACATCCCTGAGGATGCCCTGGCAGTGCTGCTGGCTGTCTCACATCCCTGAGGATGCTCTGGCAGTGCTCACACCATGTCAGCCCTGCCATATTTCACAGGCTGCCTTGTGCAGTGAACAAGTCTGGGCTGGGATGATTGAAGCCAGTGCCCACTGATTTATTCCACTTCAAACACATCACATGGCACATCCCGGGCTCTGAGCCCAGGCTACAAAAGGGAGGAACTCAGAGTATGGAAAGGAGTGAAAAAGTGAAGACAAGTAAAGAGTTTTCCCCATTTTGAGGGGTTGTAGGGAGGTGAATCACTAATTTTTAATATACCCTAACACACAGGATCACAGTCTTCTATCCAGCACTGGAGCATCTGTCTCTCCCCAGAGCCTGGCACATGCCTCTGACCCACACAGCCTACCAGACCCTTAAGATTCTTCATTTTTAAGGCACCTCCTTGTTGCTGGTGTCCCAATATCTTCCTCTGAGTTGCATCCACCTTCCCTAACGGGTGATGAAAAGCCACATATGGGACATGTCCATAACAGACGTGCTCAGCCCATCTCAGTGCTAGGACATAAAAACAGAAACTCTTAAAAGGAAAAGCAAAAGACTCTTGGTTCATTCAGCCATAGGAAAGGCTGAAATGGAGCAGCAATGCATTCCATAAATACATCCCATTGTGCAAGAACCAGGACAGGAAGAGTCAAAAAAATGAAGCAGTTAAGCTGAACAATCATGTTGTTCCAGGCACAAAGGGGCCACAGACACTTGTGACTGGAAAGCCAAAGGTTTCTCATTGTAAGAGTGACAAGGCTCTTTTGACAACCTCCAAGCAGCTCTGAGCTGCAGCTCGCTGGAGGAAGAGGATGGTGAGGTCCAGCTGCCCATCACAGAGAAGTGATGTGTTCAGCAGCATCTCGAGTCAATGCACCAGGACCTTTCCCTCCTGCTGCTACTCATCCAAGCTTCTCCAAACCACCTTCTGCCACCCCATGAAGCAAAGACCACCTTGGGCTGTCCCTGTCATTGGGTGGGGTAGGATAACAAGAAGAGATGTAGCTAAAACATAGGATCAGGAACTGTCACGTCTAGCAATGCAATGGAAATCCAGAATCCTGGTGGAACTCACAAGTATTACACTGCTTCATCCCAAAAGAGCACTTATGGGCTTCCAATTGTACCAGGACTTTCCAGGCCTTGGAGGAGATTCCTAGAAACCCAGGAACTCCCTATCACCTCCAATGGGAGTCAAACACAGCCTTGATCAAGCTACATCTCTGCAATACACCTGAGAATGGGGATTGAGGATCATCTCCCTGACTAGGATAACTGGGACAAATAAGGGAAACTTAGTGCCAACCAAAATGCTGGCTCTGGCTGTCTCTTGTCTCATGAGATGATGACACGAAGATGCTGCCCAGAGGAATCCAGGCACCAGGAGCACTGCTGAGCACCCCAGGAAGTTCCCTCATGTTTGAGTCTTGGCTTCCCAAATGCAGAAGAGGGTTCATGAACTCAGCTGCCTTTGAGAAGCATCTTGTGCAAGAACTGCTCTGCACAGGGAGCTGGACACTGTGACTTGTAGATCCTTCCTGGAGCAGCACAACAAGGATAATTAATAGTTCTCCTATTTCTAAAGAAGCCAGTGCTTCACGAGCATTGGTAAATGAGAACGTGCCGTTTGCCATAATTGTGGTAATTATAGCTAAAACTCTTCATTAACATGGAAATGACAAACAACAAATTAGAATCAAGCATCTACAATTAGGGTAAAAAGCCACGGCAATTTGTTATTCTTTGCAAGAAATCATTTTTCACATCATTTGCTGTGAAGGAGGTCTCATTATGTATTGATATTTAGCTCTTCCACTACTTTTCAGCTTAACAGCTTTATTAATTGCACTCACAACGGTTCCCTAATATAAACAGGCACCTTCATCTACGGCCTGGGAACCCAAACCTGAAAGCACTGGTGGGATGTGCAGCATCCAGCTCTGGGGCTCCCAGCACAGGAGATGCCTGTGCACCTGTTGGAGTGAGCCCAGAGAAGGCCATCAAGACAGAGAGATGTGAGGAAAGGCTGAGAGAACTGGGATTGTTCAGCCTCCAGAAGAGAAGGCTTTGGGGACACTTAAATGCATCCTTCTGGTACCTAAAGTTTGCTGACAAGACAGATGGAGGGAGACTATTTATAAGGGTCTACAGAGACAGGACAAGTGGGAATGGCTTCACACTCACAGAGGGCAGGATTAGATTAGATATAGGGAAGAAATTCTTGGCTGTGAGGGTGATGAGGCCCTGGCACAGGTTGCCCAGAGAAGCTGTGGCTGTCCTATCCCTGGGAGTGTCCAAGGCCAGGTTGGATGGGGCTTGGAGCAACCTGGGAGAGTGGAATATGTCCCAGCCCATGGCAGGGGGTGGAACTGGATGATCTTTAAGGTCCTTCCAACCCAAACCATTCTATTTGCAGCCAATGGAGCCAGGAACACCCAAAGCCAGTGAAGAAAGTAGAGGGAAAACCTGCAAACACCTTCAGCACTGATGGAATTCTGTGGGTATTTCCCAGTAATAATGACTCAGACACCTGATGATGGCAATCAGACAAAAAGGCTTCACTGAGTCTGTACTGGGAGAGGAGAAGGCAAATTTGACAGACAAACAGGAGGCAGATCGTGAGCTACAAATGTTTGGCAGGCTAAGGGTGGAGAAGGCAGCTCCCTTTTTAGCTTGCAGAGGGGGAAATGGGTGGTCTCAAACACTTTAACACTGAAAAAATTCTGAAGGGAAATGCTTTGAAGGAGAGGAGCAACTATGATTATTGGCTACATAGGCAACTTCAAGCTGTGGACCATGGTAGGACCTGGCTTCTTTCACTCTGGGTTGCAAAATGGCAAGAGGCCAAATCCTACCCCCAGACAAGCAAGCCTGGCTTCGTGGGGCTGATGGTGTAAAACCACACTGGTAGGACTCAGCAGCAAACTGGTGCAGTGCCTGGCCATCATCTGGACCCCACATCTCCTGGCTCCCCCTCAGATTTCACCCACAGCCTGCACAGATGCTCTGGCTTGAGAGAGAAAACTCCAAACCAAGCATCAGCTGTACCTCCACATCTCTCTGGGCTTGCACCTCCAACCTACATCCTTGTATATCCAGTTTGATCATTGCAACGTGGCTTTTCCAGGGGCAGCTGTGAAGCAGAACCTCAATTTCCCTGCAGCACCTATTAACAGCCATGGCTGAGGTTTTGCAGACAAATTACTATCCCAAAATCCTGGTGAAGTTTGCTGAAACCCTCTGAACCTGATAAAATCACCATGAGCTCTGCACAGCACTGCAGGTGAAAGGGTTAATTCATCCTCAGCCCCTCTGTTATCCACATTTCCCATTTATTTCACAGATGGCACAGAGCACTGTTCCTGTGTGATTAATGTGTGTGTGACTCCAGGCTCTGGGGGGTTTGCTGCTGTGGCATTTTCCATCCCACTCCTTCCCCTCGGAAATGAATGGATCTGGAGTTCCTCCAAGCAGATTAAGATAATCTGTAACCATTTACTTATCCTGAATGGGCATTACCCTGATTGGAATGGTCAGAGCCCATTCTGATTAGGACAGTGATATGATGTGGCTCTAAGAAGACATTTTGGAACGTGAGTGTCTCTGACTGAACTCCTGATTCTGCTGCCATCATCTGTTCAAATAATGAAGAAACAATCAGATGCGTGAGAGCCTTCACAAAATTATCTGGATAAAGCTTCAGAGCTTTATCTGCTTTCAGAGTAGCTGTGTTTGTTATCTAAATGCTGATGGGCACTCAGTCCTGCCTGGTTTCCAAAGGCCACCAAATGGGCCAGAGCGTCTTCTGTTGACTAGACAAGTGTGGTACCAGCCCTCTGGGAAGACAAGACACAGACGAGTCACTGACAAGCCCTAAGGAAGGAATAAGCAGAGGACACTTTTTAAACTCATTGGTGTAGTGGCCTGATTGCGCTGTGGTTAAAAAGGAAAAGGGATTTAGATTCGATATGAGAAAGAATTTTAAAATCTTGATGAGGGTGGTGAGGCACTGGTGGAGGTTGCCCAGAGAGGTGACTCTCCCCTTCAGTCTGGGGGTCTGTAAGACACAGCACCACCCACAAGGTAAGGAAATGCAATACATGTCAGAAAAGACAAGGAGCAGCAGCAGAAGGCTGCAGGAGGTTAAAACAGCCTTCCCTGAGAAGGAAATCCTTATCCAACAGAGTATTTCAGAAATGCACAAAGCCAAGAAAAAGTTGGGAATGAGAAGTTTCCTTTGGCTGCTATGGAAGTATTCCAGCCCATCGGTCAGGAGAGTGTTGAGCCTGGATAAGCTGCAATTTTTTGCTTTATTATTCTGCACAGGGAATTCCTGGGGGAAAGGCTGCCTTTTCCACATCACAAACAAAACCTCTAGGGGCCACCTGAAATCTGAAATTCTTCACAAGTACAGAAAACAATGAAACTGCTGAGCACTTCTGAAATTTGGTCCTAAATATGAAAGATAAATTACTGGCCTTATCCTATAATGCTGTGAATCAGTTGAGAGATTTAGGCAATGACTGATCTAGCCTAGTTAGGAGTTTGATTGATGAACCCAAAGAACTGTTGACTCAAATCAGTTCATCACAACATCCCAATTTATAAACCTCTCCAGACTGAGAAATGCTATTTGTCCACATTTACTTGAACCCAAAGGGACACAGGAGATTAAGTCTCATTTTCAAAGTCTATTTCCAAGAGGTAACAAACAGATCTACTAAAATCAAAGGAGAAACAACCTGTGCATTTCCATGTGAGCTGTTGGACCCATAACCAGCTTTGGGAATCCACAGGTAATTGATGTGTACAGGAAAATTGCCATTTGGTATCTGGGAACAGCAAAGACCCAGCAAAGCAGAGCAAAGCCTTGCTGGAAACGCCATGACTTTCTGTGCTATTGGACAGCTTTTCTGCCTTGAAAAGCTGAGATAAAGTCCTGCAAGAGAGAAATTAACTCAGCCCAGCAGTGACAGCAACCACAGGGCAGTCTGGGCACAAAAGAGAACATGTAAAGTCCTCAGCAAGGGAAGGGGATGACACAGACTTACACTGATGTCTGCCCTCAGCTGCCTGTCTTTGGACCCTGACTTAAATTATCAACAAGGTAACACTTCTGATTTCACTATAAAAATGGTTTATTTGGACCCTGGTGCATCTCAAAAGGCACTGAGTAAGTGCTTTGGAAGGTACCTTCCCTTCCTGAGTCCCAGCTTTCTGCCAGTCTGCAACCCCAGACAGGTTTGGGGGTTTACGTCCCTGGCTCTGGGGGGAACCTTGTGCCAAAGGAAAGGAATGGAGGAATGCTTGTAGTGCATCAGCTTAGCCCCACTTCCCATCTCTGAAGGTGGATGCTCTCAGAGAAGCCCAAATGCAGGGCAAACACACAGCTGACACTTCCCTGCCCCACTCTGCCCCTGATCCAGGGCTCACAGCTTTCCTTTTCAGCAGATTTCAATACAGCTTTTTGTGCCAGACACTCCCAACATTTTATTTATGAGCAAAATGCAATACAGGGAGGGAAGGGATGGAATTTCTGGTTTATCATTTCCATTACTGTGACACCTGAAAGGCCATCTGAGATGACAAACACATGTGATAAATGCTCTACATACATGCAAAGAGAGTTAGAATCTGCCCAAAAGATTCTAAATTAATAAATCCCCCCAGAGCATTGACACTGTCCCATCTATGAACACCAGGACTCAGGCATGGGATAGGGAATGATCTACTTAAGGACACATAAAAAAAGCAGCACTGTCAGTGATCAAACAGATGAGGAGATCAGGCTCTGCTTACAGCCAGTCTGGGTCAGACCTAGGGTTGGGCTGGCTTAGTAAGGCTCACAGTGACCAACAGTCTAGGAAAAGATTGTGAATGGGGTGAGCACACAGCAATGCTCCCTTTGCACACCCTCCTGGTGTCCTCAGAGACCCACAGAGCCAGACACGGGGTGCCTGCAGGGAAAGATGGGGATGGATTTTTCCTCTGTGAAATTGCCTATCCAAATGGAAAAGGAAACACAAACTGTGAGCACCCTCAGCAGCCTGTGGATAGGTTTCCCCCCATGGTCAGTGATGCACTGAGCCAAATCTCACATCATTTGTTATGAATTTCCCTTGTGATGCTCCCCAGGTCTGGTATCAGGGGACACTCACTCTCTGCTCCCCTGCTCAGCACCCCTTGTGATTTTACCAGCCTTGGTCAGGGGCTGAGTAGTTATTCCTTGCACTAAATCCCATTTATCCTCTGGTTATTCTTGGGTTTTTACCCTATTGGTTGTCCTTTTCCAGCTCTGCTGTATCCTTTCCCAGATGCACAGAGGGGCACAATGGCACTGACTACTGAGAGTCAAAATGCTGGTGGGTTGTTTTTCTCTCTGTTCCTTTATTCCCCCACATCCCACCAGGCCAGTGTTCCTACTATATCACCCTCCTCTTTCTCTCATAAGGATTTGAAACAAAGGATTTGCTTTAATTCCACTCTTTGCCAAGAGTTCCCAGCTCATCATCTAAATTCACTCTCTTGTGATGATAGGACTAACAATAAAAACAACTCTCAGACTGAATTTCCCCCTGGAACTTGGCTGTCCCGAGGATTTTCTCCAGGATATCTTTCAGAAACAGTATCTAAATATTCCAACTTACCCAGGCATTAAAAAAGTCCTATTTTTCCCATGACTCAGCAGGGATATTTACTCTGAGCATTAACACCCACCCACCCCAAGCTTAGAGGGGCTGTGGAGAACATCTCTGCATCACTGCTTGGGGCCTGGGACAGGGTAGGAGGGGTGAGCACTCATCCCCTGGGAACCTAGTTGGTAAAGTCTGATTTTAGAATCATCCAATCCCAGAATCATTTCAGTTGGAAAAGACCTCCAGGACCATGGAGTCCAACCATTCACCCAGCACTGCCAAAGCCACCACTAAATCCATGTCCCCAAGTGCCACATCCACATGGCTTTTAAATCCCTCCAGGGATCAGGACTCCACCACTGCCCTGTGTAGCTGTGCCAGGGTTTGCCAACCCTTTTGGTGAAGAAATTTTTCCTGATATCTAATCCAACCATCATGCAGGGAAGAGGAGAGCAGAGCAATGACTGAGCTGCCAGGCCATGAGGAGGGACTCCAGCACCCTCAGAAGCACTCCAGGTAGCTGCAAACCTCTCCTGGCTCATCCCAGGGAGATGAGGACAAGGGAACTCTCCTGCCCACACACACTGTGTAATATATATCCAGTGGAACTGCTGGCAGGAACTTGAAACAGATTCAGAATATATTAAAAATTGAGAGTCGCACTGTTTTTTAAGCCCTCATATTCATCTTCAGAGCCCACACAGCAGTGACTAACCAAACCTTAATAACTAATCACTGTTGCTGCCAATTAGCACTGCTCAAGTGTGCTTTCCCTACAGCAGAGGACTCTGGTTTGGGGATGGCAGCTCTGCTTTGCAGGGATGGTGTTGCAGCACCTCACAGAATCATTAAGGTTGGAAAAGACCTCTGGGATCATCAAGTCCAACCACCTGTGCTGTGCCATGTTCATGCACTGTCCCAGCAGCTCCCACCAGCTGCAGGGACAGCTCTGGGAGACATCCCAAGGGACAGGATTCCCTGCAGTGCCTTTGGAAGGAGCCATGCAGTGCACCCCAAGCCCTGTGCTGCCCTTGAAGGCACTTCTGTCTGCTTGGTGCTCTGCAGCCAGGCCGAGGAGATCTGGCATGGTTTGAGACATCAAACCTGGGACAAACTTCACCACTGTGGCTTTTGCTCCGAGCTTGTCAAGGATGCAAAGTTTGAAGGCAGACAGAAGAGGCCAGTGATGCAGCCCTGATAAGCTTGAAGCAAAATAGTCCCAGAGAAGGGTGTCCACAGACCTCACTGAGCTCCAAGGCTGTGGGACCAGAGCAGTCACCAGAGTGATGCTTAGATTTGCCAGCTGAGATTCTGACTTTATCTGCTCCACTAAGTTATCCAGCTTAGCAAAAAATCCTCCTGGCTTGCCTCTGTCTACTAGAAGTTAAATTAATCTCTGCCTCTCCTGCTCCAGACTGCAGTTATAGAATCACAAAATTGATTAGGTTGGAAAAGACCTCTAAGACTGAATCCATCCAATGGTACTGGAGAATGGGGCTGAGCAGGGCTGACCCACCATGGAGTCACTGCTAACTGGGACTTAAGAGGTTACACAGACACCAGAGCCACACAGACCACCCACAGGAGCATTCCCAGCCCATGGGAAAGGTCAGGTGCTGTGTCCTGGCTCAGCAGGACCAGGTGATTGCACATCACCTTGAGGTCACTGCAGACTCAGCCCACATGCACAGGGAGCTGCTGGGCTTCAGCCAGTGCTCCACGACCTGCCACAAGCCTGGGGCTCAAGATGGAATGTGTTTCCCAGGAAGGCTGCAATGAAGAACCTGTTGACTGGCTACAGCAAAGGGTACAGAATTATGCAGCTGCATTTTGTCTGGCAAAGAAACCCACCCCCAGCCCAGATACTCCCCAGCTGCAAACACAGGGTGTAGATGGCAAGTGTTGGACTATAATATTGCCCACTAAACCCCAAAATATCTTCTACATCAACAGTGTGTTATTTGCACTTAATAAAATCCAAGCTTCACAAGCAGCACTCCCAGGAACACATCCTGGCCACAGAGAGCACATATAACCAGCAAGCATTGCTTCTCTGAGCATGTTCACCTGGGCTAATACTATACTTGGCCCTCCACCCAACACTCCCTAAAACCAAAATATAGAAGGAGACTGTATTTAACCAGTTCTAACAGATACAGAGAACAACAGAACCCACAAGGAAGGTATTTTCCTGACAGCATATTTAGACTGAACCCTACCTTATAATTTTCCAGAACTTGCTTATGGTGAGTTGTAAGGAAAGCCAGGCCTGAGCAGGGCAAAGCAACCCCCTCACTCCCAGAAGAAACAGCTTCTGGCTGGCCTGGAAGGGCAGACACTGAGATGTCTCCTCAATCCTAAACCAAAGCTGGCATGCAGTTCTGGGTTTGGGACAGCTGGGGTGCAAGGAACAAAATCAGGGCAGCTCTAGGGGGGCAGTCCCATGGCAGGTGATATGGGGAAACCATAGAGGGATTCTGGAAAACCTCTGCTGGTGTTTGGCCTCTCCCAAAGCGTGCAAAGAGAAATGCTGGAATAACTGGCACGTGCAGAAGGCCACCATGATGCCACATGTGCCAGAACTGGGCTCCTGAGAGGGATCTGGGAGCACAGTCCTGATCAGCTTGGCACAGGCATCCCCGAGCTGGTCTGATGGATGCAACTGCACATCTAGTTTATGCGGACAGCGACAGCAGAACAGCATGTGACACTGCTAAACAACACAGGGGGACCCCTGGGGACACACAGTGTGGATGCAGAAGGGATGGCCAGGAGGGCAGAGCTCAGCCCCAGGCACTGCATCCAGCCCCTTGCTAAAACAAGCAGAAGCTTGAGCACCCACTCCTGGAAATACCTGAGTGAGAAACTCAGCCTGAGTGATCAGGGGGGATTGGGAAAAACAGCCTCAAAAAGGAATAAAACTGGAGAACCTCTTGGCCTCACTTCAGATTAATAAAGCCTCAAGCACAGATGGTGCTGCTGATATATTAAAATAAATGATAGGCTATCAGGGAGCAGCCTTGCTGAAACCCTTTATTACATCCCAGCCTTGGATGAGGCTGTGATTAGAGCTACTCAGAAACAAGGGGGAAAAAAAGAAGAAAAGGGAAAGCAAAAGCCTCCAGTAATTCTCACCGTATCGACCCCTCTCTGTGATTAATGATGATACTCAGCATTTTTGCACAACAACAATTGCTGGAGGTTTGAGGTAATTATTTTATTGTCAGACAAAATCTGAGCAATTTACCTATTTCCAATATATGTTCCTAATTCACTCCCAGGCAGAGCAGGACTTGTACATATATTTATATATAAATATATATGAAGAGAGCATCCTTCCAGGCAGGAACTTGGATCTCCTTTGATTCTCAAAGGGTCTTAGTTTGAGCAAACACCAGAGGGGAGACAGGTTCAACATCAGTCATTTGTGGTTTGCACTGGCCAAGCAGAAAGTGTATCTACATTCTCATTAGGAGGGAATATTTTAAAACTGTCCTCTCAATCAATTACCCTCTCTCTCCCTGCTACTCGTTGCAAAGAGCTCTTCTCCTCTATTTTTCTCTTACCAGCTCTGCCACAGAGCCAACACTTTAACCCCAAAGATCAGCCTCTGACGCAAATCCCCACAAGGACAGAGGCATTTCAAGGCTGATGGACCTTCACGTTGCCTTCTCTCCATTTTTTTTTAATGCCATGAAAACAGACAGATCTTTTGCACTGCAGGACAGATCACTATCAGAAAATAAATGTGATTTCTCCAACATAAGGACAAGTTTCTTTCTACATGGCAAAGGCCACCCAGACTAGCACATAAAGGGAAAAATTAATAACTCTCAGCCAGAGAAAGCTACTGCCCTGCCTATGTTCTTCAATCAAGCAAAGTGATTACTAAAATCCAGAGGGAGAGAGGGCTGAAATCCAGCTCCTCTGTCTGGATGGAGCCAAGTTTTCTGGCATGTATGAACCAAAGATGCAGAGCACACTGAGGTATGACACAGAAACTTCAGAGATGAGAAAGGAAAAGGATTACTGCAGGCTAAAAAGAGAGCAAAGACACTATGATTTAAACTCCAGGAGGGCTGACAGGCAAGGGGACAGGCAGTGCCAAGGCATCTGACAGCCTAGAAGGATGCTGCCTCACCACACCGTGCAGGAACCCAGATGGTGCCTGGGCAGCAGATGCAGTCCAGCCTTCAGAGCACGGAGCTCTGTGCAGGCTAATGGACCCTATCCTTTAATCCAGGAGGAAAAAACCAAGACAAATGACTTGGAGCAGCAAATGCAAAGTCATGCTCCAAGGTACACACATCCTAACTTTGAAGGATGTAGCAAAGGGATGGATGGAGACAGGCAGCTGGAGAAGGGCAGAAATGCTCAGCCGTGTGCTTCGGTTTTCCAGCTCTGCTTTCTTGGGCCAATGAGAGCAAGTGGGGGTGCAGCAGAAAGCTTGTTGGGAGGACTTCTCCTGTGCTGGAAAAGCCCAGGAGGCTGGTGCTGCTGCAGGCTGCCTTTCCCTGGTCCCCAGCACCCTGAGGAGGGTGAAGTTCACAGAATCATTAAGGCTGGAAAAGATCTCCAAGATCACCAATCCAACCATCAACCCAGCAGCACCACCACACCCACCACTAAGCCATGTCCTCAAGTCTAAGCCATGTCCTCAAGTGCCACAGCCACATGTTTTTTGAACACTTCCAGGGATGGTGACTCTGCCATTTGCCCAGACAGCCTGTTCCTTCACCCTTTGGGTGAAGAAATTTTTCCTAATCTCCAATTTAAATCTCCCCTGGTACAATTTGTGGCTGTTTCCTCTTGTTTTGTCCCTTGTTCCCTGGGAGCAGAGCCTGTGTCCCACCTGGCTCCCTCCTCCTTTCAGGGAGTTATAGAGAGCCAGAAGGTCCCCCCTGAGCCTCCTTTTCTCCAGGCTGAGCCCCCTCAGCTGCCCCTCACAAGCCTTGTGTTCCAGACCCTTGGATGAATTTGGGTTTGTCCATGCTTCCCACCATTCATTAGAAACTTCCCCTGGACAGCCAGACCTCACCTGGGACCTCTCACATGCCACCCATGGTGACCAATGTCCCCTCTCTGCTCCCACAAACCACAGGCCAAGAGAAATTGCCTGATCTCTCTATGGTTTCACAGCACCTCACTCCAAACAGAAGAAAAAGAGGCAGAAATGCTGTGGATGGACAGGACCTCTTCATTCGCCCCAGCAATAGCCAGTAACTCCAGTTTAGCACCCTGCCTGATGGGATTCCATCCTCTCCGTGGGCAGGGAGAGTGAAGGCAGAGCCAAATCCAAGCAAACACCTACAAATCCTCCTTCAGCTCCTGAAGGCAGCACTTAAGGGCTGGTAACAAATGGGCTTAGTCTTCCTCTGACACAGATTAAACCAGATGCATAAACCTTGTGGAAGGGATGCTATTTCAAAATAATGCACCCAAAGATGTTTTAGTGCTGATGTTTCTTGCTATACTCCACCAAAAATGTCAGGATAAAATATTTCCTGATGTAGGTTTATGTGTGGAAAGGCCCCTGTTGTCCTCCCCTTCCTTAGGATAAATGATCAGGAGCAACAGCTTTATGTCACCTATTTCTGAGAGCTGAGCTGGGAATCACTAAAACACCCTCCAATCTTCTGTTTCACACATAGAATCACAGAATCACTTAGGTTGGAAAAGACCTTCAAGGTCATTAAATCCAACCACTGCCCCAGCACTGCCAAACCCACAACTAAACCATGTCCCCAAGTGCCCCACCTACATGTCTTTTAAATCTCTCCAGGGATGGTGTCTCTACCACTTCCCTCACCTCTGTTCCTTTCCCTTCCTCTTGATTTCTGCTTTGAGGACAAGAGTTGAGGTGCTTCCAAGAGGAAGGACATGGTTCCAACTCATTAGTGGTTCATGCTCTGTGGTTGGAAACTCCTCGTCCCAGTTCACAGTACAGACACACTGTCAGCTTCTCCCATTTAAAACGCACTGGCACAGCAGTCTTGGGCTGGATGGGAAAGGGGAAGAGCAGAGTGGTAGGTCAGGATCACAGGGCTCAGACTTATCCAGGTTTTGTGTCTCCTGGATGGTCCCATTGTCCAAGATCCCAGCACAAGGTGCAGGGCTGCTTCTCACCAACCCACTGAGCCCCAGCAAGGCTCCTCATCTCACCTGGCTTCAGAGCAGAAGCAAGGTTGAAGACAGAAGCAATATTAAAGAGGGGAAAGAGACACAGTCCCCAAAATACCTTGGGATTAAATCTGATGAGAAGAAAAAGCCATCCCTAACATGAATTGTCCCCTCTTGGGAGCTGCTCTGTTGTCACCCCAAGCTGGCAGAGAGGACCATCACTGTCCACAGGTATGTGGATGCAGAATTCCCTTTGAGAGGGAAAACCTGAGTCAAACACGAGTCTGCTCCAGAATTAANGCAAACACCTACAAATCCTCCTTCAGCTCCTGAAAGCAGCACTTAAGGGCTGGTAACAAATGGGCTTAGTCTTCCTCTGACACAGATTAAACCAGATGCATAAACCTTGTGGAAGGGATGCTATTTCAAAATAATACACCCAAATATGTTTTAGTGCTGATGTTTCTTGCTATACTCCACCAAAAATGTCAGGATAAAATATTTCCTGATGTAGGTTTATGTGTGGAAAGGCCCCTGTTGTCCTCCCCTTCCTTAGGATAAATGATCAGGAGCAACAGCTTTATGTCACCTATTTCTGAGAGCTGAGCTGGGAATCACTAAAACACCCTCCAATCTTCTGTTTCACGCATAGAATCACAGAATCAGTTAGGTTGGAAAAGACCTTTAAGGTCATTAAATCCAACCACTGCCCCAGTACTGCCAAACCCACAACTAAACCATGTCCCCAAGTGCCACACCTACACGTCTTTTAAATCTCTCCAGGGATGGTGACTCTACCACTTCCCTCACCTCTGTTCCTTTCCTTTCTTGATTTCTGCTTTGAGGACAAGAGTTGAGGTGCTTCCAAGAGGAAGGACATGGTTCCAACTCATTAGTGGTTCATGCTCTGTGGTTGGAAACTCCTCGTCCCAGTTCACAGTACAGACACACTGTCAGCTTCTCCCATTTAAAACGCACTGGCACAGCAGTCTTGGGCTGGATGGGAAAGGGGAAGAGCAGAGTGGTAGGTCAGGATCACAGGGCTCAGACTTATCCAGGTTTTGTGTCTCCTGGATGGTCCCATTGTCCAAGATCCCAGCACAAGGTGCAGGGCTGCTTCTCACCAACCCACTGAGCCCCAGCAAGGCTCCTCATCTCACCTGGCTTCAGAGCAGAAGCAAGGTTGAAGACAGAAGCAATATTAAAGAGGGGAAAGAGACACAGTCCCCAAAATACCTTGGGATTAAATCTGATGAGAAGAAAAAGCCATCCCTAACATGAATTGTCCCCTCTTGGGAGCTGCTCTGTTGTCACCCCAAGCTGGCAGAGAGGACCATCACTGTCCACAGGTATGTGGATGCAGAATTCCCTTTGAGAGGGAAAACCTGAGTCAAACACGAGTCTGCTCCAGAATTAAAACACAACCATGAACAATCTCTTGGATAAAAAGGAAGTCATTCCAACCAGAGTGCACATCCCTCACGAGGGACAGAGACTTGAGTTAGGCACAGATTGAGGATGGGAGCTCTACTGCTGCCTGGGAGAGGGAAGAGGAGCTAGCAAGGAACATATGGAACTGTATAAATTATTTGGAGCACCCAGAAAGACAGGCAAAATAATCAGCTACATTTTTGAGACTGCTCATTTCAGTCTGCAGCCATCTGGAACCCAGACCTCACATGGCCAATGTTTGGTGCCCCAAAACTCCCATAAATACGTATGGGGCAAAGCTACAGAGGGCAGGATTGCTGCAGGGAGCTGCACTTGGAACACATGGGGAAGGAAAAATTGCTGGTTCCCCTCCTCATCCTGGCTCCTGCCAGCCCCTCTCACCTGGGATTCCACTGCACTCAGTCCTTTCTGGTGGGATGGTGACTTTCTGTGTGATCCTTTGCTCCATTCCTGGAAGAAAGACATCCTTCCTCCAGCAAGGGAAAGGTAATGCCCAAGCACTGATTTAATTCCTCTCCTTCAAATCCTAAAGGTTCCCTTGTGAAACCAGTGGGGTCACTTGGCCTCTCCATGGTTTTGCTCAGCACCTTTAAAACACAGATAACCCTTCCCAGGGTGATTAAGGAGATAAATGCATTAAAGATTAAAAAGCACTCCAATGTTCCAATACCAGGAGCTGGAGGAGTACTTAAAATAGATCCATTTGGGGCAGCAATTAAAGAACATATTATCAATTTCTGAGTCTCAGCTCCTGCCTTCCTAATGCTGGTTATTTTTGCCCATAAAAGCATTAATCCTATCTTCCTGTAAAAATGACATTTCAAATATTCATCATCTTCCACTGCTGTCCCTCTGCTCCTCTGCCTCACCATCATTAACCAGTGGCATCTGTTCTATGGTTTGTGCAGTGTAATTTGCAGCCACAGATCTGCAATAGTGAGAGCCATTTTCCTCTGTAAGGAGCTGCTCAGAACTGCAAATATTTTTTTATCCATCATTAAAAAATACCACATTCTAAAAGTGTGTTTATTATTGCCACTATGTAAGTGAGAGAGTTATAGGACCTTCCATTAGGATAAGAACTAACATCCTATGCAGAAAAATATATGAACATGGTTTATACTCTGGAAACATGCTGAGAATTACATTGTCACACTTCATAGCTTCTTTCTAAATTGTTATTTTATATTTTATCTCTAAATCCCATCCGCAGGGATGGTCCAAGGCCCACTGTGTACAATACCTCCATGGGTAGCTGGAAACCTATAACCAATGCTGTGGAACCAGGCAACTCACATTTACTGCCATAAATAGGTGGGTGGGAAGAACACACCAA
Source organism: Campylorhamphus procurvoides (assembly GCA_013396655.1). NCBI lineage: Eukaryota > Metazoa > Chordata > Aves > Passeriformes > Dendrocolaptidae > Campylorhamphus > Campylorhamphus procurvoides. The sequence continues at coordinate 15,846 of WBMV01005837.1, read as the reverse complement.
AGCTCAGCTAAAGAAAGGCAGACTTGGGCAAAAATGCATTTAGAGTTAAACAGAGAACAAAAAAACATATCTAACATATGTAAAATTCACCACAGATAGTAAATTCGGATGTAATATGGACAGATCAAGGTGCAAAACTATATTAGCAAGCTTACAAGAATTACATCAAATGGACCTGAGAGTGAGAAAGCAGAAACCATCAGCATGACTGTTGTATTCCTCCTGGCAAGGCACTCCAAGTGGTGTTGAGCCACCACAAACCCCTGAGTGAAACCACCAGCCTCAGAACCCACCAAAGCAGGACAAGCATAACAAGGACAAAGCACAGGAACTAAAGAGTGTGTGTAACAATCCTAAGTGCATTATCATTTCTTTGCCTTTGATTATTAAATCTGGACTAATAATGAGCATACTCGAAAGATTTCACTTGTATTTGCCATAAATTATTGGGTTTATATATGTGCATAGATGAGGTGTGACTCCTCTTTGCCCATAAAAGAAGATTTTGAGCATAAAAATGGGGTTCCTTCTGTTAAGGTTTATGGTTCAAATCAGTTTTCTGTTCACTGCTGTTATCTCACAGTGGTGGCCCAGGATAAGCAACTGGTGGTTTCATTCAACATCTTAAAGCCTAAAGCCCACCAGAACAACCTTTGCTTTGACAGCGTCAGCCAAACATCACATCCCTGTATTGCCTCAAGATTAAAATGTCATTGTCACTCAAATGCACAAACTAAGCCACTGAATGTCCCAAGGCAGTAAAATGAAAGGCTTAATAAATTGTCCTAGACCTCCTGCTGTTACCTTACCATGGATACCAGGAGTCCTTCATCTTGGGACGTGGATGACAGGCAAGCACTAAGGCATCAACAAATAGCTTGGAAGCCTGGGGACATTTTCCTCTTGGCTCATGGTCATTAAATTAAGAATTCTTACAGACTTTCAAGAATTGGCAGCACAGTCACAGAAGACACCACTGACAGAAGTAAAGGGTTTTGATCTCCATGGTGGTATAAAATAATGATCTACTTTAAGATTCATGAGGATTAACTAAAGGACCAGAAACTGCTCACTAGGTTTGAACCCACCTAAACCAACTGCAGTTCTCCTGGTAAGGCATAAACCATCACAAAAGAGGTAGCAGGGGGAAACTGGATACTTTTATTTACTCCTCAAAAGCCCAAAATTCATAGAATAATAGAATCACAGAAACTCAGAACACTTTGGGTTTCAAGGGACCTTAAAGACCATCTTGTTCCAAACCCCCTGCCATGGCCAGGAACACCTTTCACTAGACAAGGTTGCTCCAAGCCCCATCCAGTCTGGTCCTCTTGCCCCTCTGATGCTCTCCAAGCATTCAGTGCTTGCCAACCACACCCCACCTACATACAAGTCAAGAAACAAGCACAGAGAAGTCACAGTCACCTCCCACAGAACCCTGGCAGGTCCCAAAGAACTGCTGTGGGCTTCAATGGCAACCTCTGAACACCAAGCATTCAAACAGGACACCAAAGGAGAGCCCAAATCACATTCAGACCTTCCTTTTCCACAGCTACAAGGAACCAGAATGACTCTTGGAGGACCAAATTCCGTTTTATAAAGGGCAGAGATTATTCTGCTTTACTTTCTGTCTGAATATTGCTAGTTAGAGAGTCAGCTGATGGGCTGTAAAACTGACAGTCTTGTTATTGGTGTTATAAATTGCTTTTGCTCAGCTGGAGTTAATGTAGGACCATCTGACTGCCCAGAATGGACATTTTTAGTGATTCTGTTTCTCCAGCATTTTCTCACTGACCACTACAAAAATCTGAACTGTCTCTTGCTCTGACAAACTGTTTTGTGGATCAAGATCCTTATTCTTTGGGGATTTACAGCGTGTCAGCCATCAGACAAGCAAGCCCAATAACAACAGACCTGAGAAGAGCTACTCAAACACTTCTGGGCTCCTCTGTACTATAGATTTTAGAGTTAAATGTCAAAATTCTGAAGACTGGAGGACAGATGCACCCCCAGGAGAAAGACACGTGCAAACTGCTTTAAAAATGGAAAATGCCAACTGTAAAAATTTGGTGCCTGGATGCTGTACCCTCATCCTGTGCTCTTTTGGGTACCATTACCTTTCTTCAGGTCTCCCTTTCCTGCTGTACCCCAGGTGAAGCAGAATAACTTCCCCTCCTAAATCACATTTCACCCACACAATATGGGAAATTCCTCACACCTCAGCACTACTTGGTGCAGGAAGAGACAGACAGAGCTCTTCCCTGGGATGCACAAAGACACACAAAGGCTGAAGCAAACAGGAGCACAGTGCCCTTGACCCAGCTACATCCAGAGGATCCAGTTGGGGATGTCCAGCAGTTACAAAGCTGTCTTAAAATTACTGGAAATGGATTTCCAAGAGGTATCTTCAGAAGAAAATCACTTAGGGAAAGAGGGTTTCAAAAAGAAACAGCCCATTCACCCATCCAGCAGATCTGAGGCTTTACAAGCCCTGTACTGTGAGTCGGGTCTCTCCAGCAAGACAATGTGAGCAGCAATTCCAGCCCCCTGCCAGGTTTGGGGGGATTTCTTATGTTCCTAACAATCCACTCCTGCTGACACAAGCTGTATATGCTTTTTCCACCTTTCCTGTTTCCCTGCTACACCCCAGAAAGAAGCACATACCCAGGACCAGGCATGGACAGCAGCAGCCTGATGTGTGCCCACAAGCTCAGAGCTAGGGAAGCAGGGCAGAAATTCCTACCTGGGACAAATGGGAAAGAGGGGAGGGAAGGGCCACACTCCTGCAGCAGCAGCTCAGGGAAAAGGAGCACAGCACTGCCAGAGAGATGCAACATCCCCTCTGATTGCCCACACAGCCCTGGAAATCAGCCCTGCCACCACCTGGGTTCAGCTCATTCTGTGCCCTCAGATTATCAGTGTGAGCTCAGGCAAGTCCTCAGTTTTTCCCAGAATCCCAGAACCACAGAATTCTGGAATGTCTCAGGTTGGAAGGGACTTGAAGATGACTTAATTCCAATCTCCCCATCTAGTTCCATTTCCTTGTGCCTCTAAAACACAAATAATTTCCCTTCCCCTTAGGAGCGCTGTGGGGATCAGCACTGTAGATGGCGAAGGAAGCAGAACCACAGAGCCACTGAGGTCATCCAGACAGAAAAACAATAAATATCTCCTTACAGAAGTGTTTACCTGGTAGAGTAAGAGGGGTGAGCCACAGAGAGACTGATCCCACTGCATCTCCACCACCACTGCAAAGGGGTCCCATCTAAGTCCTAAGGGTGAGCTCAGCTCAGCCACAGCCTCATCCTCTCCCTGATGGATGTTTGCACAGACTGCAGCTGCTTAAAAACAAAGGGAAAATCCAAACCATTTGGAGCTGGTGATGAGTAACCCAGCCAGTTCTCCTCCAGGGAACACCAAAACCCATGTCTGCCCAGTCCTCCAGGTGCCCAGACTCATCACTCTGCCACTGACCCAACCTGACCGACTTCACATTAGGCTACTGCAATTTCCACCAGGGTCAACAAAACATCAGTTAGGGAGAAGAATCCTGCCTTTTGCCACCCAGTCATGAAAAGTTTGGAGAGATGGCCTTCCCAAGGAAGAGAGAAGGTGGTGGAGGATGAAGGCTGCAGAATGATGAAAAATCAAACAGCAGAAAGCAAACTGGAGCAAAGGGCATCCTCCAGCAAGGCTCTGCAGCAGGGCAAGGACCCCCTCCCAACAGATGCCATGGCATAAGGATACACAGGACAAGCTGGGAGAGCTGGGGCTGTTCAGCCTAGGGAAGAGAAGACCCCAGGGAGACCTCAGAGCTCCTTCCAGTGCTTAAAGGGGTGCCAAGGGGGCTGCAGAGGGACTTTAGACAAGGGATAGAGGGACAGGATGANCGTTTTATAAAGGGCAGAGATTATTCTGCTTTACTTTCTGTCTGAATATTGCTAGTTAGAGAGTCAGCTGATGGGCTGTAAAACTGACAGTCTTGTTATTGGTGTTATAAATTGCTTTTGCTCAGCTGGAGTTAATGTAGGACCATCTGACTGCCCAGAATGGACATTTTTAGTGATTCTGTTTCTCCAGCATTTTCTCACTGACCACTACAAAAATCTGAACTGTCTCTTGCTCTGACAAACTGTTTTGTGGATCAAGATCCTTATTCTTTGGGGATTTACAGCGTGTCAGCCATCAGACAAGCAAGCCCAATAACAACAGACCTGAGAAGAGCTACTCAAACACTTCTGGGCTCCTCTGTACTATAGATTTTAGAGTTAAATGTCAAAATTCTGAAGACTGGAGGACAGATGCACCCCCAGGAGAAAGACACGTGCAAAGTGCTTTAAAAATGGAAAATGCCAACTGTAAAAGTTTGGTGCCTGGATGCTGTACCCTCATCCTGTGCTCTTTTGGGTACCATTACCTTTCTTCAGGTCTCCCTTTCCTGCTGTACCCCAGGTGAAGCAGAATAACTTCCCCTCCTAAATCACATTTCACCCACACAATATGGGAAATTCCTCACACCTCAGCACTATTTGGTGCAGGAAGAAGCTCTTCCCTGGGATGCACAAAGACACACAAAGGCTGAAGCAAACAGGAGCACAGTGCCCCTGACCCAGCTACATCCAGAGGATCCAGCTAGGGATGCCCAGCAGTTACAAAGCTGTCTTAAAATTACTGGAAATGGATTTCCAAGAGGTATCTTCAGAAGAAAATCACTTAGGGAAAGAGGGTTTCAAAAAGAAACAGCCCATTCACCCATCCAGCAGATCTGAGGCTTTACAAGCCCTGTACTGTGAGTCGGGTCTCTCCAGCAAGACAATGTGAGCAGCAATTCCAGCCCCCTGCCAGGTTTGGGGGGGATTTCTTATGTTCCTAACAATCCACTCCTGCTGACACAAGGTGTATATGTTTTTCCCACCTTTTCTATTTCCCTAATACACCCCAGAAAGAAGCACATACCCAGGACCAGGCATGGACAGCAGCAGCCTGATGTGTGCCCACAAGCTCAGAGCTAGGGAAGCAGGGCAGAAATTCCTACCTGGGACAAATGGGAAAGAGGGGAGGGAAGGGCCACACTCCTGCAGCAGCAGCTCAGGGAAAAGGAGCACAGCACTGCCAGAGAGATGCAACATCCCCTCTGATTGCCCACACAGCCCTGGAAATCAGCCCTGCCACCACCTGGGTTCAGCTCATTCTGTGCCCTCAGATTATCAGTGTGAGCTCAGGCAAGTCCTCAGTTTTTCCCAGAATCCCAGAACCACAGAATTCTGGAATGTCTCAGGTTGGAAGGGACTTGAAGATGACTTAATTCCAATCTCCCCATCTAGTTCCATTTCCTTGTGCCTCTAAAACACAAATAATTTCCCTTCCCCTTAGGAGCGCTGTGGGGATCAGCACTGTAGATGGCGAAGGAAGCAGAACCACAGAGCCACTGAGGTCATCCAGACAGAAAAACAATAAATATCTCCTTACAGAAGTGTTTACCTGGTAGAGTAAGAGGGGTGAGCCACAGAGAGACTGATCCCACTGCATCTCCACCACCACTGCAAAGGGGTCCCATCTAAGTCCTAAGGGTGAGCTCAGCTCAGCCACAGCCTCATCCTCTCCCTGATGGATGTTTGCACAGACTGCAGCTGCTTAAAAACAAAGGGAAAATCCAAACCATTTGGAGCTGGTGATGAGTAACCCAGCCAGTTCTCCTCCAGGGAACACCAAAACCCATGTCTGCCCAGTCCTCCAGGTGCCCAGACTCATCACTCTGCCACTGACCCAACCTGACCGACTTCACATTAGGCTACTGCAATTTCCACCAGGGTCAACAAAACATCAGTTAGGGAGAAGAATCCTGCCTTTTGCCACCCAGTCATGAAAAGTTTGGAGAGATGGCCTTCCCAAGGAAGAGAGAAGGTGGTGGAGGATGAAGGCTGCAGAATGATGAAAAATCAAACAGCAGAAAGCAAACTGGAGCAAAGGGCATCCTCCAGCAAGGCTCTGCAGCAGGGCAAGGACCCCCTCCCAACAGATGCCATGGCATAAGGATACACAGGACAAGCTGGGAGAGCTGGGGCTGTTCAGCCTAGGGAAGAGAAGACCCCAGGGAGACCTCAGAGCTCCTTCCAGTGCTTAAAGGGGTGCCAAGGGGGCTGCAGAGGGACTTTAGACAAGGGATAGAGGGACAGGATGAGAGGGAATGGCTTCAAACTGACAGGGCAGGGTTAGATGGAATATTGGGAAGAAATTCTTGGCTGGGAGGGTGGGCAGGCCCTGGCACAGGTTGCCCAGAGAAGCTGTGGCTGCCCCATCCCTGGAAGGCACCCTTAGGCAGGACTGACTGACTCAGAGGCAAAACTCTGCTAAGACATCCATCCTGGTAGGATCCTGAACCAGGCAAACAGCTTTAGGTGGTTATCAGCTTGCTACAACCTTCTCACCATTGTCTGCAGTCACAGAGAGCTCACCAAGCCAGCCCACTGCACTCCTGGGTGCAGAAAATAGCTCCTCCTCTCTTGTTTTTTCTCTCAGGAGAGAGATCCTGCACCAAGAAAGTGAGTAAGAACAGAATACAAAGCTGCTGATGCAACCCCCATCCTAACCCTGCTTCTTCCACACTTCTCCTCTGAGCACTGCCATGTACCTCTTTCACCCAGCTTGCCAAAGCCAACCAGAAACCTTTAAAGACTTGCAATTATTCCCTTCTCACAGCTCCTGTGCAGCCTGATGGGATAACAGGCCATGTGAAACAGATCTGACACAGCAACCACCCAACACGGTGTTTTTCAAGCAGGATTTAGTATGACAGGGAAGTACCAGACCTGATGCAAACTCCATGTGCCCTCAAAGGTCAGCCCTCCCACCGAGTTCTGGAAATCAACCCTCCCCCAGAGTTCTTGAAACATACTCTTTGATTCAGTTCAAAGGAAGACAAGAACACCAAAGCAGGCTGGAAACAGCATCACAGGGGGAGAACCGCCAGGTTAAAACAGAATTGAACATTCAGGGGGAGTGATAGAGATCACACAGATATATGTGATACTCAACTAGAGTTTATTTCATGAGCTAATTCTCCAATAGTTAGACACAAAGACCTTCTGTATAGATGTGGTTCAGCTCCCACAATCCCACCTGAAAGGTTCCCACTGCTTTTGATGGGATTTGGCTTAGGAAAATATTCCTTGGCCCTAAGCCAAGCTGAGCAAGTTCCTTTCAAAACTCCACCTTGTCCCACACCAGCTTTGACCTGCATCACATGGATTCCACACCTATAAACACTGATTCCTGGGTGGCATAAATTAGTCCAGTCATTAAACACAGGGCCTGTATGTACAGTGGGAATAAATTGTATAAAGCTTTACAGAGGCTTTGTGGGTTTTCCTTAACACTGCCAGGGTCCCATGGCTGGACCACATTCCCAAGAAAACTGGAACTTACAAAAATGCTGCTGAAGTAGCAAATGGGCTGATGAGCAACCACCCAACTCACTTGGTACTCACAGGACATACATTCCTGCACCAACCCATCCTGGGCAAAGGGAACAGAAATTTCTCCAGGAATCCCACCAGAGAAGTTACTGATTTATCCACCCTCAGAGCAAGAAGCTCTGGGTGTGAAGGAGAAGGTTTGGAGTATTCACATTCTCCCCAAAATGACAGCTGCCTGGGACTCATCCCAGTTCAACCAGTTGCCACTGGTGGGTGGGGTTTCTCCATGAATGAGCCTGCTTTGTGTTTAGCTTGAGAGCCAACCCGTGAGACCTCCTGGAAGCTGGGACTGTCCCTGCAGAGTGCAGAGCAATACACATGGACTCTCTAAGGGTAAAGGGAGAAGGGGCTTTTCCTCTTACCCAGACCCTGGTTCTGCTGCTCCCACTCGATGGTGTCAGGAACCTGGTAGGACACCCCAGCCAGCTGGGCCACAGGGTTTTCCAGGCCAGCAATGGGCTCCTGGGAGGTCTCCCCTGGAAGTGTGAAACCTGGCAGCTCCGTGTCGCCCTCCATGCTTTCATCCATCAGATCTATGTCTTTATCCTCCTCATCTTCCTCTTCCTCCTCTTCTTCTTCTTCCTCTTCCTCTTCATCCTCTTCCTCTTCCTCACCCGCTGGCCAGGGAGACACAAAAGGAAAATCAGGAAACATCCCACAGGACAGAAGGTTCACAGATGCCTAGAAGTGAGCACCAAGCCAATACCACTCCTCAAAGGCAAAGCAGCTGAACCAACTTGTGCTTAATTTCCAGCAGGAAAAAACACCCACAGGGGTTAATTTGGAGGAGCTGATCACTGTTGGAAGTCGCTGAATAACAATGAGATGTTGTCTCAGACTGTCAAATTAGTGGGAAATACAGTAATTTTCTGCTTCCTAACAGCAGAGTACAAACAAGCTCCTGCACGTGTACAACACCTGAGCATCTGCAGCTACAGAGCTCCCTGCTCAACTCGTTCCAGCTCAAGTGAGAGCTATTTCCCTGATTTCCACTCTTCGAGGCAGCAGCAAGTTGGTTCTGTTTTTAAAGGGTGCTGCTTTCCAGCCCAGTTACACTGAGACAGTCCCTCCTCCAGGAAAGGCATCTGGCTTTGATGTGTGTTGGCAGGTGGGCTCTTGGATGTGGGAGAACAGCAGTGATGGATCCTCAGCAGGATCCTCAGCAGGTTCACACCAGTTCTCCTGTCACAACAGATTTATGCCAGACAAAGTAAGACCAAGGAAGATTTAATTCATAGAATCACAGAATATTTTGGGTTGAAATTTGGGTTCCAATCCCAAGGGACACCTCCCACTAGAGCAGGTTGCTCCAAGCCCCATCCAACCTGGCCTTGAAAAGTGCTGGAAAGAAGACAGCACAGCCAGAACTTCACAGGAGAGCAGACAAATGCGACACAGAGGAAATCCCTGTGGATTTAGTGGAAGGTGTCCCTGCCCATGCCAGGGAATGTAGAAGCAGATGATCTTTAAAGTCCCTTCCAACCCAAACCATTCTGTGACTTTCTGAATTCTCCACTACAGCAGACACCCATCCACTCCCAAACTGTCCGTACTGTTAACATATGGAGAGACAAATATCTAAGCCATATTTCACTGCTACAATCCAAATTGACAACAGAGGAATGACTGTGCCGGATCAAACCAAAGGCCATTTCTGTCAACATCCTATTTCTGACCACGACTGGTCACAGATGCTACAGAAAGTCTGGAGCAGGACACACACAGAGCCAGTTTTCCCAGTTTCTCTTGCCAGTTTTTAGCTACCAAAGTCCCAAGGACTTCCTAAGCCAGAATTTGCATCAGAGCTATTTAGTTGCTGCTAATGGAGCCACCCACCAGGAAAGGATAATATCTGGAACAATGACAAGCTTTGAATTTCTTATGGTTACTCTGTCAAAGCTGGAAACTAAAACATATTATTTATGCACTTTATCTAATTTGCACAAAGCTCTGCTCAGCCCTGTAGACAATTCCCTCCTGATGTGCTCAGACTGGGAGAGCCCATCACCTGCATCTGGGCAGGTGGTTGAGCTGAGGGTCCAGGACCACACTAAAAAACTAACAATCCATCCAAATCCCCATTTGTCACCTAGAAACCCCTTTATTTCTGCTGCAGTTGTACCTCATGCAGGTCACAGACACTGCAATGAGATGGAGTGGCTGAGGTAGGACACCTGAGGGGCTGCACAAATCCTTCCTGCTGTAAGAAAAGCAGGAGATGCTTCACTCCCCTCCTTCCTGCTGCAGGATGTGATGGAACTCCAGCACAGTTGTTCCACAAAACACATGAGAAACAAACTGGGCAACTTTTGGGAATCACAGAATCATTAAGGTTGGAAGAGATCTCCAAAATCGAGTCCAACCATTTCCCCAGCACTGCCAAGCCCATCACTAACCTGTATCCCCAAGTGCCACATACACACATCTTTTAACTCCCTCCATTTCATCACTGCCCTGGGCAGCTGTGCCAGAGCTTGACAACCCTTTCAGTGATGAAATTGTTCCTAATATCAAACCAAACCTCCCCTGCTGCAACCTGAGGCCGATTGCTCAGGTCATTTCATTTGCTACTTGGAAGGAAAAAAATAAACCAACCCCCGCCCCGGCACCTCCCTCCTGTCAGGAAGTTGTAGGGAGTGAGTAGATCCCCCTTGAGCCTCCTGTTCTCCAGGCTGAGCCCCCCCAGCTCCCTCAGCTGCTCCTTGTGCTCCAGACCCTTCCCCAGCCCCGTTCCCTTCTCTGGACTTGCTCCAGCCCCTCAATGTATTTCTTGTTGTGAGGGGTCCACAACTGACCCCAAGATTTGAGGTGTGGCCTCACCAGTGCCCAGCACAGTCACTGCCCTGGTCCTGCAGCCACACTATTGATGATCCAAGCCAGGTGCCACTGCCCTTCTTGCCCACCTGGACACACTTGGGCTCATGTTCAGTCACTACTGACCTGCTGGGCCACTTTCCAGCCACTCTGCCCCCAGCCTGGAGCACTGCATGGGATTGTTGTGACCCAACTGCAGGACACAGCACTTGGCCTTGTTAGACCTGAAACTCTTCAGCTGGTGGCAATCGAACTCGAATTAAATGGGGGAAGCTGGTGTCCTTCCTTTGGTCTCCACAGACTGGAATATCTGTGCTGTTACACGGCATCTCCTTTCCTTCTAGTTCAAGGATTTGCTTTCAAACACTACACGTTTTTCTCAGCTCACCAGACAAGACAACCCCACGTGCCACTTTTCAATTCTAGTCCTGTATTTCATACAAATGAGCTGCTGTTTGCATTTAGCTGCATCATCCTGTTATCCCACAGTTTTTGGGACCTGGAAAAATCATTCCTGCACGCAATTACACCACAGAGAGCATCTAATGGAGCTTACAGGGATGTGGTTAGCCCCTTAAACTCCTGTTACATTTTATAGGCAGTCTCTGTCTTACAGTGTGCCCATCACTTTGAATCAGCATAAGAATTTTCTGTCACACTGCATGTTTTCATATAAAACATGCATCTATAAAGCTGAGAATGGCACCTGGAGAGCGCTCACAGGAAACCTGCAAACACCAGCCAATGCAAGTCTTCTGCCCCTGCTGAGAGCAACACAGCTCTAAACATTCCCCAAACTGAACAGCCAGAACACCAGAGAAGAGGGACAGGAACAGAGGCTTTCCTTAGACTGGATGAAAAAGCAGACAAGAGAGAACAGGCAGCAGATTTTTTTATCTCTGAAAAATGACTTTGGGACAAGGATTTTAGAGGCTTCTTGTGATTTTTAGCAAGCCAAATGCCAGCCACCTGCCAGGATGTCATGTTGAAGCCACAGATAGCCATCCCTGTGCCCCCAAAGCCTCGCAGGCAGCCGAGCTGAACACCCAGACTGAAAGTGCTGGGGCCACTTATCACATCTGATCACCACCAAGCTCCATCAATCACCACGCCAAAAGCTGGGAATAATGGAATCCTTGTAGCACAGCCGCTGCGAGGGGGAAGGAAAAGCCTCTTCATTTGTTTCCTTCTCCTCCCTGCCTCGTTCCTGCATCTGAAAATAGCTTTTTTTTAACCCCCATCATCCCAAAATGCCAGCAGCTCGGCTCGCTGCAAGATACAGTGCAGAGCACCACTTGGTGGCCACAAGGAGGAAGCTACACTTCCAAAAAAAACCCACCAGAAACTTCACAAATGTGGGAGTTTCAGGAGCGGGGGCACAACAGGAGCCCGTGGGCAGGCTGTGCATATGGGCTGGTAATCTCATAAGGGGGAAAACTAAAATGAGCATCGCACAGCTGAACCTCAAGCTGGAGGTTTGTGTTTCACACGGAAGGTTTTTATAAAAGTCACGGTTTTCCCTCCTAAATTGGCACTTTTCGGCCTTTGAAAGGCCTCAGCCACAGCCTGAAAGGAGACAAACAGGAGAGACTGAATGTAGCAAGGACTGAGAGTGCAAAGCCCAACAGATTCAGAAGGAATTCAGTGTCTCATGTGCATTTCCAGCCCACTGTGAACTATTTTGTGTATCTGGAATGGTTTAGGTTGGAAAAGCCCTCTAAACTCGAGACCAGCTGCACCCCCAGCACTGCCCAGCCCACCCCTAACCCATGTCCCCAAGTGTCACATCTTTTAAATCCCTCAGGGATGGGCACTCCACCACTGCCCTGGGCAGCTGTGCCAGGGCTTGACAACCTTTCTGTTAGAGACATTTTTCCTAATATCTAATTTAAACCTCCCCTGGTGCAGCTTGAGGCAGTTTCCTCTTGTCCTGTGTTTGTTTCCTGGGAGAAGAGAATAGTCCTATTCCTGATCCCTAGTCCTGCTGGCCACACACTGCTGACACAAGCCAGGATGCTGCTGGCCACCTCAGCAGTTCCTGCCATGAGCCATCCTTGCTCTGTAGGTCTTCAGATGTTACAGGTAAGCTCATTTTGTTATCCTGTTTGCACACACCAAATCCATGATGTGTTACATGGATGTCATGGAGAGATGCCATCCTGTCTCCTCTCCTGGTGACACAAGGAGATTTCAGCTCTGAAACACGCACAGACCAAGATGTTTGTATTTTCATAGAATCACGGAAAAGTTTGGGTTCAAGGGACCTCAAAGACCATCCAGTTCCAAGCCCTGCCATGGGCAGGGACACCTTCCACTAGACCAGGTTTGTCCAAGCCCCATCCCACCTGGCCTTGGACAGTTCCCAGGAAGGGAGATTTTCCACTGGAAGAATAGTTAATGGCAGTTAAAAGTCTCATCTCCAAGAGTGAAGAAATCCAAAATCTGCCACTAAAGTAGGCTCTGCTTTGCCTTCAGGGAAACATGAAAGCAAAAAAAAAACCCCAAGAAATTCAGCACCTCCCTGCTGTGATGATGGACCAACTCAAGGAAGATGCAGGCAGCAGGAATCCCAGGGAAAATGACATTCCCAGTCCACATGTCAAAATTTCAGGTCTGGAGAAGCGACAGGAGAGCACCAAGAAAACAAGTCTGAGACAAAACAGCAAATTTTCAGCAGAGTTTTTGGGCGGTCCCACCTTTATTAATAGTAACCAGAAACAGCCACTGGGCTTTATCACAGAACTCTGAAGAGATCCATGAGCCACACTGGTGATATCCACAGGATGGGATTTGCTATTTCAGGGTGGCAAAAGCTCCCTGTGGTTGCTTAAAAAATAAATAATTGTAACTAGAAAACTGCACATATCCCTGGTGAGTGGTGTGGCTCAGGCAGGGAAATGAGACCACATCACTCCTCCTTCATGAGACATTTCACAGACCCAGCAGGGACCCACAAACAGCAGGGTCTGAAGGACTTGAACAGCAACAAGCAACCTTAGATAAAAGCCTCAGACTCAATTTTTTGGGGTATGATGTCTTGGAATGAGCTGCAGCTGAAGCCACTGTGGTCATAACCTTGCTGAAGGCAATGGAGCTACACCAAGGCCTCTGTTTTTGACTGAAGAAACTGTCACCAAAGAAGGATGTTTCTATCTTTAGATATTTTCTATTTATGTTTGCAAACACTCATTCCTCAGAAGATTCAAGGAACAATCATTTGTCAGGTTTAGTGCACAGGAGAAATATCTTGCTGTGTCCTGAGCAGCGAGAGGCTCTCAGCAGAAGGTGATATATTTGCTCACAGGCACAGACTGAATTCAAATTGTAACAAAAAAAATAAAAAAATAAAATAAAGGAAGCTCGCAGGGCCAAACCTGCAGTTGTCATTTTCTCTGTTCTTTCCCATCCCAGCCTCCCTCACACCAAACTCAGAGGACAACGATGCCTAAGCAATACCACAGAGCTTTGTTATGATCCACGAGAGTTTAAGCTGTGATTTTGTAGATGTGCTCAGTGCTGCGGGGTCACCCACATGTGGTAACAACAACCAGGTGTAAGGCTGTAAATAATAATGTGTAAATTACAACAGCTTTAGGGATGGGGGGTCTGTGACTCCCTTCTCCAGGAAGAGAGTCTCTGCTAAATGTTTCCTTCCAGTGAGGTTCCCTTTCTGCACTGTTTTTGTGATCACAGCTGCCTGTCAAGGCAGGGAGGCCTTTCTGGGACAACTCTCTTTTATTATTCATCTTCTGCTTTCACATGATCAGATCACCACGTCACCCAAACGCTGCCAAGAACACCCAGTGACAGCTTGGAAGGAGACAGCTGTTGGAATGTGGATGGGTTGTGCCGTGGTGGGGGAAGATTCCCAAGCCAGCAGCGGGCACAGAAACTATGCAAAACCACCAGGGTAAAGCCCCCAGGGGGAAGAGCTCAGCTGAGCACTGTCATGGTCACTGCAAAGCTGTTTGGGGTGCTTGCAGGACGTGCTGCATGAACATAACCTGAAATGCTTTGCTCTGGAAGGGGAACCAAACCAAGCACAGCCTCTCATGGGGAGTATCTGCATCCAGGTTATTGAACAGAGACAAGGAAAGGGACACTTGGGAAAAATTCATCTGTTGGATGGGATCCTACTACACAAAGTGAGATATCATCACCCTACTCAGAGAGGTTTCAAGAGGAGAGAAAAGAATACATCATCNATATCATCACCCTACTCAGAGAGGAAAGAACATATCATCACGTCCCGGAATCATTGAGGTTGGAAAAGCCCTCTAAGACCATCAAGTTCAACCACCCCCAGGACTGCTAGGCCCCCATTACTATCCCATATCCACAAGGCTTTTAAAACCTTCCAGGGATGGTGACTTTCATCACTGCACTGGGCAGCCTGTGCCAGGGTTTGCCAACCCTTTTGGTGAAGAATCTCTTCCTAATATCCCACCTAAATCTTTCCTGGTGCAACTCAAGGCTGTTTTCTCTCATCCAAAGCTTTTCTGTAACAGAAGCAAATCCTTGCTCGGAGAGGGAACATTCCCCTGGCAGCAGAGCTGAGCTGATGCTGGTTTAGGAGCTTCTCCTTGCCAAAGCCCAAGAGCTGCAGAAGCTGCTCCTCAGCAGAAGGCTCTTTGACATTGCAAAAGCAGGAGAGATTTGGAATCTGATCCTAACCTACTTCCTCCTAAACCTGAGGGGAATCACACTTGCTTTTCACAGTCCTGGCTCATTGCTTGTCACATACCTGAGGTACCAAAGACTTTGGGGAGGGAAAGGAAAACAAAGGTAAAAGATATTCCAGCTGGGACCACCAGTCTGCTTCTTTATTAAGATCAGAAACAAACATTCCTACAATGAGTGGGTTGAAAAGGACCTCACAGACCATCTGGTTCTGTCCCCCTGCCATGGGCAGGGACACCTTCCACCAGCCCAGGTTGCTCCAAGCCCCGTCCAACCTGGCCTTGGACACTTCCAGGGATGGAGCAGCCATAGCTTCTCTGGGCAACCTGTGCCAGGGCCTGCCCACCCTCACAGGGAGGAGTTTCTTCCTAAAAGAAGACCAAGCTGTATTTCCAGCAGTATTCACCTCAAAATTGCTTTCACGCTAAGCCAGGCTGGAGAATCAGTTTAGCAACACAAGACTATTTTAAAGGGGAAAAAAAAAAGCCAGAACGCTGCAGAACACACTGCACGGACTGTGACAAGTTTGCTCCCTGGTTTGCTGCAGAACAGCTCTTCTAATCCAAGTTGTGCAGGTGTTGAACTAAGCAGTATAAAAATCAAGACAAGGAAGAGGTGAGTTATGAGGTGAAGGCAGTCAAATCAGACCAGATTTAATGACCACAACCTGTAAGTGGACAGGACAGAAAGGCAGACAGAGAATTGTCAACAAAATGCTTCCCTGTGCAAAAGGGCTGTGGGCACAACACTTTTATTCCCAATNACACTTTTATTCCCAATCACAAATAAAAAGCCCTAGCAGAGACATTAATTCCATTTTCATTGGAAAAGGTTGTTTGACTGTGTCTCCCCAGAAGTATCCAATTCAGCCACACTG
>WBMV01005836.1:2913254-3261944 GCA_013396655.1 Campylorhamphus procurvoides | reverse complement strand
CTCCTTGTCCTATCACTACCTGTCCATGTTGCTTTCCATCCATGTTGCTGCCACGTTGCTTTCCCTCTTTTTTATAAGCCCCCTTTAAATACTGGAATGCTGCAATAAGGTCTCCTTGGAATGTCGTCTTCTCCAGGCTGAACAATCCCAGCTCTCTCAGCCTGCTGTCATAGGAGAGGTGCTCCCACCCTCTGAACATCTTTGTGGTCCTCCTGTGAACTTGTTCCAACAGGTCCAAGTTCTTCTTGTACTGAGGACCGCATACCTGGATGCATTCTTCCAAGTGAGGTCTCACAAGAAAAGAGTAGAGGGGCAGAATCCCCTTCCTTGACCTGCTGGCCACACTGCTTTTGATACAGTCCAGGATGGGGTTGGTTTTCTGGGTTGCTGGGTCATGTCCAGCTTTTCATCCACAAGAACCCTCCAGTCCTTCTCTGCAGGGCTGCTCCCAATGAGCTCATCTCCTAGTCTGTAATGGGACTGTCCCCACCCAGGTGCAGCACCCTGCATTGGTCTTGTTGAGCCTTATAAGGTCCTGGTGGGCCCACTTCTTAAGCCTGTCCAGGCCCTGCTGGATACATCCCATCCTTCTGTTGTGCCAACTGCCCTGCTCAGCTTTGTGTCACCTGCAAACTTGCTGAGGGTGCACCTGATCTTGCCATCTATGCCATTAAAGAGCACTGGTCCCAAGACAGAGCCCTGAGGGACACCACTTGTCACCAGCTTCCACCTGGACATAGTGCCATTGACCACAACTCTGGCTGCATCCATACAGCTAACATGTCCTAATCCACTGAACAGTCCCCTCTTTAAATCCACCTCTCTTTGATTTAGAGATCAGGATACCTCATCCCTGATGCAGAATCCAGCACTTCACTTTTTTGAACTTCATATGGCTGGTGATTTCCCAGCCCTCTAATTTGTTGAGGTCTCTCTGCAGGGCCTCCCTGCCTTTGAGGGAGTCAACAGCTCCTCCCAGTTTTGTGTCACCTGCAAACCTGCTATGGTTGAGGCTTGCTAAATAAATCCCAGAGGAACTTAATTGCATGGAACACTTCTGAGCTCCAATACAGAGAGAACTTCCCCATGCCCTCAGCAAACCTTAAATACAATAAAGGCCAGGAGTCACAATTACAATGTGCCATGGAGAGAGACAACAGGCACTGCTAGCGTCTCAGGTCCCTGCAGTTGTTTGCAGGTCTGATTGACTCTCCCATACATGTGAAATTCCCCACAGAAAAGTGGGCTCTACCACAGTCAGAAGGGGATAGCAGGTCCCACTCCCCATACAATATAAGTAGACCCACAATGCTACAAGGAACACCAGAAAACCTTCTTCAGTCAGGCTTCAGCAGCAAGCAGGAACATGGATCTGACCTCCCTCAATCCTCACCCAAGGCAGCAAAACAACCTACCTGTTTCCTGCAGACAATCAGCAGAGCTCCTGAAGACAAGGGATGCATCTGATTACATTTAAGTACTGGGCAAACAGACATGAGCAATAAGCAGCAGCTGGTCACTGTCTCAATCTGCTTTGGAGGTATCAAGGAATCAGATCCTAAAGGACCAGTCCCACAAGCTTGTATTCTCAGGAATACGATCGTTCTCCACACCTCCCAGCTTCACCTAGGAGCAATTTCAATTGCCACTATCCTATTTGGAAAGTTATTCCAGATTATTTTTTTTTGATGGATTGAACTATTCTTGTAACTTCAGAGCCTAAGTTTGTTAATGTGCAGTTTATATCATACATTTTATATCACACCTGCATTATCACTGAAGGAAAAAATTACTCTTCTTCCTTGATAGTTTCTCCTGAGTGTTTCTACAGAGGGCTGACACTTTGATTCCCTACCTCCATTTCACTAAACCAAACAAACTCTTCTAAAGTCCTCCCTAAGATGGTCTCCTGCTCTACTATATCATTCAGCAACTTTTCAAATTTAAATCCATGTCTTTGCACTGGACAAGTACTGCAAAACATCTAATCAATGCCTCTGGCAATGGTGCCAGCACTTTCTCGTCTTTACCGAAACCACCTCGCTAGGTACATCCTGACAGCATGTAATTTTTTTGTGAACAAGAAATTTATTCAGGAAAAATATTTATGAGGGGTCCAAAACTATCCGCTAAGTGAGAAGATATCTAGTGAACACTGCTAGATGAATAACATATGGAGAATATGTTCAGAGCCAGTAACTGGTGTTTTGACAAGTTTGTTAATAAAATATTCTATTTAATAAACATGAATGTTCCCTTTCACCATTTACAAAACAAAAATATTTTAAAGACAGAACACAATATTTTTGGTTAGAAAACTAATTCAAGAAGACTCAAACTGAAGTGCTTCTGTATTGTTAGACATAAAACCAAAATGCTGTCTTGGTTCAAGTGAAGCTGGAATCTTTCCTGGCTTTTCAATTCATCCCCCAAACTAAGAAGACCACTGATTCTCCTGATTTTGGTCTCAGGTTACAGGCTTGCAGTGATCTCTTAGGCATTGTATTTCCAAGTGACATGACAGCTGATACCTGAGAAACAGCAGAAGTATTACAGTGCTGTGCTCAAGGCAGATGAAGTGTGTTCTGCATGATCCCTTTCCAGAGGTACAGGAACACAGTGCAGGATTAAGTACCAATCCATTTTTACATAGAATGATCATGTCTCCCCAGCTCTAGGCTGCTTTTGAGGGATCTATTCAATTTCCATCAAACTACAATACAAAATCCAAGCAACACTGAAAGCTTGTTGCCCAGTCTTTCTTGCCCATTAAGAAAGGTTTAAAGAGGCAAGTGAGCTGAAGGCACTGACTCAAACAGAACTCCTATGATCAGCCACTTCAGAATATAGGCAGCACTTAGATAAGGAATTTTAATTTGTCTCTGTTAAAAACATGAAGTCATTCCTGAATGTTGCCAAGAGCCTAGAAGATGTTATAGCTGTTCTCCAGTTGTCCTGAGGCAGACGGATTATCTTTCTGCTGAGTTTGCTGAACCATTATTTATCACCTGCCAAGACTGATTACTCACCCTTGGGACAATGACAAGTCTTTCCTTCCTCTGTTAATTACTGTCATCGTTAATAGCCATGTCACTAATTAATATTCAATCATAATGAAAACTCTTTACTGTCATCTCTCATAACACCTTCAACTTTTAGGGTTACCCTTACTCATCGGCTTTGCCTCTGCTTGTAGATGTTTCTATCACTGCAACTGACCTTTGCCCACCAAGAAATACTACTTATACCCTTCTTCAAATGATAAAATTCAGATTTATCCTTAAAAGACACAATGAAGACTTGAGTGATGCCTTTACAAGACTTTCCTCTGCCAGACCAAGACACAAATACCTTTATCTCTAAGTTTTCCAGAAAACAGGATTTTAACCTCTCCTGTAGATTAAAAGCCTGGTGGAAAGTCCTCACATGACTCACCTTCCCAAAAAGTTGTTTTTTGACTGTTTCTCAGATTTCACATTTCACAGACTCTTTCAGGAGACACCCAAGGAACATCACTTGACTCTGGCATCTTTCCACTATACACTAACAGGGTGTTTGAAATCTTCTGAAAACAAACAGGCACGTTTTCATAATAGGAAGTATTGCTGGATGCAGGTAGAGGAATGGCTTCCATCTTTCTGTGCTGCACTCTATACATCTACATTTCCTCTGAGTCAGAATGCTCAGTTCAACGATAGTCAACAGCCTATGAACACCTATTTCCTTCCCACCTATAATGAAACATATCTTTTTGCTTTAGGCTCTTCTTTGAAGCTGAAGTAGATCAAGTTGCTTAATACCAAGAGAATTGCTGCATTTCTAGGCACAAACAGATTGACAATGACTGTTTATCCAGCTATGTGTTTAGAGACAGACTAGCAGTTTCATATTTCTTGCTATTTTCTCCATTTTCTCTTCAATCTCAGTGACTCCATAATAGTACCTAGTGTTCTCAGGTGGCCATTGCCTGTTGACATGACAAATGAGAGGTCAGCCATTGAAAGATAAATTAAAAAAAGTTCATAAGGTATGAGGCCATTGGCAAGATGCAGTTGGTGAGGTGAGTCACCACCAGTGTATTTGGTACCCTGTCTACTCAACTTGTGTTGTTCTACCTCTTCCAGAAAATGTAGAGCCGTCTATAATGAAATCTTTCTATTTCCCACGTGTCATGTGACATGGTAAAGGCAGACAGAACAATGTACCCTCCTCTGGCAATTTCTAAAGATCTGCTGCCCAGAGTGGAGAACTACACCTCTGGTATTGAGCTAAGGAACCAGGACCACCAGGGTCTGCTTGTCATCCAATGGACTAAGCATGTCCCTGTACATACACATGGATACATATACAAACAAAAAAATACAAGAATATTTCTGAAACTTCAGCAAATGTACATCTTTACATTTCTTTTTAGGCCTGATATGACAACTGCTTTTTTTCCTGTGTCCTGAGATCACATTGCAGACAAGCACTGGTGAGTGGAGCTCCACAGGGATTTGAGATGGGATGTCTCATGTGGCCAGCTGTGGCATCAAGGACCAAAGACTGAAGTTTGTCCTTCCTCATGGGAGTTCCCAAGCTGAGCCCTGACCACTGCATGCCATCCAGTAACTACAGCTGATGAGGTGGGATACTTTGGATCTCAGATTGCTCACAGCCACACATTGCATGGACAAACATCAACACGGAAGAAAGTGAGGTCTTAAAAAAATTTAAAAATACCATCTGCTCATAATATGAAAGAATTTGTCATATATACACATCTACAGAAGGAGACATAAGATTGCTTAGTTATTTCCTGGCTTTTTTTTTCCAGTGCCACTGTAATTCTAATATTCTCTGAACATATTTTGATGATTTTAAAGAAAATATTAAGTACTTTTGCATAGCAGGTGAGGCGTATTTGTTCTCTGGTTGTTTTTTTTTCTTGTTGTTGTTCTTTTTTTTTTCCCCCAAAACAAAACCTGAAAAATGTGAACTGTTCAGCTCGTTCCTAGACCTTATCTATACGTGCCATGACACATTTCATGGGCAAACAAGCTACATTCCTAGCCTCTGTTGTCAATCACCTCCAAAGTCAAGGTCCAGACAGTCTTGATGAAGGGGTGAAAAAATGCCCCCCTTCCTGTCACTTCATTCTTGAAAACAGATGAACTCGTTTTAGCACCAAATTTTCCAAGCAATTTGCTCCTGAACTCAGAGCAATCTTTAAATATTTCTAACAGAGAAGCAAGACACGAGAAAAAAAAATCACAAGCAGTTGAAATGACATAAGAACATTCACAGGTGTATGAGCAGACATTCAGGCTGCTTTTTATGCTGCCAATCATGGCAATCACACTATTAAATGAAAATAATGTGTTTGGGTCCTTTCTCAAATAGCTTTGAGCCCTTGGTAAATCTAGGACAAAAAGGTTAATTATTCCCACTTTTACCACTGAGCTTGCAAAAATAAACAAATGAACATCACCCTTGATAAAGGGCAAAACAATTTCATACAAAATTTCCTAAGGTCTCCAGCACTTCGCGCTACAATTTTTCTGACACGGAGCTCCCCACTACTCCCACAGTGATTTCAGCTAGGCTGGAAGTACAGACTGCTGCTCACAGTAGGGATTTAACACAAAACAATGATTTTTATGGTAGGGGAAAAAAAGAAAGAAGTATCTAGGTCTCTCCCTGGTATTCTGTTACAAATATTGGGGAAGCACTTTATAAAATTTACTTACAATGAGCACATAAATAAATACCAATGCCAACTAAAAAAATATCTCAGCAGCTGACTCAGAAAATGTGGTAATTGCAGCTCTCCTCCACCAGCATGTGGTAATTGCACCACTCAGTGTCAGCAAGGAGCATCATCAAAGCTACAACAGCTTAAGGAGCATCATCAAAGCTACAACAGCTCAGAGCTTCTAGCAATAGCAGTTTTCCTTTATGTTATGTTCACGTTAAATCTTGTTTGTGAATTATTAGTAACCACTAGCAGCAGGAGCGTTACCCCTTTTTGATCAAAGCAGCTAAATTTTCTAAGGAGTCTTTTTGTTCATTGTTAACTTTTGGAGCTTGAATGTACAACTTAATTTTCTCACAATAAAAGAATTGAAAATATATTACTTTCTGTGAAGTAAGAATGGTGCTTGGTGGGAAGGGGCAGAAGGAGCTAAGTTGCATGTAGACATTTCAGGATAATAAAACCATTACAAGGACAGAAGACTTGTAAATTTAATAGTTTCAAAATCTCTGATCCTCTGCCTTTTCCAGACAATAATGTGAGTTATTTATCACAGTGTTTGGGCTGTTCAGTATGCTTGCCCATTTATACCAAATGTTGATGTTTCAGAAATGAGTTCCACATAAATACTAAATCGCTGGGTTTTGCATGTTGCTTGTGAACTTAGAAAGCACTGTATACCTCTATTACATGAGTGTCTGCATCTCTGTAAACAAACCTATATGAGAATCTGATCACAGACTTATCAAAAGTATTAAAATTAACAACTCTGATGTTTGGCTTGTGTATGTTCTAGTCCCTGACACCAGGCCCTGAAGCAAAATTAACAGCAAGTCTATTAATAAATTCTTTCACAAAAGGGAGTTGTGACCCAGACTCGTGGCTGCCCTTCAAGGTGTTGATAGACACTTGAGGCGTTGGGACAGTGACAGAAGACAACTTTCCAAGGAGACAGAAAATGCCCAAGGCTCCTGTAGTCACGGTGGGGAGAGAAGATGAGCAGCTGAGGGAATCATCTCAGAGTCAGCTCCAGGAAGAGGCGGAAGGCAACAGACCACAGTCACAGAGCTGCTTGTGCGCTCTAACTAGGAACTGAACTGGAACTTCTAGCAACCAAGTGCTATTATACTTTGAAATCAATTACAAAGTGAAAGGCTTCAAATTCATAATTTAACCATCAGCACTGCAGTGTAAATTTCATCTTCATCTCCAACATGCCTTTTACATGTAACACACACATTCACATACACAGTCTCTTCTGTCTGCATTTTAAATACAGACACAAAATTTGAAAGATGAAGATTTAGAATGGCAAAATCTGAATTTGAGTGTGCTTTCGCCCTGTTAATACCTCCTTCTGAACTGCTCTTTGGAGGGACTTTTACCTTCTCATCATATTGGCCAGGCTACCAAAGCACATGTACCCTCTACAGTGCAGATCTGTAGAGGGAGATTTTCTCTGGTCAGAAATCAATAAATGATGTGACAAGGCAGAGCTCTGTGTGGGCTAATTTACCCAGAAACAAAGATAAATTAGATCTTAAGATCTCAGAGATATCACAGCCAGACTCCTTTCCTTACAATACTGCCCATCTGAAAATAGTTCAGGTAGCTTTACAAGGCATGAAAAACAGTAACAGCAGACATGCCCAAAACCAGGTTTCTGGCTTGCAATACCCTCCCATCACCAACACTATAAACACTTAAAAGCAAGCAGCCAGTACTGAGGAGCAGAAGGATGTCACTAATCAAGAGCCCAGAATTTAAACTGATTGCTCTGCAGTGGTATTAGTAAGGCTGAGTTAGCAAATCTTTTAATGGATGCACAGTTAATCCCAGTGAAAGGGGTCTGCCAGAACAGCTTAAACCAGGTCCTCAACTGGAAAAAAAGCGATACCAGCAAAAGGTCTTTTTCCAGTTGACCTGTACTGCTATAAAGCAGTCAGTGCTAAGCCAGCCTCAGTGTTATTCTCACTCCAGTTTGACAGAGCTATGTCACATCGTCCCAGTCCTCACACCTGACACTTAGTGTCTTTGACTGCTTACACACTGGCCCTTGTTCACACCAAGAGGTGCCAAGCAGTACCTTTATCACAGGGACAGCCACGCTGATTTACTCATGCTAAATATTCCTTACCTGTCTTTGAAAACCTGAGCTGCCATTATGTCTGTGCTACCTAGAGACAGGCCTGGCATCAACAAACATGCTGATAAACCCAAATGCACATGCCCTCCAGAACCCGGAATACAGAATAACCCCAGTGCAATCCCCCCTGTTGGTTGCTTCACTTAGCTAAAATTTTGCCTGCTCTAAATTAGGAAAAGACTGTGTGACTTGCGCCCAAATCTTATTCTCCTCTCAAATACAAGTCAGATCAAACTGCTGTTACTACAAGCATGGGAGGAAACTGCAAAGCAAAAAAAATTAGCAGTTCCACACTTTGTTTCATTCACCCACAGAAGACAAGCACATTGCCTTGCAAGACCTTACAGAGGTATACAAGAGGCAGGAAAATGGTACCTTGCAGCTCCAGCTTCCCAGCAGCACTAGTAACAGCACTTCATAGTAGCATCAGAAATTACCACCTTTTACAAATCGCCAGGCACTCAGGATGTCTTGAGATGCACCTTTACACCGACTATCGATCACAAATTCACAGTTGCTTTTCAGGGTGCTCTGCCTTTGCATTACTCAGACTACTGAAGCGGCTTGTATAGCTTAGCACTTTGGCTCTCTGCCATATAGTAGTGTTTAGGCGCTGTTCCTCACATTGTCAAAATGATTTGGCAACAAAATAGCAAAGGAAGCAACTCCGAGCACTGCTGGAATCAGGGCTTTTGAAGATTCCTGTGTCAGATCTTGTCAGGGCTGAAACATTTTTCCTGCTATTCGATTCATGTATGCAGCTTTTAAATCAAAGACAATATTTCTGTCATTTCAATCATATATTAATCTTTTTAATAGCAATTTTTTTTTCCAGGAAACAAGAAAATTGATAAAATGTAGAAGGCAACTGGTGTATTTCAGTATGCGACTATCAGGTCACTTCACACCGTGGCCTCATTCACAAACTCAGTTTTAAAAGCTGTCACATCAGGATCCTCCTTTCCCTCACCAGTGTTACAACAGTTTCCCTGCAAAGGTGTAAATGTCACCAAGTTGTGCAAGACAGCAAAGTGCTCTGAAAGCTGCAGCAGTTTAATGATTTTGGCATCTTTATTTACTAGGAGACCTGGCACTGCAGTCCTCACCTACACGGAATTCCTATGATTTTCCACAGTAATTCTGTTTGCAGGAGTCAATTTTTAAACCTCCTAAAGAGCTCCGGCCACAATAGCTCTCTCTTTCCAAAGATCACACACTTCCATGTTAATTGCAGCAACGTTATTGTCTGTGATCTCTATTACAGATAAGGATAGTCAGCATCATCCAATTCTCTAAGAAATGAACTTCATCCAGACACACAGCTGCTTTTTTTCCCCTCTTCCTCTTCAGGAAAGGTTGAGAACCACACACAGTGTTTGCAGTGATATAGTAACAGTCACATTACCAGGAAAACGAAATGACCCAACATCTGTAGCTTTTTTCCCTCCAGGAGTTGGTTGTCCTTAAAATTAAATAATCAATATTGCATGGCTTTCCCACCCCTTTCCCTGCTAGATCTTTCAATCATCTATAATGCTGGCTGCCCTGGAGTGCAGTTGGCCTCACTGGAGCTCTATGCTGGTGCAGCAGTCAATCAGGGACAATTCTCCAGCAGGATTAAGGTTGCACATATAATTTCTTTTAGTCAGGGCTAATGCCAGAGGAATTACAACCGTATAGCAGTTGCTGACAATTTACTTAGTGTCATGCAAAACAAAGAGACAGTATTGGCACTAACACTAGAGGCCGTATTTTAAACAGGGCTCTTTAAGCGATATGTTAAAGGTACTTAGACTAGCAAGGACCAAATGATTTTGCTGGCAATAGCTCATTCCTGTATTTCAGATTTGGGTAGAGATATGTAACAGCAGGAATTTTAAATGTGGAGAACAATTTAAAGATAACACTGAAAAAAAAAAACCCAAGCACAAATCGGTTAGTCATAATTAAGTTCTAAATAGGTAAACTATTTGTTTTTTCTTATATTTGATTGATTTCATGGGGATGCACATAATAATAGAAGCAGTAAACCCAGCAATCATCATCTCTTAAATACCTATATTTTAGAATTACATTTTCTGTCTGGTATTTACCAAATAACCTCTGAAAGTAAGAAGTATTTTGAAAAGCTGAAACCGGCATTCAACTATTACCATTCAATAATTAAGTTTAAAGTTTAAATAATTGAATCTAATGTCAAAACACCAAGTAACCTAGAACTGCAGGATATTTGTCAATGAATTTTAGAAAGCATTTCTGTTTTCATACTAAGATAGCAGAAATCTAGTAAAATATTTTCCTTCCTTTTTTTTTTCGTCCAAGAATTTGAAGACTGGCATTTTATTTAACTGCTTTTCAATGTAAGTATGGGTTTGGACTTGGAAAAGTTAATAGGCTGGTCCAAAGCAGCAATGATTTCTGATAGCAACAGGTTCTGAAAGTGGGACGGGCCCAAAGCAGGCACGGATGTGTATTTGGTTGCTACGCAAGCAGAAGTACAAAGCACAGCCTTCATAAAACCACTCACTGTGCAGTGAAGATCAGCCTTGTTCAAAGCAGCTCTTTTGTTTCAGAGGGCTTTGTGGTGCAACACCCGGCAGCGGTGAGATAAACCAGACAGTGCTGCTGCTTTCCTGCTTCCATCCAACACCTGGGTCTGAGACTCAGCAGTTTCACTTGCTTCTTTCCGGAAACCTCACAAATCACAACAGAAAGTTGTCAACTGTCTCCACTGACTCTTGACAAACCCAGTCTGGTTTGGCTTCCTAGAAATATACTGCTGGGCACACCTGACCCTTTGTGCACTCTGAATTCAGCCATATCCTGGTGACTGTGGCACGAACAACCACTGACCTTACAGCATCTCTCAGCAGGCACAGTTTACCTGGGCAGATTTGTACAAACCAGTCTTGTAATGCACCAAAACACATTCTGCTGTCTTTAGTTTCCAAATTGGTAAAATTCAAAATCCTCTCTATGTAAAGCGAAAGCCTTTTTTTTTTTTTTTAAAGACGGCAACACTGTGTTCTGTAAGGTCTTGTATTTTAATTCCTCAGAAATTCTGGGAGAGAGGTCTTAAAATATCTTCAGAGAATAGTTTCACATGTGACTGTAGAAACGAGAACAACGTAAATACTCTAAGAGGTACTCTTCCCGTAAACATTAAAATGAAAGAATAAAAGCAAGCACAGGTTAGTGGTGCTCACAAGCCCCGTGTTTGCCCTGAGCAGCCGCTCCAGGTTTGTGCCGCAGTGCCCTCGGGGCTCCGCCAGCGGGCGCGGGGCGAGCACGGACGGCACCGCCGCTCTCCCGAGTCACCGCGACGGCTGCGCCTCCAGAACCAGCGAAGGAAAGCACAGGCTGGTGCACAGGTGTGAGCACTTCTGCTGGAAACCAATTTTAGCGAGTTCCGGGCACCGACCCCAGAGCCCGGACCACACCGCTTGGATTTTATGTCAAATCAACCGCGCTTACAATGGCAACAAATCTTTCCTGGTATTACAAACATTCTTCCAATACTTTCAGATCACATTCTTACTGGAAATGCACGTCGCTCCTTCCCTCGTTTCACGTTTTGTCTGTTCTCCCTCCTGCTCGCCCCAAGCAGGTTCGGGAGGCAGCCTGGAGGCTGCGCTCCCCCCGCACGGCTCTGCGGTGCAGCCCGCGGGACCGGGCGGGCAGGCGGCCGGCCGGGAGGTGGTGGTGTTGCCCACGGAATGGGAGGCAGCGCTCAAGCACCTGCCCCGAAACCCGCCCGCTGCCGGCTCACCGGGGACTGCGGGGCGAGGCGAGGCCGCCGGAGAAGCAGACGGAACGCGCACCCTTTGTTTGACTGCCGCCCATCGTCTGAAGGTGTACCTGATTTTACAGGTAAGGGCAGCGAGCACAGACCCCAGGCGGAAAGGAGCAGGGCTGTCCTGTCCTCTCCACGCCCTAGGAGACACAGCAGAGGGAGAAGGACACCGTCTCCAAAAAGTTACTCATGGCGTACAAGAGAAGCGAGAAGAAAACGTTCCCGGCAATCAAGATGCAGAATTACAATATAGCAGTAAAATATGACAGGTCACACCACCAGGTTTATCTGAGAACAGGCATGCAAAGGCTGAGGAGGGAAATGCCTGGTTTATCTGTTTATTTTTCACTTTCACCCCAGGGCCACACATTTATGAGAAACACACTCAAATGTCCTATGTCCTCTTTTCCCTTAACAAGTCGTCAGCATGGTGCACCAACAGTCCCCAAGAAAGATGACAAGGGGACACAGCACTTGGATCACGGTACCATCGGCCCAGAAGAGCTGCCAAGCAGTGTGTGTCACCTGTCCCACCGCAGCCAGCTCACCAGCCTATTCCCATTATAAAATTAGGCACACGTTGAAATATTTTCAAGAATGAGTGGGAATGCAGAGAGTTTTACTGTGCTGTAGACCTAGTCTTTTATAACTATTTGCTTACTTTACACTGGCGAGGTAAATGCAAAGGCTGGACACAGGAAGAAAACTCAGACGGCTGAACATCTCTAGTCTGAACTTCTTTCATTCTCAAAGAGGAAAACAAAACATCTAAAACAGGTTAACCACCCAAAAGGGTTAAAGCTATGATCTTATGAATTAAACTTAATCAAGAAACGGTGAGCAGCAAAAGATACAGAATGTATTGAGGAACAAAAGTTTTGAAGAAAAAAGTTTTGGAAGTACAACAGAAAATTCAGCTAGAGAGTAATGCAATAGAAACAAGAAAAGTCAGATGAAAAAGAGATCGTGTTAAACACAGGAGAAAAAGTTATATAAAAGTCTCTTCTGTCTAACAAAATGTTTTGTCACATAGAGGCAAGCACTAAAAATGAGATAAAAATACAGGAATCCAAGGCTTTGTCTCTGTATACCTATACAAGCCTTCCTCAGGAGCACATCTTAGAGATTAATTTGCTGGACTGCTCATTGTATAGTCCCCTCTGCAAGAACAAGCATGAAAAGATGTGGGATGTTTTGGAAGCAGGTTTGGAAGATGTGGAACCAGAAATCCCATTGTACAAAAAGCAAGATAACTCAGTGACATGAGATGAAGCAGAACAATAACGAATACATGCATAATGTTGCAAATACTACATCAGTCTCAATACAAAATACTCTTCCAAAGGTCACATAAAAAAAATTACAGGTCAAATGAACTCTGACATAGCAAAGCCATCCCAAGCAGCATTATATTTCCTGTGAAATTGTAAAGTTAACAAACCTCAAAGAGAGTTATACTGGAAAAGAACTGTCTTTGGTGGGCTACTGGAAAATCTTTCCTGGATCTGTCCTCTCTGGACAGGCATCTCTCAGGCTAGGTATCTCTATCACAAGAGATTTAACATTAAGTATAATCAAGAAACTATGCTGGCTTTTGTGCTACTTGTAAAACTCAGCTGGCATTGACCATTCTTCCCTTTTTATTTTTCCCATCAGCTCCACATTTTATTATCAATATTTACTGACAAGAAAAAAAGGCTGAGAGAGACAGAATACTTAGGCTTCAGTTAGAAGCAGAGTACAGACAGGAACCCAGACTATCCCAAAGTCAGAATTCCCTAAGGGACCTCACAGAGATTGGGACTATTAGTTATTCCTCCTTCTGGCCACTTGGCATCATCAAGGAGAGAGCCAACAATTGCAATTTTTTGTGATGTAAAAGTTTTTCCATATAGAGTTAAACTGCAAGCCATAGATCAGTGCACACACCATTCTCAGAGAAATTTTGAGAAAAGCACATTTGAGATAAAGTATTCTAGAAAGGCCAACTTCTTTTATTCTGTCTTTCTTCTTCCTCTCTCCAGTGATGTATATAGAATAACCCTGTGGTCACACCTCATATTCTGGTTAAAAATTGCAAAGTTTCTTCAGTCAGTTGCAATCACGCTGCCTCACCCTCCCCTTCCTGTAGCAAACATTTTGGGCATTGTATCCACTGCATAGCTAATGGCATTGTCATGAGACTCAGGAAGCCAGTTGAAAGCATCTCTGGTCACTTTTTACAACCATGGTATCCCACAAGCTCAGCAAATTCTGACCAACATAATGATTTATTCTGAAACAAACTTTTCAGCCTGTTCATACTCCATTAGCTTATGCTGCATGTGCAGGGGCAAGTTAGAAGGAAGGATGGGTAGTAGAAGTGAATGGAGAAAATGTACAAGGAGTGAGAGGATAAGCCTGGAAAAAAGAGCACCCAAGGAACAGGAACACAGATGTTGAAAACAATGATAGGTATGCAAAAATTAATTGCACTTACAAAACCTAAATGCCCAATACTAATCTCTGTGAACAAGCTTTCCATTGAATTCTGTAAGTCTGTCCATATTACTTGAATGTGAGTCAGAAATATAAAAGACGGCAAAGTCCTTTTCCGCTACTCATTGTATCTGGGCTTCATCAGGGATCCAAACTTCCATTCTGGTACATTGCTGTACAGGTTGGGAAAGACCATAAAAATTTCCTGACGGACAAATATATGGCTGAAAAAGCATAATAATGTCTCTCAGGAGAGCGGTAAAGATTAATGAATTGATGTTTACTTAACACTGTGAAAACATAAAATGCCAGGCAACTTTATAGTGTTGACCATTAATACCAATTTCTGCCAGTAGAGTCCCCCTAGTCCTACCCTCCCATGCAGAGTCCCTCCTTTGTAAATGCTCGTTTCTAGTTTTCCTTTCACAGGTTGAAACCTGTCAGCACTTTGCAAATTTTGCTATTATGCTCAAACTACAGCAGGCCCCAAGGCAGATAATTCAGAATATTGTTTCCAACCTGAGAGAACAAATTGAAAAAGCAGTATTTACATTTTCTTGCCAGCTTACTCACAGACTATCTTGTGCAAACATGATCAGACTACAAGAAGGTCATGCAAATTTGAAACTTAAGTACCCAATCAAGTGACTTGACTGTTATATTACTCAGCATTTGTTCAGTACTGCCTAGAACTGGGCAGGTACCTTTTGGAGGGCCCACTGATACTAAGCTCATTCAGCCAAGGACCATGTCCTTTACTCAACCCATTTTTCTTACAACATTGCACAGCCTCAAGGATCCAGTCTCAGACAATGAGCTCTCACAGCTTCACTTCATGGCTCTGACTAGCACTGCTGCAAAATCCAAGCAAAGGCTGCCAGATTATGGCTAAACCAGCAATTTGCTGCCAGGAGCTGGTCTGGTGAGAGGAGAAGAGTTTGAAGCAAGAGTTGATATTTGCTTCCCAAAGTCATGAGAGTCTTTTATGCGTTTCAATTTGAAAACATATAGAGAGGCATGTCACAGATGTGGAGATGACAGCCTTATGACAAAGTGCAGTACAGCATAACCAATTATTGACCTACTTCTTAAAGAAACGTGTCTCACATCAGTGACCTATCTTCATCCTTCAACACACCCTTCCAGTATCTACCAGTGAAAGCTACAGTCAGTATCTCCAGATTTCCCTCAACCTTCAATTAAAAAGAAAATAACTTTCTTTAAATTACACCTAAAGAAGTCCAAAATGTTGGTCTAGCCAGCTGACTGTGCTTCTGCCAGAGATGTTTTTGGTATTGTGACACCTGGATCTCTCCCTAGCAGCTGTGCATTTTATGAGTAGACTCTAAATATATCAAAAGACCACAATTTAAGATACTTATTTCAGCATGTCACGTGGCACACATGAAGGGTTCAAGTGAGGTTCCCACCCTGGGGGAGTCCTTTGCACAGGTGCTTTGAAATCACCTGAATGCATGACTGTAGGAGAAAGAGCACCTGCACACACAGACTACCATCAGGGCCAGCATTCCAGCACAGGGAGGTGGGTACCATAGGACGCAGGTCTACCTGCTAATCACTTTTTCAACACTTTCCCTTCTGAGGCTTATAATTTGGCATGAGGCTGTCTACCCTCTCTGTAGCACCAGAGCTGCCCAGCTAGCCTAGTGAGTGCATATAACTACTTAAATACAGACCAGTTTGACTGCTAATGAGTCCCTCCCTGTGCAGACGAGAGCTCCATACAAACACACAACACCCCTTGCCAAAGTGCATGACAGTGAAAACAGCCACAGTGTTAATGGGGCTTAATTGCTTTCTTGGTACTAAAATAATGTAAGAAAAGTTGATCTATAGCAAAAAAATAATAGGGGCTTTTATCCTTTTAGCAGGCAGAATTATCAGTGCCTATCAGGAATGTAGATAAGTGAGTCCCCAGTCGGCTTAGATTCAACTAGGGTTTTTTTTTCCATTAAGATCTCTTCAATTTTATCATCTGGTTATTACATGCGTATTTTTGTCTTAAACCTATTTTGAAGTAATTGTATGTTTATGCTGCTTTAGAACACTCCCTTTTATGAAAATAAATTGTTGGGTATTTGTATGTTGTCTGTAATTTTGTATTGAAACACAGTAATTCTGAGAGCAAAACAAACACGCCTCCTTGCTTGCTTCTCCTTTTCTTCTGTCTAGTTGTTGGCATCCCTTTGCCTTCTTGAATACACAGAGACATGGACATTTGCCTCGGATTATAACTGGGCCATGTCAGGCTAATAACCATGTGTGCTTCTGAGAATTATCCCTAGACAGATTTGTCACATCTTTTGACTGCAAAGTATGTCAGCCCCAGACAAAATACCAACACAACAAAAAGATGTCCTACAGACAACCTTTCTGTAGTAAAAAACCCCAAACAACAAACAAAGTAGCTGCCAGTTTCAAAATTTCTCAGAGTCCTTTGTTCCATTTTCAAAACTGAAATGCCCTCAGGAGCCTATATCCAAGCAGCTTTCAACAAGATGTACTGGCATAATATAACGCCAGGCTTACTTTTTCAAAGGCACTTCAAGTGTTTCACCTAGGCACACATATACTGGACGAACCTGTGTTTGGTTTCAAACATTCGCACACATATACTGGACGAACCTGTGTTTGGTTTCAAACATTCATCTCTTTCTTGAGCTGGCATGTGGCCCCAGAATAAATTCTGTAACTTAACAGGTTATTTCTTTCTGCTTTACAATTCAGCAGTCAGAATTTAATAAAACAGATTAAGATTTCTAAGAAAACCTAGGCATATTTTTTCTTTAGTCATGGTTTCCCATGTAAAATTATACATTTAAAAAACTTCACCACAAAGTCCAAACATTTTAGTTCATATACAGTAAAATAAAGAGCTATATAATACACATCAGTGAATTCCAGTACTGCAAAGATTTCTTCAAAAATGACCAATGATACATATCAAAACTGTCTATTAATGGTAAGTGGATAATTTCTTTAATGAAAGTACTCAATAATTCAACACTAAACTGCCAAATCATTCTGTAGGATTTAACTGAAAACCACACAGCTGGTGTATTTTTGATTTCTTGTACATTCCAGCTATATCTATAAATCCAAAATCTCAAAAACAAAGAAACAAGTTTTGCATCAAAATGCCACCACTGAGCATGATCCCAAACCAACATAAAAGGCTAGAGCCATCTGTGTGACAAGCACAGCCCAGAGAAAAGAAAACAGGAGTGACGACAAGAGGCAAACAAGGATAGTAACAGGTTGAGCACTTTCAGGTGGGATGTGATGGGATAAGGAAGGGTGAATGATTTCCTTGAAATGCAGAGAAAGATGAAACCTTTAAGCATTCCTAGACAGTAAGGGTGACATGTCTTGGTTGCCAATCAGTGCAGGATCTTCCTGGACAGAGCAGTTTGTTCTCCCTGGCATTAGCAGTAAAAAGGCCTGTTCTTAGCCAGCCTTTTCAACTAACTACCTGGGATGGTTACTTGACTAGAATATAACAGAATATTTCATTTGAAAGGGACTTACAATATTCATTTAGTCAACTACCATTTACTGCATTAGTCAGGAGGAAAGGAGTGCTTTAAACATCTACCTGTGAACCTGAAAGTCTTCCAGTCAAACACCAAAATTCACATCTATGACAGTACACCTAGTAGTAAAAAGTACATTATGTGTACGTTCACAGGATTTTATATATGCCAATATAAAATGCTGAATATATGATATTATAATCATATTCCAAACTATTTTCTAGAAGGGTTTTTTCTCTTTACTGTGAGGTAAAAACATTTATTCCACATTTCTGAAAAATGCAAACACAATCAAATCAAAATGGAATGGCAAAACATCTATGTCCCCCACTCTGTCCCTCTTAGCAGACAACCAAAGACTGGGGATATACACCTCCATTGTACTGTTAAACATTTGTTTATTTCTTCTATACTATCCTAGGTATCTGCTACAGGATCCATGGTCAGAGGGCGGTGGCCATTGGTTTGACACAAAGCAGGCATTCTCACTGCACCCATCAGAGCCTGCCTTCTGCAGTCCACACCTGTAACTTGCTCCATGTTAGCTGAGAATGTTACTTCAGAGAAATCTTCTGTACGCTCACACCTCAGTCAATGAGACCAGTCCCTTCAGCAGCTGCAGGTTATGAGGAAAAAGCAGGAGCAGGAGGGAAAGGATACACCTGAAAAGAACATGCCCTATCTTCTGTCCCTCCTAGCACCTACAGAGAGCTTGCAAAGGTATCATCCTTACCACAGTGGTTCCAAGGGCAGTTGCGTGCATAGTTACACACATTAACCTGGCTTCACTGGAAAACTCTTGCACTTTCAGAAAACTCGTATCCCAACACCAGCAGAGATCTGGCAGAGTCTCTCTCACAACTGTTCTGTGGAAACCTAATGCAGAACAGAGCACCTGCAGCAAATTCCCTAAATACAGTGTGGCTCCTCTAGAGACCAAAGGCCCTTCAGCAAGTTCTCACTCAAAATAATGATAATTGCACATTATCATCACTTCTACAGCCCTACTGGCACTTCTGATTATTTATAGAGAGTAGTTTGCATACTATCCCATGCCCCCAAAACTTACCATAAAATTTTTAATACCAAAAGCCTGACTTAAAAAGATCAAGAATTAAAAACCAAAAAACAACATAACTTTATGTAACAAAACAACATGCAGCTGCCATTCATATTAATGTGCAAGTCTATATAAGTTTTCACTAGAAGTGGAATTTCACAATACCTCTCTAGAAATAAAGTTTACTGTGCAATAGGACAAGACAGGATGAACTGTGACTCCCTTCCCCAGCAAAGAGAGGCAGGAGCAGGCTCAAGATACCCAGTCAAGCTGATCAGATGCTGCCAAGTGACACAGCTGAAGAGCAGATGCTACCTTCCTTTAATTTAGCAAAGCCAGGAAGGTGGCTCAACAGACCCATGCAGACATGACGCAAAGCATCTGCGGGTTTTACCTCTCGCTGTGGCAGCATATTAATCCACCTCTCCAGGTATCATCTGCAAAGGATACCTCTCCTGTTTTGCAGGGCAAACCTCCAAGTCCATATTAACTATCACTGTTACCCAAAAGCAAAAATATGCAATTGTAGATGACCATCACGATCCCAACACCTTTTCAGCCTCTCCTTACATACAAGCTCCTGTTCCTATGCACTGCCTTGCCATGCATTAGAGCACATGTGCTCTCATCCCTGAGAAGCGTGGACTATTTTCATAGAATCACAAAGTGGCTCAGGTTGGAAGAGAACTTAAAGATGATCTAGTTTCAATGTCCCTACCGCAGGCCGGGACACCCTTCAGTAGACCAGGTTGGTCAGAGCTCTGTCCAGCCTGGCCTTAGACACCTGCAGGGATGGGGCATTCACAGCTTCTCTGGGCTACCTGTTCCAGTTGCCACAACACTCACAGTAAGGGATTTTTTCTTAATATCTAATCTAAACCTACTCTCAGTTTTAAGCCATCCCCCCCTTGTCCTGTCACTACATGCTCCTGTAAATACTCCCTCTCCATCTTTCTTATAGACTCCCTTCAGGTACTGGAAGGTCACAGTTAGATCACCCCAAAGCCTTCTCTTATGCAGGCTGAACAAACCCAATTCTCTCAGCCTTTCTTCATAGCAGAGATGTTTTATACCTCTAATCATCTTGGTGGCCCATCTTCTGGACTTGCTCCAACAGATCAATGTCCTTCCTTTGCTGGGGACCTCAGAGCTGGACGCAGTACTGCAAGTGGGGCCTCACCAGAGCAGAGAGGCAGAATCCTCTCCCTTGCTGTGCTGACCACACTGTTTTTGATGTTGGCCATGACACGTTTGGCTTTCTGGGCTGCAAGTGCACATTCATTGCTGGGTCATGTCCAGCCTCTCACCCACCAGCATCCCCAAGTCCTTCTCGGCAGGGTTGCTCTCCATCTGTTCATCAGCTGCCCTGTATTGATACTGGGGCCTTTATCAGCATCTTGTTTGCCATGTCTCCAACAGCAACAGTGAAGAAAGGGATGGTCTTGTATCTAGGTCTCCATGGTCACCTGTGCTCCAGCCTTCATGTCTAATATCAGGCCCCTGTGTGAGTGGTTATACTAAAGGGTGCTGTCAGACTGCACAGTTTAGCAGTGTAAGACACAAAGCCCATAGGAAACCACAGGCAAGGAGCTCAGCTGCTTGTGTTTAATGTGCCTTAACCTCTTCATTGCTGTGTAAGGGTGGTTAACATGGGTTTTCACTCCCAAAAAATGAAAAGCACTTGAAATACAGAAGGGCATTCTGAAAGCACCCCTTTGATAATCATCAGTGTACCTGGTATGCAGGTTGTGAGAGACTGCTCCAAGCACAAGTGGAAGAGAAGAAAGTGGGAAGCTTGGGGGAGAAAGAGGACATCAGAAGGCGCTGAAGTTTACTCATACCAAAGGTAGAATGAAATGATTGTGGGCTTCAAGTAAACCACAGTGGGTGAGGCTGCGGAGAATCTGCCAATGGTGAGAGGCATCACACACATGCAAAACAAAAAGAGCAGACAGGAACTAGCTAGGAGGAGGAGCAGCAGGATTTCTTAATTTTAAAAGAGAAGCATTTAAAAAAATGTGCTAGTAAGGCACCTACTGCACAGATACAAATATCGCACAAATGCAAATCACAAATAA
Source organism: Campylorhamphus procurvoides (assembly GCA_013396655.1). Classification (NCBI taxonomy): domain Eukaryota; kingdom Metazoa; phylum Chordata; class Aves; order Passeriformes; family Dendrocolaptidae; genus Campylorhamphus; species Campylorhamphus procurvoides. The sequence continues at coordinate 3,241,101 of WBMV01005836.1, read as the reverse complement.
ACTGTCCCTAAAATGGGCACTGCCTTTTCCATGAACTACCTCAGAAATACCAGGCAAGAGGAGTGGGTGGTGACAAAACCAGACATCTTTTTTTAAGATCGTTCTTTCAACAGCTTGGGCCCTAATGGAGTGAACTCTAACAACAGTAGTCCCAGACTGACAAACCTCCAGCCTGACATGCACATGCAACGTTTTTTTCCCTACTCTGATACTCTACAACCCAGAGTGACTTTTCCAGTGCTCTCGCAATCTGCTCCTATAATGCTGCTACTATTTCAGCTCACATAAAGTGAACCCCAGTTTCAGAAAATGCTTCATAGCCTGAGACTATTTGAAGAAAACACACACAACCCATCCCTGAATCTATCCAAACTGGGAAGAAATCCTTTGACCACTGAAAAGAAGTAACGAAAGGGAATTTAATCTTGACATTTCTGGATTAAATGCTTGACAGGCAAGGACTACAGGACTCAGTGGCACAGAGGACAGCTGTTTTCAGAGCTGTGCCTAAATTGACAGAGTCTAGACATTATGAATGAGAGCTCAGCAGAGCTAAAGCAGCTTGTCAGACCAGAGACTGGAATCCAAATTTTAATTATTCAATTACACCAAGGCTGGTGTAAAACACTGAGCTATTTCTACCTCTGTGTCCCTACGACTGCCCTCACACTACTGTGGGTGTAATTACATAAGATGCACAATCCTTTAGTGGAAAGTGGAATTATTTAAGGAAAACAGCTGGCAAATTTAGAGCTATGTAGGAGCACAGAAACGTCAGTGCTGAACCAAGAGCGTGTCAAACATGACCCAGATTTCTAATTAGAAATTATGCTCCAATCTAACTTGCACAGGGCTTCAGAAACAGGCTGACTGAATACAGTAGAAAGGCTGCAAGAGATTCACTCAAGTTTTATTCCAGCATTAGATACTGTTCTGGTCTCCCCATTCTTCCCCAACTTTAATGTCACAACCCTGACAAATTTGCCAGGAATGGAGAGGGGAGAGCAGCATTATAGAATGATAATGCAATCTCCTCTGTGAGCTTTGAGGAGGGTGTCAAGGCTGCCAGAGGGCTTCCCCCAGTGCAGAGAGGTGTGAGCTCAAGGCTTCATGTCTGTTCCCAGTCAAACTGCTCTGAGCTAGTATGCAACCATGGGGATTGAGGAGCTGTGAGGAGAATGCTCTCCCTCCAAAATGCTGACTACTGCAACCCTTCTGCCTCAAGCACCTCAGCCTAATGGGCTACAGAGAGAAAAAATGAACAGCAAATAATTGACAGATATGGTGCTGAGATACGCTAACAGACCATAGGAATACCTCATAGCTGGTACAAGCAAGTCCAGAAGATTCCTAAAACACCTGGATGATAACTTCATGGTACAGGTACTAAGGGAGCTGACTAGGAAGGATGCCCTCCTTGATCTGTTGCTTGTGAACAGCAACAATTTACTTTAATGACAAGGTAACCCACCTAGTTGATCAAGGGAAGCCATTTGATGCAATCTTTTGGGATTTCAGTAAAGCTTTTGATACTGTCTCTCACAGGATACAAAGTTATTAGAGAGCATCCAAAGGAGGGCTACAAAGCTGGTGAAGGGCCCAGAGGGGAAGGTATATGAGGTGCAGCTGAGGTCACTTGGCTTTTTCAGCGTAGAGAAGAGACCTCATTGCAGTTACAACTTCCTCATGAGGGGAAGAGGAGGGACAGTCACTGATCTCTTCTTTCTGGTGACCAGTGACAGGACCGATGGAACAGCCTGAAATTGTGTCAGGGGAAGTTTAGGTTAGATATCAGAAAAAGGTTCTTCACCCAGAGGGTGGTTGGGTAGTGGAACAGTCTCCCCAGGGCAGTGATCACAGCACCAAGCCTGACAGAATTCAAGATGTGCTGGGACAATGCTCTCAGGCACATGGTGTGACTCTCGGGACGATCCTATGCAGGGTCAGGAGTCAGACTTCAATGATCCTTGTGGGTCCTTTCCAACTCAGGGTATTCTACAATTTATGGTACTACTTAAAAAGCAGAAACTCATTAATTTACTTATGTATCATAGACAAGAACAAAGGTAACAGAGTGCTTACCAGACTATTTTCTTGACAGGCATCTTCCTGTTAGAAATTTGCTCACATTAGGCAAATGAGGAGTCAGTTTGGTAGATCTCCACCTCAGAGGAGTAAGGTTGGTTGTGCAGCAGGATCAGAGAAGTTACATTATCCTTGCATTTGGCACTAGCACAGCATTTAATGACAACTTCAGAAAATTTTGGTTTTCACTGTTCAGAAAGGTAGCTAAAACTTGGGTAAGGGTCCAGGGGAGAAGTACAAGAGGAATTAAAGGCCTGGGGAAGGTGCTTTGAAGTCCGACACAATTTCAGGGACAAACATTATTAAAAATATGAACAGATAGTCAAGTGGCTATTTCATTGCAGTAACTAAGTATCTTTTGGGGGATTAACAATATCTTCATTGTCAACCATAATACCAGGTTCAGTACCAGAATGTTCTCTGGACAAAGTCAGACCAAAAACAAAGAACAACATTTGAGCATAGTGCTACAGTAATGTTTTTAAGATGAAAACAGATTTTTTTTTATACCAGGCAATTTTAAAGTTGGATACTTTCCAATAAGATCTACAGTTGTGAAGAGTATTTGAGGGAGGGAAGATGTATGTAAGCAGATCTAATGACACCTCTTTCTGCACAGGTCAGCACAATGAGCAAAAGTCTTCATTCCTCCTCTGCCCACCCACAGTCAGCCCTCCCCTCCCAGGAGCATGTGTTGCACTTGCAGCAGTTCAAGGACACAAAATAAGATTTGTGAGCCTTGACATCCATGTTATTTATTGCTGGGCTCATGGCTGCAGTGTCTAGCATGGTGCCCAGACACACCAAACCTGGGGCAAAGCAAAATTCTGAAATCGGTAAACACACACATACCAACAAGGACATTTTGAGAGGGTTCTTTTGTTGAGTTGGGGTTTTTCTATTGTTGGGGAGGGGTGGGGGGGGGGGCATCCCACTTCTTTTTCCCCATTTTTAAGTTGTATGTTTTCAACTTCTTGGCACATGTCATCTCCAAGTATCCTTACAGCTCTCTAAGAAATTCAGCCACTATGTCAAGGACCCAACACTCTTTGAAGCTCTAACATTAACTCTTCCTACTTTAAAAAACCCAAAGAAAATAAACTATAGTGCGCTACCCATGTAGCAGTTACGTAAATGGCGGATATGAGATGTTACAGTGCAAAACTATAAATCATATTTTAAGAGATTTAGTCTTCAGATTCTGTTTTTTCTGCTTGACAAAATTAATAACCTTTGATGAATATGGAACTGTCCAATTCACTGGCTTCAGCAATGATAACCTTAAATATTCTCGTGATCAAAATTTTATCAGAACACAGTAACTTTTATTTCTTTTCTATGGGCTACTACTGTTTCCTTAGAAAGCTCACCTGTCCCAGTCTCCCTGGTAGGAATAAAACATAGACAGCATTCAGCAAAATAACTCTGGACAGTTGGAAAATATGTCATTTGCTAAAAAGCATGGTTTTCCATCATTCTAACCTATTCAGAAAATAAGAATGAAACTTAATGAATACTAAGGGCAAAAGTAAAATATCATAAAAGAAAAACCCATCAGAAACTATTCCCTCAAGTGAATTTAACAATTACGTTGGCATAAACCAGAAAACAATTGTGTTTCAAAGAAAATGCAAAAACAAAACAAACCACACCAAAAAACACCACGGGATAAAAAAGAGAGACTTTCCTATCCGTATTAAAATAGGCACAAAAATAATAAAATTTCTAGGCAATACAACTTAAAAACCTAATGGATGTAAAACCTTCCACTGGTAGAGACACACATCACTTTTCTTAACAATCTATGTTATTTTTTTGCCTCTGAGTATAATTAGCATTTTACGTTAACCAACTTCTCAAAGTTTGCTGCAAGTTTTATTACTCATTCCTAGGTAAGAGTTAATCTGCATTACTAGCTGTATTGTGGAGGTATCTGCATGGAGAAAATTCTTATAGTGCAAGTAACCTTGTAATGGAGCAGAATTCTGAGACTCTCTTCTAGCAAAGCATGTGGCCATCAAATAGGAATTAACTGAACAAAGACCTAATTGCTTAGTTTTATTTCTCTGCAGGACCAAAATATAATTTTCTTCTCTACATGTGGTAGTGAATCATACATCAAAAATATCCAAGCTCATCAACTCACACCATACTCAAAACAAATCCATGGGAAACCAGCATGCAATTTTGAGAGATTTATCCATGCAGGAAAAAGAAAGTTAAAGAAAACACACAAATGTGTATTATTGATGGTAACGGACATGCATGGGAAGTCTGAAAGCTTTTTTGTTTTCCTGTTTGTATTATAGAAAGTTCTAAAACCAAATCTATGGTGCTTTCAGGTGCTGTGTAGTGCAAATACACAACAGACCAAAGAGCTGCATATTTCTACTGGAACAGGAAGAGCAAAACAAGTTATCAACCATTTGGGGTATCCACACAAACCAGGCCATACACTTTGTCCACTCTAGCACTGCACCAATCCCCTTCAGCTCCAGCATCTTCTGGTGATGGATTCTTACTGCCCAGTGCAGCTTTTGGCAACAGTGATTTCTGAGTGATGTGCTATTTATGGCTAGCAAAAATAAGCTGGTGCTCTGAGTAATTCTTTGTACTATTTAAAGTAAAAACCAAACTGAACCCTTCCTTTTCACCCAATCCCCAACAGTTACATTAATGGTAACTTCAATGTTGCAACTGAGTTATATAAAAAATATAAGACTCATTCACCTATCAAACCCACCATGCAAAAATTATTTGAGACTAGATTTACAGTTATTGAAGTTAAGTTTTGTATTTCTTTGCAACAACACACTGATTAAAGTCAGGAAATTTAAACCCCAGAATAAACTCTTGGGTTTTTTGCAATATAAACTTTTTAATTAAAATGCAAATAATAATCTGCTCAATAAATAATTCTCTGAAAATTACTTTGACTAAAAAAAAGTCAAAGAATAGTAGATAACAATGAACAAAATATAGGCATAGAATAATGAGGCAGATGTATTCACACAATAATAGGAGGTGTTGCTTTTTCTAATGGTTACAATGGCATTGAATTAATGCAACAGATTCAAAGCAGTAGCTATCAAACCACATTTAAAGACCTGTATCTTCTCATTGCTATTGATTACCATTGGGCACTTACATATCATTGCTTTTCCAGTACCTCAAAGTAAAACTGGTTTGTATAAGGGTTAGATCTCCACGTACTCCTTAGTGGGTATGTGGTTTCTTGGGCACAGCAGGAGCAAAGCTGCTCTGCTGTGAATCTGATGCTTAGCAGCCCACGGGAATGCTGGAGGCAGGGCAGAAACAAAGTAAGAGGTGTGAAAAAAACACAAAACTATGTTGGTAGAGCCTTCACCACACAGCTCCCAGGTTGCTATGAAGTGAAGACGGGAGAGGTGAAGTATTGCAGCTCAAGTGCAGTCTGCTCAACACTCACATCCAAAAAAACAAAGCCATACAGTTCTTATAATTAATCTCTGTCTTTTGCTGTGTCATTCAGATCTGGAAACAACCTTCTGTAATAATGCTGCACTTCTGAAGACAGCAAGATGAATGCAGAAAAGCATTCATCATTCATCCCTATATATTTCTACAGGCATTGAAATACTGTTGACTTTTCTTTTTAATGCTTTATTCATTAACCACAATATTCCATCAGCTAAATGCTGTGTTTCAGAATAAAACTGCAGTCAGCAACAAAAATGTTCTTAATATGTAATATTTTTTGTTATTGTGGTGGAATTACCAATTCATCTAAATACTGTAGCTCAGCACGCAATTTATTATGAATCTGTCTCCATTCCAGCTTTTGACCTTAAGGCAAATCTTGGGTGGGAAAAAAACCAAAAACCCTCGAACTAAACCATTTTTAATAGATCTGCTTTGTTCCAGGCTCATAACTTTCATTTGATGTTTTCCAGCCCAGCAATTTTTATGATCATGTTCGTCAATAAGAAAAATTATAATTCTGTGTTCTAATTTCTGCCCACATGGTTGGAAGGTCTTTTTAGTTTTACTTTCCCTTTTGCCAATATCTCTGGTGTCTAGAAAAAACAGACAAATCACTGCAGAAAGGTAAAGCTGGACCATTTGGTGATTCTTCATTGTAGTTTTACAGGTCACAGGAATACTCATGCAGCATAGTTATTTAAGTTTCTGATTATTTGAGTTTCTGATAGCTTCATTTAGCAGATGCAGAGGGTGAAATACAGCAAAGGCAGGTAGGACCAGGAAGGCCCTTCACAAATCTAACATAAGGAAGTTAAACTTCTCATAATATCCAGGGCTTTAGCACTTAAGAGACTGTTTTACTGACTGAATACTAAAACCTCAGGATGTATTTCATAAGTGTTTCAGTGGCCTAAGCCAGATTTTAATGCATGCAACTGCTGTGATGTGCATTTCCTCCAGTGTTTTCCATCTCAGGTATGACTTACTTTCAAGTGCTGTCATATGAAAGAACATGGTTATGTAAAACATCCAATTTTTTGGTAATTTTAAGTGGAAGCTAATTTCATTTAATTATTTAGGATTCATCCCATAATGCATGCACACATTTTTAAAGGGTGTGTAAGCTTCATGTGATGTACAGGCATGCTTTTGTGGAGATGAACAATCATGAAGAGGATGAAGAATTATGAAGCAGACACATAGAAGTGGCATCAATGGCCATCTATGAAAACCATCCTTCCTCCCAAAGCTCGGAGTAGCTGTCAAGTCACACATTCAAGTCACACGTATTTGGGCTGCGCTTATGCCACAAAGCTAGAGAGGACCACTACTGTGGAGTGAGTGGCATACAAAACACACCACACAAACTACACCTGGGTTGGGAATGCACAAAACAGACACAGCATAGCTTGTGAAAAGCTGCATGAAGTGAACTCTAACTTGGTTGCAGCAGGGGGCAGTGATACACAAACACTAGCAGGCCTCACTCTGCACAGCGCCTAAAAATGCAGAAACCTGTCTGGTTATTTCTAGTGTACAACAGTTATCACTTTTAGGCTTATTCTTAAGAAAAACTGCACACTACATGTATTTAGGTCTACACATGTGCAGATGCACAGAGAAATATAATGAATATTTACTATTTAAAGTGTTAATTCTGGTTGCTTTCTCTTATTTCTTTGACAACCATATCCTATTTGATTAATCTGCTATCCCCCTTGTCCTCTGGAAATCAAATCCCTGAAACTTTTGCTTTACGAGGTGTTGATTTGCATATTAACAAAAGGCAAAAAATTGCTACACCTCAGGGAGATGATTTTCATGTTTTCCTCCCTCCTCCCTTCCCTCCTTTGAGGGATAAGAAGCTGGATGCAGCTAAGGAGAAAAAGGGAGGTAGAAGGGTGCTGTGGACAAAGGCAGCCTAAGTCCTTGGCTCCTTAACTGGGTTAATTTGTCTCCTAGCATACAAGTAGAGCTTAAGAGAAAGCTACAGGATAAAAAATAATTGCAAGGCATGGGCTACTCATGTAATTGCCGACATGTCTAATGCGGTGTGATTCTCAGCAGCTTTGAAATACTAGACTTCTAATCAAGGAATGGATGGATTACATTTCCACTGGGTGCAATTTGAAGAAGAGATGCATAAAAGAAGGAAATATAAGTTGTTATGAAGGACCCCAGTCTTGGCTTGAATTAGTTTAAATGCAACTTGCTCAGAGCAATTGATTTTTTATGAGAAATAAATGGATTTGTATGCTTGACCAGTATTTGGCAAGCCAGTTTCCACCAAGCAATTGCTAAAACTGTTGAATTTACTGTGCAGCATCTGCTGTATATGAATGTGGAAAACCATAAAAAATTATACAGTACTATATATGTACATATAAACATATGTCAATTTTAACCCATGAGTATGTTCTTTGTGTTATTTACAAATCAGTAAACACCCAAAATTAGTTTCGATATTGATCTAAGTTTTGGTAACTTTTGTTTGCTTCTTTTAACTACATAGGCTCATTCATGTTTAGCAAAAGATTGAACTTGGTTTAGATTTGGGACTATCTACATCTACTAACTTTGCCTGAAACAGAGTCAGTACCAGATTTCAAGCATCCTATTTTTTCAAAGCAAAATTACAGAGGAAAGACAAATAAGATCTAGAACAACACTAACCAAATTTTGAGGGAAATTTTTACCAGACTCAGTCCTGCATTTAAAGCCCTATGGGTAGGCAATGTAAGCAGCTGAACAGATAGTCTGGGGAAGCCAAATCCATTTGCAGTGAGCTCATGGAGGTTTTGGTCCCAATGAAAATAGTTACTGTAAGACACCAAGGCAAGTTCTATACCTGAAAAAAACCATTCAGAAAGCAAGTATTCTGGCCAAGCACTCAGCCTTGCAGCCTGTTCTCTGGGCCCTGCTAGGTGACGGGTCCTGGCTCTCACCAGCACTGCCAGTCCTGGTCCCACTCACCACACAACATCTTTTTTGTACATTGAACAGGGGCCTTTCAAACCCTGGACAGGAGGGACGAGGGACTCATTTCTCCCTTGTGCCTCTGGCTACCATATCTGGATGAGAGCTGCGTTTGAGCTCTTCTGAAGGAAAAACGCAACACCCTCAAGACTGGTCCCAAGGGAGCTCATTTCACAATGGGTGTATGATATCCTCCAGCAGAACTTGTCTGTCCTGAACTGCATCACCAGGGAACACTATCAATAAAGAAGTCTCTCTCTCAAAACACTGTGGGATTTCTATACTCCAGCCAAATGCATTTTCTTTGAGTGAGTGACATTCTGACGTGTTCTGGGACAGCTCCACAGGCATTTGCCAAGACACATGCTGGCTTCTTCAGACAAGAGACACATGGCAGTTTAAACTTGGTTTAGCTCTTGAGTCTCGAGCAGCGACACGCCATCTGGGCACATTTCAGGAATACTGGCACTTCCTGCTCAGAGAAGCCCAGGGCTTACATAAGACAGACATGGCAGGATAGAAGTAAAATGCATTGGCAGGCCTATGTGCACGAAGCTTGCATGGCAGCGGTTAATCCAAGCTAGTACAGCCAGGACAAAACCTATCAATCCTCTCACAGCCACGCTGGGAGCAGAGCAAGAAGACAAGTGACTGTTGGGGTGAGGAGCAGCGCGTGAGTACAGCTAGAGGACTGCTCTTGGGGGGAGGAGGTATCACTCAAACTGGAGCTGTGGGGTCAGACCTGCCTGAAGTCAGGGGGTATGGGACAGAATGCAGCTGCACCAAAACCTCTTGGGAGGAGGGCAGAATAGTGCAAGGATTTTAGACTGCATCCCTTGGATTATGGTAGCTCAGGTGCTGGTACGCAGGATCAGACAGTATGCAAAATGAGGAGAATCTGGAATGCGGTTGGGAATGTGGGGACGATTGGGAAGCATGAAGGAGGCTTTTTGCATTGGAAAGCTCAGCTGTTGCGGCACTGACTTCTTTGTGACTTGTTTTGGCAACATTATACAGGACCAAGTCTGAATCAGTGGGAGAAGACATGCTATATGTTTGGTCCTCCTACTGAAAAGGAGGTTAGTTTTAAGATGCAATTATATGGAAATCAAAAAGAAGGTGAGAAAATCAGTTTTGTTGCTGGTTAGTATAATGAGATATTCTTACAAGAGTCTCATGACTGGAAAAATAGAGAATTGCCAATTCATTTACAGAAACTAAATCATTACTGAGGATATTTTTTCCTGACTGAAAGAGAAGTGCAACTCCATTTATTGCAGAACTGCCATCATGTGCATTTGGCTGACGACCCATTCTGGGCATGGATCACAGCATTACTCAACACCTGCCCTCAGGCAATTTTCCTTCCGTACTCCAAACTTAACATTGGACAATGTCTGACACATGCATGCAGATGCCACACAGACTGGTTCCATCTTACTTTCATTCTCTATGGCTTGCCTGTAAAAGTGAAGGTTTAACCAAGAAGATAATGGTGTGACATGTCCTCCTTTGACTGACCTACTTTGAGCCCAAAGCTGGAGAAGAGGATACACAAACCTACTTCTAATGCAGATTAAAATATGTCTTTGGCACAGCTTCCCCACCGAAACTCATCATACATTCAAAAAACTTTTTGTCATCCTTTTTCTCAGATTCCTGTTGTCAAGAGATGGCCATTAATGATAACCCCCTGAGGCTCCTTCTCATGTCACCCAATGCCTCATTCACACCTAAGGCATCAGGACAGATGAAAAAACAGAGATGAGCAGTTCTTCCTGTGGTATTCAAACTTGAAATCAAACACCCACTTTGCTGTACTGTAAACAGAGCCGCCTGTTTAGAGCACCAAGGCACTGCTGTAATATTTCTTTTTCTTTAAGATTTTACATTTCTTCTGTGAGAAGCAATTACAATAGAAGTGTCAAGCAAAAATAAACTCCTGTTAATCACAGCCACCATGAGCCTGCCAAGTAAATCCCATCTCAGCATCGCTGTTTCATTTTTCAGGTAGAAATAAAAAGTGTGTGAGAATGCCAGGGTCTAGAATTATGCTCTTCCCAAGAGGGGGTACCATGTTTTTGAAAGAAAGCTCTTCTCTTGTGTTCACAATACTATGTGGAATTAGACAAGCACTAAAACCAAGTATCTAATGATCATAAGAATAATTGAGGTTGAAAAGATTCTCTGGAGGTTGTCTTGTCCAAACTTCATCCAAAGCAAGGCCAAAAGCACAGTTAGATCAGACTGCTCAGTTCAGCTGGATTCAAGGGTTTCTGAACAGCTGCAAACTGCTGGTTCACTGGTTCCACAGTCTCTCCAGGCCACTGGGCCCACGCTCAGCTGCTCTGACCATAACTAACTTTTTTCCTAAATCTAAATCTAGTTGAGATTTCTTTCCCTGCAACTTGTGTACTTTGTCTTTGGTACTTGCAGCATGAACTCCTGAGAAAGGATCTGATCCTGTCTTCTCTATAGCCTCTCATTCCCTTCAGCTTTTCCTTCCCTAGACTGAACAAACCCAGTGTCCTCAGCTTTCATTCAAAGATAGGTACTCCTATTTTCACTCATCTATCACAAGCATTGATATCACATGTACATTTCTTTTGATTTTGGCCTACAAATAGCCAGGTCTCTGCATCTGAGAACAGAAATGAGACACAGAGAAAACTTTGGGCTCTCAGCTGGGCCTTTACTTTCCCACACTTTTCAGACTCAGAGGCTTCATGCACTGTCCATGCATCACAAGGGAGTGGTCTTCAAAGCACCTGCAGGGAACAGTATCGAACTTGTTCCCGCCCCCCAAATCTGAGAATTTTCTGTGAGTTTTGGAGAGAGCTTTGTTCTTATTTTATCTTCACCTTCTCACTATTCCCTGTGTTGTGAAAACCAAACATTTCAAGACAATGTAATTGCAGCTGCTGTTCCAGAATAGAATCATAGAATCAGCCAGGTTGAAAGAGACTTCCGAGATCATCAAGTCCAACCCTTGAGAGCAAGGGAGCAGTTTCAGTTGTGCCAGGGAGCTGCTAAACATGGTTTAAAGATACTGTGAGGTCTCATGTTTCCTTTTTCTTCTGAATAACACACAGTGGCTTGATGATTAGATCAATTTTTTAATGCTATGAATATGAACAGGACTATCAGAAACCTGTTTTAGCTGAGTCAGTCTTAAGATATCCAGTCTGTGTACTGCAGACTTAAGCTTATGGAATGAGTTTTCAAAACAGATAAATAATTATTTTCCCCAGGAACCTTCAAGAATAGTTAGTTCATACCTGACCAAGCCATAACCTGAAATTTTCACATCTCATTCTAGGTTCATGTTTCTTTTTCCCTGTAAAATCCTAACCCTGCAACTGCCAGTTATACTGAGTTGCCACCGTGAAATCAAGTTCAAACAGAAGAGCTTGTTGCTCAATAAAAAGAAAACTGGACTGAGATGCATTTAAGTAAAAACATCATTCCAATTTTCATATTCCCTGACTTATCTCCAAGAACGCTGTAGATTTGTATTCCATTCCCGTAGCTTATAAATTGGACATTTTTTCTGATACAAGGAAATCAAATCACACTCCTGAATCAATCAAAACACCTTCAAACTCTCTTCAATCCAACCATTTTTACAGTAAAAATATTTTTTAAGTACTTCAGCTCACATACATTCCTCTGCATGGCACTCTTCACAATGGCTTGACACCAGCTGCACTGTTAGCATCCCTGCTGACAATAGGAATTTCTTCTTTACTTTTCAATGGTATAAAAACCCCAAGAACAAGGAAGGTCCCTTTGAAGCGCTGGTCTTCTCTCAGTTATTGGTGGTGTCCCGATGCAACTTTTACATTTTTTAATGACCATATGAATTTTATGGCAGCAAAGGCACAGAGAATGATGCCCTTCACTTTGCAGAACAGGAGGGGAAACTTCCCTGAACAGACTCATCAGTGTGTGTATCTGGTCTGATTTGGAAAGAGAGTCTGCAAAACAGAGAAAACTGTATTTGCTTTACAAAGATACACAACATTATAAATTTAACGTGTCAGGAGTAGTTGGGTACCCCACATTGGACAACAGTCTACTGGTGCACAGAGAGAAAAGAGTGGTTTTGTGCTACTGTAATGAATACTACTATTGAGTCACTGAAAACAGGAACCAGAAACCCAAGTACAAATCCTCCATACAATTCACATCACCCTGAATAAACTCATCATCTATCAGTGACAAAGGTGTTTGTTGCACTGGAAGATAATGTCTGGAAATATGTAGAGGAACAGTTTTATACTCTGACTCCCAGTTTCTGCACCCTCCATGCTTTTGTGCATAGAAGGTATTTCACATTCCTCTACTTGTGATCCAAGTCCAGTAGGAGTATCTGCGTATGAGTGAGAAGACAATCTCTACTCTCTTTCCTGACCTCTTCCCTAAGATTGTCCTACCCCTGTCAAAGGGAACGACTCTGACTGTGATATTCTTGATAGCCACAAAAGCTATTTGACAATTTTGATAACTCACTCCAAAGAAATATAAATGCTTGCTTTCTTGAACAGAATTAAGAAATCTTTGTTCAATACTTCAGCTTGTAACAGAACAGCATGCAGAAAAATTAAGCAGAGGGGGCATTTTTCCCCAATGTTTCTTCTTTTTTGTGGCTTTAGTATGTTTGTTTAGAGTCAGCAAGTACCAGCTTATGTTCTCTACTCTGCTAACTGGGGTTCTTACCAGTGACGACACTGGGGATTTTGGACAGAAAGCTCTTGACAGTGCGGATGGGAACACCACCTGTTTTGTCATCCTGCATTCTTGTAACAATGTCTTCAATCTGTCAAAAGAAAGGAAAGATTTTATAGTTTAGGCCAAAGGGTGACCATAACATTTATATATCACGAGTGCTTTGAAGCCCTATTGGTAGGATGGTCTTCCAACATACCATATGCATTACTGCACAAACACAGACCTAGAGTCACAGCTATTGCCCAAATTTAAACCCTGAGATTAGAAACCATGAGAAAACAGACAAGCTTTGAAGACAGTGGTTGGATACTGACAAGCCAACTGCAACTGTGCCTTTTTTTTGCAGACCAGATGTGATATAAAGGTGTTGTTTGCTCCATAAATGAACTGGGTTACACTTCAACCACCTTAAAGAGCTCCCCATCCAGTCCACCTTCTTCTCTGCTCCACAATCATTTGAATTCCCAATACTGTAACCTTAGGATGGCTTTCATTTTCCAAAGGCTCTAAGACAGTCACGAACTGCTTATAGCTTGAGAGAAGCGTAAGACAGAACAACTGCAGGAGGACTTCCCCTGCCTCATGCCGTAGGCTAGAATGGTATATGTCCATGATCAGCGTACAAAGAAAATAACCAGAAGTAAAACAATTGTAGAGAAAAACTCACTGGATTTTCACAGCCAAGCTACCTTTCCGTTCACAGGCACATGCATAATCCATCACATACAGAAAAATACACTATCATCTTCAAAAAGACATGGCAATCAGAAGGTCCAGTTACTGGGGGAAGGAGCTTAATTCTTCTCCTGTTTCCTCTAAAACTGGAAGGTTTTTTTGCTCCTTTTAAGGCTAGTCCCCATGCATTTACTTGAAGGCAATGCCAGGGAGAACAAAAAGTTAAACATACGCACAGTGCAGAAATCCAGTATCTCCAGAAACTCTCTTCAAGTTAACAAGGTCTCAGAGGCCCAACAAAAATAAACCCAAAGCTGTTGCCTCTGTTAGCTCAAGCAGTTGACAGCACAGCCCTACCCACTGTTGGAGACAAGGGCCAAGAGCAGCCAGACAGGGAGTAGAGTTCTGATTTTACCTAAACATTTTCTGCTCTCAGATATTACAAACCCAGCAGAATGCTTATATGGTGGGAACATGGCCCCTCTCTCTCCTAAAGGCAGCCTAAGAGCTCAATATGCTCTCTTTGACTCTGGAAAGCCACTTCGTTTAGACGCACAAGAGAATTTTTTTTCACAGACTTAGCACCTACACTTCAAAACAAGTTTAATTTCAAGTGTTCCTGAGGTGGTAAGACAATCTCCCTGCCAACTTCAGACACTGAATTTGATCGCTGTGTTTTTAACCTCAGGTTACCACTTAACTGAACTGTTCACACCTTGTTTATATACTACTTGTAAGTTAACACATGTCCTGAACAAATTTTCAGTGGGAATGAAGTCACAACGATGAAAATATCCTGAGATACTCAATAGGTTACATGAGCATTAGGTACCCACAGTTAATTTGTGACAGAATAATGCTACTTTTCCCACAACCCAATCTCTGTGTAAATTAGTACCACCTTTTCCCCTTTACCTGAGCTTTATGCAAAGTTATTTGCTGGTAAGAACGTTGGGTTTTATCTAGACAAGGAACTGCTCATCTCTGATACCTGAACAGGTAACACTTCTCCTCAAGAGTGGGCAAGAAGCATTTCATTGTGTTGAGGGGAGCCTGACAGCACCACTCATTGTCAACTCAGATCCACAAGGCTATAGTGCTCCAATGCCAGAGTTACTGGGAGGACAGGGCACCTCAGTTGCCTGTGAAGGGTGGACCAAGAGTCATGAAATCACAGAATGGACCAGATTGGAAGGGACCACAGCGGGTCATCTGGTTGAACCTTCCTGCTCAAGCAGGGTCATCCTAGAACACATGGTACAGGATTGCATCCAGACAGTTCTTGAGTATCTCCAGTGAGGGAGACTCCACAGCCTCTCTGGGCAACCTGTTCCACTACAATCACACAAACAGTAAACAGGTTTTCCTCATGTTTGGGTGGGACTTGCTGTGTATCAGTTCCTGCCTGTTGCCTCCTGTCCTATTGCTTGGTACCACAGACAAGAGCCTGACTCCATTCTGAGTTTTAGACTTCACCTGAGAAGGTCAGTCAGACTAAGAACCACTTCTGCAAGGCAATGAAAAAGCCTCTCTATTATGTGCCTTCATCTGTATGTACTTGTAGCTGACATCAGAGGATGATTTTTGTGTACGCATATGAGGAGGAAACTACTTTAGAATGTGTTATGAGTCTCCATGTCTCCAGGAACACTTAAGGGATGGAAAAATCACAAGCATATTTTTTAGTAAAACTGTTATTCTCTTTTTTCCATTTCAATGAAAAGTTCAGAATGAAAAATAAGCTAAAATAATTATTTCAGTGAAGGAAAATAAACTTTTAACTCTTTTTCTCACTATAAGCTATAGGACATCAGCATGACTTATGCTATTAACATTCTAAGAGAAGTTCAATTTCAAGCAAAATAAAACTTTAATTATCTTAAAAGAGAGGTATGTTGTTTCTACCTAAACTATTCCCTGTTTCAAGCAATCAAGCAGGCACTGGTATCTCAAATGGCACCATTAATTTCAGTTTCAGTCAATTACAAAAGCCTGCTACAATTTTAAATGAAAAATAAAGAAAACTACACCAGGGAACTCCTTCCCAAATGGCTCCTTCTTACTCGTCTTCCAGCCTGATTACTGGCACTTACTGCTCTCCTTATTTCTAAGTGTTGGTTATTTCTTATCCTCTTTTCTTCCTCCTCAAATGCCACATCTCCTTGATTCTTTGTCCTCTCGTTTGATCCAGACATGACTACACATGTCATCCTCCTTCAGCATGCCCTGCATTTTCAGTCTGCTTCCCCAAGAGCCCACATTACAGGCCCCTGCTTGTACATACTCTTTCCATTCCCAACATGCTTTCCTTGTTCTCTCCAGCAAATTTTTGCACTGGTCAGAGGGGACAGCATGGCATACTCAAAAAAACATTTGATGATAATTTTATCCTTTCTTAAATTTATAATCAAGTTTTAATGAAAATATTTAAAATGTGTATCTAGCAACCTAGGTCCAGTTTTTGTTCAGTTCACTATAAAGAGAAGATCTGACCCTTGGTGCTAGCCATTGCTTTTTATCCACACGACACTTGCAAATATTACCACCCTGGATCCAAATTCCTGCTGAGGCATGGAAATGTTTCATGAAATAAGTGATACAGTGACAAAGTGGGAAAAAGTGATTATTAGAGCTTCAAGGGTGGAGGAAATCAAAGAGGGAACATCAAGCGTGAAGGTCATTTTCATCAAAGCTTTTAATCTTAGCTTTTAAGAGAGTTACCTAGACACTTGAGCGCTAATGATTCTCACTTCAGCTTCTGCATGCCATTAAACAGTCCTTAGGTTTCCCTGTCTGGCAGATAGGGAATGAGAGTCCCTGGACAGCTCATTTCATCAGGGTAGGAGGCAGGAGCAAGTACAACAAAGCATTCCTTATATTTATCAGCAAGCTTCAGTGAACTAACTTCTGCCCAACAAAAGTCCTGGTAAGAACAAGCAAAAGGTTTGTTTTGTTTTTTTTTCTATGATGGGACTTCCTGCTATTTCATCCTAGTCCAATTTTACATCATTAAAGGAAATGATTATTCTTCCATCCAAACAGATTCTGGGTCAGTATCTCCCTGAGAAAGATGGAGTAATTCATGTATCTGCTGTTACTGTTAGCTATACGCTGTAATGTATGCCTAGCAAACCAGATCTGCCTTTCCTCCTGACTGGTTGCTGACAACTCTACTCCCTACATTTGTCCAGAATGTTTTTATTTCACATTATCCCACTTGCAACGCATTGAAAAGGGCTTCTGGCTTCAAGAACACATTAGTAGAGACAAACTACTGCAGGTAGTTTATAAGAGGCTACCAACATATTCTGTGGCACAGAATGTGTTAGAGATTTAATGTACACATAGGATTTGCTAGTAGTCATTAGATCTTATTTTTCATTATCAGCGCTTTTGCTGGCCTAAGGAGGCTGAAGGCAGAAATTAGAAGACCTTGAATTTCTGTCAGAGCCAAGATGCCTATGACTGGAAGATGAGAAGTCCTTTTTCTGAGGCAGGGGAAAACAAAAGATTACATTTGTTGATGTGTTAGAACACCAAGTCATAATAAACAACAAATGTAACAACCACAGCCTGGCAACTTTGGGTCAGTGTCACACAACATTTTTAGTGTCAGCATTATGAGAAGGAAAACAACTCCCAGCTTTGCGGTAGTTTTTCCTTCTCCTAGCACCAAAGTAAAGGAGGCACCCCTTCTGCTGCACATTAGCATGCACAGCCTTGCTGAGCCCTGGTCAATGTCAATCTGGAAGGTGGCATGCTGAGGAGGGGCAAGTAACACACAAAAAAGAAAAGCTAACAGTTCCTACCTCTCATAACCCCATGCCTGGACCCCAAACAGCAGCTACTGGAGCTACTTGGTTGAGCATGTTCAATTGTAACTGAGGGATGACCACATAACGATGTCAGAGGCCACCATGGTCCTATTTTGACAGTTTGCTTCTGTGAGCTAGTGAGGAAAACTGTGCCCTTTTCATATTCTAGTCTCTGAATTAGCTGCACATACTCCCTCAGACTGTGAAGGAAAGCTCCTGAATAGTTGAGAATGCACCAGGTTCCTGATTCAGTACTTAACAGCAGCTACCCTACTCTTGGGGATTCTTGTCACCAGCTAACCTATGGCTGAAGAGTCTCCAAGCATCACTCATCAGTGCCAACATTAAATGTACAGGGTTAGATAGACAGCTCTGTAAAGTTGCAAGTACCCTCTTCAACCTGGCTGCTGACGGCTCTCATGCATATTGGTGGACCTCGATGATACATGGAGGAAAGGATCAGTCTGCTGCCAGCTAGCATGATGGCAATAATTATAAACACATTTGGTCTTTTACTCCTGACTGAAATATAAGTTTAAAATAGACTGTTTCTTACAAAGCCAACTGTTATGTGTCCCATAAGTGCCTCTGACTAGCCCTCTGACACTACCAGTGGGCCTGTGCCTTTTGCACCTGCTGACTCCTGCCATGTAGCCCACACATGCACAGATAAGGAAAGTTAATTTGACAAGATGCCTGAAGCCAGCTTGCTTCACTGGTCCAGACAGTTTCACTCTGCTCACAAACAGGAAGAGGATACAGAAAAAAAAGAGCTATACACCTCTCTTCAGCACCCTCGAGGGAGAAAGGACAACCTTGCCTCTGAGACAACACTGGAAAGCAACAGATCAGCACTGACATCATGATGTAACCTTTAGCAACCAGCTTCGTCCACCTCTGTCCAAGTCCCCTCTCTTGCATGACAGAGAAAATACCAAAATACACAGGGGTGGTGAAATTTAGTTCAAAGATGTCCAAGAAGGACTTGGAGTGCCTCATATAGCAGATGCCACACAACTGCAAAAGATACACTGCCCATCTCTGACCACCTTTCACAATTCCAACACAACCAAATGGCAGCAGAGCACCAACATGGAGCCAGCAGGGCTGTTTGGCTGCTTTCCATGAGGCCAACTTCCAGAGACACCTGAGGGCAGGGGCACTGATGGAACTTAAGCGATTCCTGATGCAATTCTGCTTCTTTTTAAATTTCAGAAAAAGGCAGAATGCACTACATATCTCCCTTAAATCTGAGTGTTTCAGGGAACAAAGAAAATGACAACTGTGATCTTCAGATGTTTACTGGGATGGTGAAACAAAGCTAACAATATCACTTTGAAACTGATAACATGCTTTAGCATTTATGTATCTCTACTGTGTACAGGAGGATACCAGTAAAGGAACAACCACCAAGGCATTTGTCATGATTAATTGTATACTGTTGCTAATTTAGCTAGAGCTTCACAAAAGTGAGCATCTACTCTCAAGTCATTACATGGAGGGACAGGTTTCACCACACCAGTTGAATTAACCAAAACAATTCTGAGGTAAAAACTGTGATAAAACTTGTGATAAAAACTTGTTCAGCTGCTGAGGTGAAACACCAGAGTCTGGGAAGTCCCAGAGAGTACCCTTTTGATCAGACCATGCCTCCCCTAACGCAGCCTACAGTGTCAGCTCTGCACGGCACCCCTAGCTTCAGCCTGGGCTGCGTCACAAGAAAATGTAGCCATGAAAAACAAGAGCTGGAGCTATTCAGGCAATATATGCACAGTTTGAAAACAGGGTTTAATATTCAGCAGAAAAACAAAGCTTAGCAAATTAATTCAGCAAACAGAGATTCTCCAAATGAGCTGAACTAATGAAATTTTCTTCCTCCCAAAAAATTAAGCATTTTAGCCCATCAGTGTCAACAGAAGAATAAGATATCAATGTGCCACTGTTACAGAAACTCAATTTTTCATTAAAAACTTTTTGACAGACAATTCCCAGTGAGCCCAAATTCTACATGAGCTATAATTGCTTAAAAGAAGCAGTTATTTTGGCATGTTAGAAAGCTGTGTAAAATAGGAAAAGTAAACTCTTGCATATGGATTGTGCCACTGTAATTAGAGTAGCAAATGCTTGGGACTGTTGCATTATACAGTGTAATAGAAGTTTCTTATGAACAATGGTGCATTTTTTCCCCATACTTTCTACAGTTATGCTCAAAACGTCACATATATGTATGTAATCAGCTTGAGAGATCTTACACCATCTAAAGCACAACTGCTCTAATTAGAAACCTTCTCAGGGCAGCTGCAAATCAGACCAAGTATTTACTTTGTTCCATAAGCAAAAATGTTAAGCTTCTTGTAACTGTAGGAAACTATCATAAATATCTAGTGAAGACAATATGAATTTTAAATAGAACACTCCAATAGAAACCAAGTGGCCATAGAATTGGCCACTGACTGAGGTGTGAGACAAATCACATTTTGGTTAAAAAAAATATACCATCTCTGCCATACAGTATTAATTGAATAGAGGCGGCTTTTGTGTGACTTATAAACTATGCAAATACATATGCAAACCTACAAATAAACACACAAATGCAAAGATTACTTCAGCCAGGAAACATGTAGGATGGAATAATCTATAACTGTTTCTCAGTATGTGATCTGGATCGAAGGAACTGCCACTAGGGGAAAAAGGGAAGAAGGTTCCAACCCCCTGTCTCCTTAACAGTGCTGCTAAAGGAGGTGCTGGTGCTGACAGCATCCAGGCTGTTGGTGTCTGTCAGCTAGTGACAGACCTGAGCTTCCCAGACCACTCTACATAGGTCACCAGTCACCTAGTACTAACTGCATTTGACCAGGCTGTCCTAATTGAGATTTGTAAGGATAACCCTGAAGTGTTCTGCAATTACTATCTGCAGATAGAAGACGAAATCAAAACTAAGCAGCAGCATGGGCTGAAATATGAAGGAATAAAGTTGTAACAGCAAACCTAGATCTTCACTTATGGTAATATGTTCACCACGGTCCCCATATACTAATTACAAGAGGGCCTTGGGGGAGCACAAAAATAGGTGCTTTCCTTTGATGAGGTTCTACTGAAGTCACCAACTGCAAGGACTGACAGCATTCTGCTGCCTCACTCCAGCCAGGGTCCCATGCACAAGTTGCCATGGAAACAGTAGAGATTTTCTCTTCTGTTGCATCACTGCACTGAATGTAAAACTACACAGGTCCAGATTGCTCATACGGTGATGAATGAGGAGAGGAGCAGACGTGCCTACCACAGCCCGCAAGGGGACTGTTGCAGAAGGGCTAAAGACCGTATGTGACATGGCAGAGCTCCTGTGTGTGCCTGCTCCCATGCAGGCATGCACATCTGGGCCCCTTGCTTATCCCACCACAGGCAGGGCACTAGGATGAAGCCCATTAACCCAGCCTCAGGAATGCCCAGAAACAAATCTGTGACCCAGCTGCCATCTAAAATAACACTGCACAAACCACCTGACTTGGCCAGTGCCAGGAGTTCAGTTCAATAGCTTGGATTTTGCTAGTGCTTCTTTTGGGGGTTTGCTCCCACACGCGGAATTTCACTTTGAGTTCTGGCCATCCACTGATCATTCTCACGCAAGACAAAATTATGCTGAAACCTGTTTTTTTTTGTACTGGAACAACCAAGAAAGCTCCAAAAATCTTGAAACTTCCAGCAACGCTGAGCTGAGTCCACAGTTTGTAACGTCATTCGAAGACAGTTTTTCAAGCCCATTTAGAAGAAACACATAAGAATTTCAGTATTACACTGTGGTCTGTGCCTGACGTGGCATGAGAAAGCAGCACCTCTCTCCCCTGTGATGCTGAAGTTTGATTAACATTGTACTTGAAGAGGAAGGTCACTTTCCTTTGGAGCATCAAATATAAAACACTTCCAGACAGAAAAATGCCAGACATCCATGGATCACCGATCTGTTCCCACACAGGAACTCACTCCCAAAATCTTGATAAAAATGAAGAGATGGTTAGAACTGTACCCAAATCACTTCAAACCAAATCTACAGCCCCAGGTGGAATCATATTTGCGCCTTCCCAAAGCTGGACAATGTTCTCAAGGTCCATCATCATCCTCCAGAGCTGGAATCACAGAGCTGCCACCTCCCACTCTGCCTGACTTCAACACAAGGCTGGGGAGGACAGGACTATCCAGTCACCTTCTTTTCATCACTCCTAGTATGTGAGAGTGAGCCTTTCAATGCAACAGGATGGAAAAGGCCATTCCTGGGTCTGGCAAAAAAACAAATTACTTTGAACAATGTTGAGCAGATGTAAAAAGACAAGCTGTTCCTCATATGTGTCTCCCCCTTTCCTACAAAATGCAGCAACTGCTGCATTAATTGATCTGAAGTATTTAATGAAATATATTACTTATTGAAATGAACTATAGACATAAATATTAAGCAGATGAGAAGTTAGGATGCAGTTGGTGGATGCTCAATCAGGGATTTGGCATTGCTACTACTGTCTTTAAAAAAATGATAAGCAAGGAACATCATTTTATCACCTCAAACGCTCAGAGAGGACTGTGGTGTTCTCTGGTTCTCACCTTTTTAATGCAAAATAGGTTTTTTGCCCCACTAACAAATCTTTAACAGGGAGCAAACTTTGCAGTTGAGAGGGTAAAAAAAAATTATCTACTGTATTCCTGACCCTATTCTGCATACAGGGGAAGAAAACAAACCCACTCCAATTTAAAGTGATTATTTCCATTTAAAATGGTAATGCCTGAATTTGCACCTGGATTTAGGCTCCAGACCTGAGGGAAGATTTGTGTCCATACCCTTGTGAAAGGGCAGAAGGGTATTTGCAGTGAAAAGAAGGACATATGAATCCTAAGACAAGACTTTTATACTGTGGGCTTCTTGATTTGATCTGAGCTTCAGTAAAGCACTATCAACTGCTGTCAAATCAGATGAAACTGTGCAGCACAAACTTGAGAATATTATGATTTAATAATTGTACCATAATTTTCTATTAATTTTGCAAAGCTTCATAAGGATGTTCCTCACTTCTCCATAGTAATGAAGGTACTCAGAGCCATTCAGAAGGTTGTTCATAAGCTATTTCCAGAGATTCTAAAGTTGGGTTTTGTTGTTCCCTGCAAGACCGTTGTAGCACTGCCATTAAATATCCACCATTACCCACTACTTTTCCTAATGAATTGATGAGGGAAACTATCCAACATATTTCTTCTTTCTATTTTGGTAGTTGATGGGCTTCCATGGCTCAGCTAAGATAAATTATGCAGAAATATATCTACATACTCACAAACCAAATGTTTCTCTTTGAAACAACAAAGAGGGGCTTCACAATTTTTTTTCTGCCTTTTTTTAAGCATTCCTCTGTGTATATAACACTGTGACACATAATACAGTGTGACAGGTCATTTCATCCCTCATTTAATTCTTTGCACTGCAAAGTGCCCTACCACAATAAAGATTAGATACACCCCCCCTCATCCCCAAAAGCTGTGGAAGATACAAAGCAGAGAAGTTAATGAATTACAGGAAAAAGAGGAAAGCTCACCACCATCAAAAGATTGTATTTTGTTTCTCTCCCTCTCCTCGTGATAGTGTCACCTTGCAATTTTTACCATTTTTTTCTTTTTTTACACATAAAACTAAAAAATTACTTTTAAAAAAAAAGGGGGGTTGCAAAGACCAAAAACCCACCAAATTTCCCACGCAGGAAGAAAAGGTATCACTACAAAGGGAAATGTTATTTTCTTTTGAATTTCAGAACAGAGGAAAAATAGAGGCTTTGAGAAGATTTTTTTGTTGGGAGACTGAAAGAATGCACATTTAACTTTTTTCATACCTCTAAAGCCATGTATTTTCTTCATATTGCTTTTTAATGCAGTAAAACAAAATAAAACAAAATAAATCTGAGCATTAATCAAAACAGATTGGATACTGTCTGACAAAGGTTATCTTAATTTAGGAATTCATTTATTCAAATATGCTAAATTCTGCGGATAGGCCAGTTTGCATAACATAGGACTCACAGAGGTTTTTTAACTGAGCCGCTCAGGTGCTTCAGTTCTTGACTTTCACAGCAGCTATGGCTAGAACAGAAGACACAAACCTCACAGATTGCTCAGTGAAAGGTATAAATTAAAAATGCATATGATTCTCATACCATGGTCATCACTACCGGATTCATTAACATTTTCATGCACTGAAACTATCATTTATTATTCTGAGACTGATTGGTCTTTGGCAAAGCAAATGTTTCAAATCAAAAAGTAGTTATGAGTTTTGCCACAGCTCAATTGCAGTCCTCATTGTGGGGGAAGTTACTCACTTCAGCACCAGTTTTATCATTTATTCAATGGTTCCACTACTGTTAGCTCTGTCCCTTTTAGTAATGCTATTGCCAATTCACTAAGGGGAATAACAAAACAATTTAAAACAACACTTTAGAAAAAGAATAATTTTCCTTCTTCATAAAAAGAGATGTCAATTCCACCTCCCTGCCCCCAAAGTTTTCCTTTCTAATTCCTGCTCATTATGAACCAAGGAAACACAACACTTGCAGTAAACTTGTGGCAGTTAATAAAAATGATGCCACGTCTGCTTTGCTTTCAAATCTCAACAAACTGCTGTTGGACTCAACTCTGGAATTTAATGCAGACAACGCCTAATTAGGATTCTGCTGTTCCCTTTAACCCTCTGTTTTGTGATACATATTGAAACCTCTCCAAAGGCAGTCAGAGGTGTCCCACTGCAGAACACTTGTGCACTTTCCTTGAGCAGAAATGGCTAAAATTTGTGAACCCAGCTAGAAACTCCAATTTTAAAGACTTTAACAACTTGATACCCAGCCAGTATTTTTCTTAATTCAAGGGGAGCATGGAGAAGAGATGTGGAGTTAAAGTTAGAAACCCTACAAAGAAAGGTTTCATCTACTTTTGGTAGTTTACTGCTATCTTCTCTACAATGGCCCGTGTAAGAGACAACTGAAGACGCTGCTCACAATGCAGAGCACAAGGCTCTCTCACCTGCCTCTCCTACCAGCAAACAATACAAAAGCCCATCTCTGGCCCTGTAATGCCAAATTGCCTTTTTCATTCACTGAGAAAGGACAGCATAGAATAAGAGATGCAGACACTGCCTCCTGTAGCTACAGCTTGATGGCTGTTTCAAGATGTAAACATGCCAAAGGAGGGAGAACAAGCTGCCTCCAGAACATGAAACAGCTACTCTTATCCCTTTTTATGTCACTGCCATTTGACATCTGTGTCTATATATAGGTGGATTTTCTTCCTTTTAAATGCAGAAAGCATTAGCTACAGAACATAAATAGCAAATAATTCTTTTGCATGACACATTTTTTTCTCACAGAATTTTTGTTCATTTAACTATGTTTTCATAGTGTGGAGGGAAAAGATCTAGCACAGGTAATAACACCATAAACATACTGAATTTTATTATGAGGAACAACTGATTTTACAACATAGTTTTGACTTCCACTCTACCTTACTTTCCCAACCAATGGCTTCTGCACTAGTATACCTTGCTGGCAAAATATTGCTTGATTAAAAGTAAGTAAAATGCCTATATATCTCCACTGTGTAAGTCTGCAAGAATGGTTAGCCAGAACTTCTTTTTCACTACATTTTTAATGTTAATCCTTGATGCCTAAAGATGGAATTGTTAAACACACAACTATGTTGCAAGAGTCAATCTTTTACTGAATGACAGCTGAGAGACAGAAGGAGTATGTATGTGGTTTTAGTTCATATGAATTCAATGTACTGAAACAGAGTAACCTACTCAGCAGCACACATAAATAACATGAATTTTAAGCACCTAAGTTACAGATCACATTGCAAGGATTTGCTTTCCTTGTTCCATGATGGAATGAAAGTAATTCTACACACAGGTGGGAAATACACTTTATGGTTTTCTAAATACCCTGGGATCACTGATGTTTTAAATTGTTTTTCCATGCAGCTTTTATAAACACACAATCCTCAGAAATATCACTTCGATTTTTAGATGCAAAGGAGTTACATGTTAGCATGCCTGATTTGTATCCCTATGCTGTTAAATCTCATCAGTGACAAGTCTGACACTAGTATTTTATGGAAGATTATTAAGGAAAGAGTATACAGGGTTTTCATTTTGATATAAAATCATCTTCTTACTAGCTAAGGTAATTACTAAGATCACTAAAGTATTGAAATATTCACTATTGAGGCAGACTCAATGTCTGCATATTCTGTAATTTTCTTTTTCTAAGAAATTATATCCAAAGTTTTTTCTCTGTCCAACTATGAAGCAACAAAACTAGCTCTAAAACAGAATTAAAAGATATCTAACATGCTTTCCAGCAACTTATATTTCAGTGGGCTAACTTTTTGTAGCACGTAGGTCTATCTAAAAAGAGATAGAAGCAAAAGTACAATAGTGATTCTTGCTGAAGAGTAAACCTTGCACAAAGAAATTTCTTTAGTGCTTCCTTCCCTTACAAAGAGTAATACAGTTGTAACCATAAATTCTACCCTAAAATAAAATCACATAGTCCTGCAGCAGTGGGTTGGGTTTAACTTTAAAAAAAACCCAAAAAACAACAAACCAACAAAAACACAACTTACATAACAAGAAAAAAACCCACAACAACAAACCCCCCAAAAACTTACTCCAGGGTATTTTCTTGTTCATCTTCCTCCCTCAGCAGCCTGTTGTACCCCTTGTCCACTCTGGCTTGCTCTTCCACACATCTGTCAGATCCTGCCTCTGAGCCCCCACTACCTCCCCTCCTTCATTTGTGTAGCTGTCCAAGGACTTGAGAACATACAGCTCTAAAGGGGTAAGTGCTGAATGCATTGGAATATGGTGCTACATTTAGGTCTTATTCATCTTTCCACACATCAAAATCAGGTAAGCAGCTCAGGACCCTTCCATCTGAAACCTTTCCTGGGGAAGGTGAGGAGCACAGTAACCCCAGGGCCTTTCAGACTGCAAGCCACATGTGGCAGCTCACACCAGTGCTGCAGTGGGTAGCTGCTTCCTCCTGGATTGCTGATGCTCAGGCTGAAGATGGTGCTATGACAGGAATTGGCTGATGGAGAAAAAGCTCCTGCAGAACCAAAGGTGCAGACACCCAACCATCAGCCACAAGACGAGAGAGGTGTCTTGGGCTGCCTGTACTCAACACTGGACAGCAGAGATTAAAAAATTGCTGGGCTTTGAGCTCTATGTTTCTGTACAAACTCTGTTTACTACGTTTGTGAAGCTTATGATGGGATTAGTCCTTGTTAGCAGAGGAGATTGGCACAAATCAAAACATTGTTTTAGTGTTTGTCCCTTAAATTAGCTGAACAACATAATTAGATGTTTCATGTTAAAGCGCCTAATTATAGACTTCTAGGGGGCTTTGGTTCTTAATCTGCCAGCAGAGAGCAGATAAAGATGCTTAAGCTACAACCTAGCTTTGATGAACATTCTTCATTGTGACCAGCTCCTGAACCAAAAAATTTATTATATTTTTCAGATAGTTTAAATTTTTCATTAAGCTACGGTAATTCTTCATAGCAATTCAGTAACTCTCCTCTCTTGCCACTTGCTTTCTACAAACTGAGCAATTTCTTGCTCTGACATGATGTCACTTTTTTGATAAGATGGAAAGACCAAATGTGGATCCTTCTATTAACACATGAGCACTGCAATTTGCATAAAGCTAGGAATACTTATTTGAAGTAAAACACTTCTCTAAAGACAGACACACGTAATTCTCACCAGTGTGAGCATGCTTGGCTAATGAAAAATATATACATGTGCCAAGCATGCTCACACTGGTGAGAATTATATATATTATATAATTATATATTATATATATATGTATATATACATATACATATATATATATATACTGTAAAAAAAAATCAACCTTCAAATATGAATGAGCATGAGTGAATTGAAATTTCTTTTTATTCAACCAGGTTTGAACGCTGTGTCTATTGACATTTTCTCAACCGGATTAAAATGCAAAGGGTAAACAATACACTACTGCTCCTTACAATTTTTAATACAGAGCATTCCTTTAAAAGTGATGTTTTATGTTCTATGTAAATGTGACTAAATAAGGAAGTAAAGAAATCCTCTGAAATTAGTAGTGCTGACAGATCTTTTTGCTATGTATTTTACCATAGGTCAAACAACTGAGTGAGCAGGATTTGGTACTTAATGCTAAGAGGTTCACTGAAACAAACAAACCCAAGGAAAAAACACCCAACACTAGTGAAAAATCAACATCAATTAGACACTTTACCCCATTCTAACCATGTCTTACAACACAAGCTGTTTGAAGCGCAAAGGGAGGAGACATAAGAGTGCATAAATCTGTTACTTAAACAGGGTGGTGGGGGAAGAGTACCCTTATACCTGCAGTCAACTCAGCAAGACATGGCTCTGCATTTCTTACCTACCACTAAGACATTAAAACGATAATCAGTAATGACTGAATAACTGGATAAAGAAGGGAGGAGAAACAAAAAAAGATTCTCTACAAGCCCTCTTCAGTTTTGTACCAGTATCAAGTGGTCCCTATTAGTGCTAGGAAGCATGCATGAAAAGAAACCATACCCGACAGCCTAGAGATCAGCAGCTCAGGCTCCACGCTGGCCTCTGCACCTGCTTCAGCTCAGTGGTGCACAAGAGCTCTGCAGGAGCAGAACGGGAAAGGATGGTGGAAGGCCATCAATAATACATGCCTGAACAGCCAGACGGAAGAAGAGGAGACTGCACACTGCATGGTGATTTCAAAGCTGGCATTCTTCAGAGCATTCTAGGCCATTAATGTGAGCATGGCCACCATGTATCTTCTGGTGTCTTCCAGCACAAAAATGAGCTGCTGGAAGGTGCTCTAGACTGCATCCCAGACCTGAACAGCTGTCCAACATGCTTGCAGAGACAGGACAGTCTCTACCAGAAATTCAACACCAGTTCTACTCCTTTCACATTCAGAACTCAAGTTCATAGTCAGACTGTTTTCTCACATTTGACACTATTAGCAGAATTAGGCTCCTGATATATAGACTACTGACAGGTTTTCAGATCAGGCAAGTAATGCTGCAAAAGCTTCCAAAAGCCGAACAATCCACAGGTCTCTATTTTCCCTAGCTCATACTCCTTATTCAGACAAGAAATTCATCACCAATGTCCACATATCATTTGTCTAGTCCCTTCTCTCCATAAAATACCATAACATTTTAATTTGTTTTTCCTTTATTATTAAAAAACTCCTCTTAATGATGGCAGTCTCAGGTTTTCCTTATATTTTTACATTCACAGCTGCAAATACTTATTTGATCATTTTCATATTAAAGTCTGCATTTTTTTAATGTTTATGAGCATATCTATTAAAATGTATTAACTCATACTGTTGTAGTTGTGTGCATAGTCTGTTCACTCCTCCCAGCTCTGTTCCTACATTTGCCAATCTTACGTATATAGAAGATTTCAGGTCACTTCTGCATCAATTTACTGATAACATACTAGCAAATTATTATAGATACTTACAGTATGTTGAATATTACCTAGCTGAACAGAACAGTTTAAAGGATCTGTGATGAGTAGGAGGCAGGAATACATTCATGCTGAACTACTGAACTAGACTGGTTGCCACTGCCAAGAGCTATGCTTTGGCTGAGGAAAGCCTTTGAGCGAACAATAATTACTATATGCTCTGCACAAGGAAATACAGAAATGAATTATTCACAAGCAGTATTATCCTGAATTGCTTTTGGATTTTTCTTTACTACAGCCTTCCCTAAATCTCTTGTGTTATTTAAAACCAATGATGCTTCACTCATTCAAAAATGCTGCATGTAACCTGGTGCATTTTCTTCATCTGAGTGATGCTAAAGGCAGCTCTTGGCATGCCCTAGTTGCTGAGCTCAAAACAAACAAGTCTTTTAGCGATGAATGCATGAACAGGGGCTTGATGCTGTATAGCTCTTATATCTAAAAACCCCTATCTTTTTAGGTCAAGTCCCTTGGGAACTGAAAACTAAACTAATATATCCTTCTCTCCCCTTCTTTGAGGTCCCAGTAAGACACCTGGGCAGCAGCTGCAGATGCAGACAGAGATGAGCAGTGAGGTGCTGGAAGAGACCTTACTTCACAGAAATCTGGGCCAATATATTTTAAAGCCTGAACTTGGTCTCCTATACCTCTATTTCTATCCTTGTTGCTATTGCTTTGTCCCCTAATTCTTCAGCAGAATTTCCTCCTGCAGAGAAATCTCTCCCTCCTCTGCAGTTTACTCAGCCAACCAGCCTCAGTGGCTGAGGTCAAGTGGGGCCAGAGCCACAGTTCCTCTGCCAGCCCTCTCCCATGGCCTGCTTTGCCCTCTGAAGCAGGTCAAATAGGGCTGTGCAAGCAGCAGCTGGACTTGAGATGCTGTCTCTTAAAGCATGCTGTTGAGGGATCAATCTTATGCTCCATTTTCCTGCACTGTCATGTCACAATCTGGCATCTTAAACGAGTAGCAGCCCTTCTACAAGTTTTATTTCTCTCAAGAAGAATCTCAAGTAATTGTAGAAATGTGTGACTTGGATGTTATTCTCCTTTAAAATATAGACATTTAGGAAAAAAAAAATCTATGTTCTGTCCTTCCAGCTTTATCTGTCTGCACAATTTTTAAAATAACTTGTGATTATGCAAGTTAGAAGATGCTGTTACTTACAAATTTCTACTGCTTATATTACACTAAATAACATTTATGAATCATGTCTGTCATCAATGAGGCATAAGCAAGCTATAAATGCAAAACCAAGTGCTATTACTATTAGCTCTGGGAGTCCAAAACTTAGTCCAGGGACATTTTTAATTGCAGCTGACATGAACCTTTGATTTTTGCTGAATGAGAAACAAGCATAAAACTGTATTTTGGGAAAGGAGAGTTACCTTACAAACCTGTTGCCAGACAGGTAAGGAATAGTCAGTGACCTTCACAGGTGGGTGAGGAGTTACAGAAAAGCAGATCCCAAGAAGACAGAGAACCCTCCTGACTCAGACATACAGCAGGGGATTAACTTGGTGTTTGCTCCAAGTCACAGACAGCAATCAAAGATGAGAGGAGAATTACTTGCTCATCTTCTCTTGAAATTTAAAGGTGCTTCCCTAACACAATTAAAATTGAACATCCAAATATCACTCAAACAAGTGAAAGCTGAAGCAAGCCGTGGTCTTTACCATCTCTGTTCCTTCCTTGCCCCAGCCAGCCTCAGCACTCAAGCAGCTCCCCAAGACTGGTGACTTCTTATCAGTGGACATTTCCAGCCTCCTAACAAGAAGAAAAACACTTGTTTCTGGATAAAGACAAGGTGGACCCCAATTCTTGACACAGGTACATTGGGTACTTGGGGACAGACTATGCCTCCTCAGTCCTGTTTGAACCTGCTGCATGTGTTAAGGTGGATGAATCGAACCTGACTCACCCATCCACGTATGCAGGACAGCTAATGGAAGTGGATGCAGCTTCCTGCACAGGCACAGCAAATAAATGACTCTTACACAGCCAAGCTAAGTGTCTTAATTAGAAACATGCCTTCATTAGAGTCTTCAAAAAGAAAATTCAATTTGCACCTGACTTGAAGGCTTTTTACAATCTTTAATTAGTAGCAACTACCTTAGCTAATAAAACTAAATACCTTCTGCACGCTGCTGTTACTTAAGAGGGCATGAGGTGCAACTGCATATGCAATCAACCCTTCACAAGAGCACTCTGGAGAGAGAAACAGTGAGGAAACTGGGAGCTTTCCAAAGGCCAATACTATCACCGCTTCTTGCAGGGTGTTCAGCCAAACCCTCTGTGTAGCTCTGCTCTCTGGAGGACTTTGCTCTCAACAGCCCCTTTGACAGGCTCTTCCAAGAAATGAAGAAATGGCATTTCTCTTTCAAGGAATGTCTCAGCTGAAAGAGACAGGCAGCCCTAAACATAACACTGTGTGTCAAAGGGAAAGCTGTTGCATTGCCTTGCTCTGTCTCCATCCCATCCTGCTGATCAGTTGCTCAGTATTTCCAAGCTCATGATCTTCCCTGATCAGAG
Source organism: Campylorhamphus procurvoides (assembly GCA_013396655.1). NCBI lineage: Eukaryota > Metazoa > Chordata > Aves > Passeriformes > Dendrocolaptidae > Campylorhamphus > Campylorhamphus procurvoides. The sequence continues at coordinate 3,209,252 of WBMV01005836.1, read as the reverse complement.
AGGAACATTGATAGTGTGGGACTGCTGCAGCCATTTAACATACTAGTGCCCTCAGCTGTGTGTGTGATAGAATTTGCAGATTCCCCCCAGAAAAGTCTGCAGAAGCAAACCATACTTTGACTGCATACTCTGATGTCTTAATGCAAACACCATTTCAGAACAGCTTTCATGTATTATGCTGGGCTATGAAGGGGTGCACCTAAGCCTTAGATCACATACTTTCTCCATTCCCTTGTACAGAGGGTAAAACACAGAGTAATAATACCTGAAGCCACCTTATTAAGGTTCCCTTCAAGCTCACCTCTCGCACTCTCACCTTGCCGTAGCCTGCAGTGGACATTTGTGGACACAGCATTTTTGTTTGCTTATCTTCTGCTCCTCCTCTAGATCTGACTTCTAGCAATGCACTGATAAGTGTTTTAGAGAAGGATAATGGTTTCCCAGCTAAACCCTTAGCTCTCCTCCTTTCCAGCTGTTAACTGCTTGCAATCAGACTGTGGCAGGTATGACTGTTCCTATGTCTCTTATTGTGCAAGTGACCTTGGAAACACCAGCCTGTAAGCAATGAGTCACAGCAGTCAGCTAACTTTGGTTCCCAAGTGGCATAACCTCCAAATTTAGTAACCTGAAAGCCTCATAAAGCTGGGTAGATCAAAGCAGAACAAGTGTATTTGCATTGTGGGACCCTTCTCTTGTCCCTCAAGAGAAGCCCATCAGGTGAGAGCAGACTTACAAAAAAAACAAATTATGGCATATGTCTAGGTTCTTCTTGTCTCATACAGGGCACATTTCTTCTGCACACTGACAGGAAAAAACAAATGCCTCACTTCTCTCCATGTCTCAACCTCCTTTAGAGCTCCAGCCACCTGAACTTCCTTTGAGCTACTCAAGTTCGGCAATTTTCTTTTGAGCACAAGTCTTTAATTGAGCAGTATGCCCAGTTCATCAAAAAAAGCCTGCATTAGCAAAAAATCAAGTGTTTGACTTAGAGTTCCCATTTCAGAGGATTTGTTCATTTTCTTTAGCTGTGTATTTTGTGGGCAACATATGTACCACCTTTGGCAAAGATTTGGCAGCATCGCAGCGTCTATGACAGCATTCTGGAAGTGATGACTTACCTGATTACAGCAAGACTGCTGGTCACACCACTTCCCTGACAGCCCAGATGATGAAAAAAGTGCTGTATTTTGTTCGTTACGCTTTAGTTTCTCCTTGTATTTATTTTCATTGTCATTATTCCATACCTGTCAGCTTCTTCCCACTAAAAATAGTTTTTTCTTTTAGTTTGGTTTTTTTTTTACTTTCAATGCTCATTGTAACTCTGAGAGCAAAGGAAGTAGTTACATATGTATTATATTACTGTGAACACTCTTGTTTTATACAACACTTAGATAACAGGCATTTCCTCATTCAAAGCGGCATCTGAGAACTGCACTTATTTTAAAAGAGACCTCAAACTACTGAAAAGTACATTAAAACCAAGGTTACTATCAAACTCTGTTGCATTTGACAATAGCATATATTTTAACTACTTGAAAACAAAAAAGGTATAAAGAAGTACTTTTTAAGTATAATACACATTTCCAAGAAAGTACTGACAATTTAAAAGCCGCTCAACCTCCTGCAGCAGCAGCAACCTAAGAAAGCATATTTGTTGGATCTGCTGGCAATATTCAGTACACCAGAGCAAAGTGAATCAAAATCAAGGTCTAATTCTCTGCTGGAATTTCACCCAGTGCCTCTCAGTGAGACTTGGAAAGCCTAAAGCCAGCCCACATGTCCTTTCACCACACAGGTGAAAGGCAGCTGCATCTACCAGCATTTTACTTGTTCTTCAGTTACAGCAGCTGAACCATGAGCACGTAACAGTGATTTCTCAAAGTTACGGAGCACAAGACAGAAATCATACCAAATTAACTCTGAACTTTTCAACGCCACCTTCTCTCTCCTTGCTACTGTTTTCCCTCTAAATGATCAATGTATTACCCTTCTCCATTTTCAGTGCCACAGTCACTGATCATAAAGAACAGAACAAATATTTGAGTACACCGTTTAAGGAGGGCTATGTTTATTCATTTTGTTATTAACATAAATTTCAGCATTGTATTTTTCCTGGATACCTGTTACCACAGGTACAGTGCCCTGTCAGTCCTGATTAAAATTCTGTAACAACTTTCAGAGTTATGTGTACTTTTAGGTAATAAAAAAGAGTTATATCCTCTGTTCCCCTCCATGTTAATCTACATTGTGTCCTCTGCTGCAGTACTGTGGATCTGGACACTGCCAGAGTGATTTATGATCAGCGATAAGCTGCCCTGCAGATTAGATCCAAATTATGTTGGCAGATCAGTTTGAAAGCCTGGGCTGGAATAAAACTGCTGCAAGGGAGGCACAGTGTCAGAGCTGTGTACATGGAAGCACCTGCTTATGTCCCTGGTAATGACCATGAAGGGGAGCAGGTCCAAGGCTGAAACTGCAGGAGAAATTGCTAAAAATCAGGATTAAGACGCATTACCAGGTCTGTGAAGGACACCTTGCATATAGGCTGCCTACAGTTCTTAGTCAGATTTTTGTGAGTAACATTCATCAAACACTGAAATGCAACAGCAGAACAGTATCTGTGTGACTGGGCTTACTCAAAGAGCATAAGCAAGTCTCCCCTCTCCAAGCGATGTAGAATGAATGTAGCATTTGTAAAACCTGCAGTTTCAGATACTGCAGAAAGCATCAGAGAGGCATTAGTAAATGCATTATTATGGTCCTTTAACTGTTGTACCTAAATAAAAATAAACCGTGTGGGGGAAGTGCAGGGAACAGTGTGGCAGCGGCTCAAGCTCTTCTGCATAGTATGCTCCTCCCTGACTTACAATATTGTCCAAGAGCACTAACAGTACCTTTTCTACTGGTCTGGAAAATTCACATGCATTAATGAGTTCCAAACACACATCATCAGCAAACAGAAGAAAAGACTTTGCTGGGAAGTAACCAAACGAGAAAGGTATGGTGAGAATAAGGCAGGCACTGGCAACGACAAAGAAGGTAAATGTTGCTTTGGGAGGCCCCCATCACAGCTTCAGGCAAGGCTGCAGAGAGCCAGGGAGCAGAGGTGGGATGCTAGGATCTCAATAGGGTAAGGGTCGGTAGGTGCTAGAGGTGTGTCGTGGGTCTACATACAGAACCATCAGTCTGGATAATCAAATCCATTAACAGAACCACTGAGACCTCCTTCGTTCCCACATGTCACCTTAGAGGCAAGCTGCTTGTACAAGCACAGCACTTACATTTTTTGATTGGAGATCAGACTCTTCAGGTAAATAATACTCAGTCCCAGTGATTTATCAGGTGTGACTATCTGCCTTGGCTCTTCCAAACTTCTACCTCTGACAAAAATTGCATCTTCTTTCTCTGAAAGGTAGCCCCAAGGCAGGCAACTCTTCCTCACCTTTAAAACGGATTACTCGTCAATCTATTTTAACTCCACTAAAAAAAACCCACACACACACACACAAAAAAAACCCACCCAAAAATAATATTTTAGTAAATCCAGTCCCACAGCTACTGTGCACTATGAATCTGAAGTGACAGCCTTGCTCTGTCCCACACATGAACTTGAATATGGGACACAGGATTTTGTTTAATATTTAACCACAGACGAAGATTCAGCCTGGCTCTGCCAGATCTTAAGAGGGGGTGATGGGAGGACAAGGAAGTGTCTGAAAAGTTTATACCAGCAGTCTTTTAACCATGACAGCACTCATCTGCAGAGCTTCTTCAAGTAAGAATAACTAGATATTTTTAATAGCTACTGTACAAGATGATTCCAGGGGATACAGCTACTACAGAGTAATCAATCCCACAGGATTAGAAGCAGTCTGCTGAGCCTAATGCCTGTTAAGGCATCTGAGAATTATTCATCATCTCATGATAACTGAATTTTCTCTAATGTATTATTACTTATGTGTTAATGGCACCCTTACAACATTTAAAAGTCTGTCACACCCAGCACCACGCTGCTGCTTATTTCCTGTATATATACCGCTTGCTGTCATCAGTCTCTTCTCAAGCCTTTTTAGCTGCTGACCTAATTTAATGCCTTGCTGGAGATTGTCTTCCTAGCTGTAATTACAGTAAAGAAGGACTTCACAATAAATGCATTTCTTCAGCACCCACAGCATCTGTTAACTCTTCTCTCAGTCTGTGTTCCTGCCTAGTAAGCACATTCTAAGATACACATTTGAAAGCATAAATTCTGTGTCTTCCCAGTACAATTCACCTAAGAATAAATATTTACCAAGATAATGTTTTAGCTAGCATTTTGCAGTGCTATACAGGCTTAACAAATAACTTGGGCATTATAGCAACTTGTGGTGTGTTAATTCTGACACTGCAACCCAGCTTTGCCTCAGTGGTGATTACAGCATGGCCATTAGTCAGTTTGACCTAATTTGGTTGCTCTTTCTCTGACAGCTTGACATTAAGATTGTAACAAGTCTTACCTACATGATAATTGTAACACACATTACAGTGAGACAGATCATACACTACATTCACTAAGAACCTCTAAGATGACTTTAGCTGCAACCTTCAGGTATAGACTAATTCTGTAAAGTAATATATGTTTGGTGTTTGTTTGAATTTTCCTGTAATTTCCCAGTATTCTTCCCTTGCTGCAACTCAGATCTGCACTAGAGATAATAAATAGGCTGACAACTTGCTTGATGATCCTGATAATTTATCATTCATCGTATCAGACCAGGAATCCTCAAATTCTTACTTGCCCACCACTCCCTACGGAAGAAACAAGTTTTGAGTGAAAAGGGAAACTGCACTGAAGTTGCACTTGTGGATCTTCCCTTGTGCTCTGTTTACATGTAGGAGGCACATCATCCACACTTTGTCTCTCTTCAACAAATACTACAAATGAAAATTCGCCAAAAGACAGAAAGCTTTGTCAGTCTTGCACTGGCTTTTATGTTTATCCCAAACTCCAATAAAAAGAGTCTTTTCTACCAAGTAATTAATAAGGAGAGGAAAGTGCTAACAACACAGCCCCATTAGAATCAGTTAAAAAAAACCTTAAAAACCCTGTCAGTCATAGGTAGGCAAATGCTTGATTCTGACAGCATCTCCTTACTACCAACAACTATTAACTCTGAAGCAACAAGTATTCATTCATTTTTTAGGGAACACACAGAGCTTTCTGCCAAGCTTGCTGCAGATGTGAGGAGGTATAAATGCCACCCTCAGACAAGTGAGACAGTGAAGCTCATGGAATGTGTTTTGATCTCCTACCTGAGTACAGATTTGCAATGTACCACTAGTTAAATAGCATCAGATTAACAAGACACAGATTCTTCAACCTGACAAGGGGCATCGTTAGGATGAAATTGATTTTTTCACATTTCGCAGAAGTTACAAAAGACTTGCATCCTTCTTCCTCTTCCATGTCGGAAAAAAAGACTGCTTGGGGAATTGATTGTTCAAAACATAGAATCAAGAGATAAAATTTTTAAAGTAAATTATCACTGTGTTTCTCCACAACTTCCTGTCATCTTTCTGTCTTATTTTGCTTTTAAATTTATGCATTGTTACAGCTCAATTTAAAAGAAAAAACCTTTTGGGGTCAAGTACATTTTATCTGCATATAACTAGGGAATCGGACACCATATTCTACAAAACACTCAGTTTCTTGAAGCTGGTCACTGTAGTAGGTTGCTACATCTGGAGATACAGTAATTCCAGTGATGCTTACCAATAGGCTCTCACACTTAGTAGGTGATCCTGTTTAAACTGTAAACATAACACACAAAGGATCGATTCAAAGAGCACACCATGGTAAAATTCAAGTCTATGCAGGAGACCCCTTCTTAGATGAGAGCTACAAAAATGCTTCTTACTCCTCTTTTTTTTTAGGAAAAAAAAAATCCTACAAGCAATAAGAGGGAAGAGAGAAAGGAAAAAGACTCTTCAGTAGTCAACAATGGAGTTGCAGACAGCAGATATGATCTGCACTCAGAAGCCTGTTGAAGGAGAGCAGCAGTTGTCATACAGTATATGAAGTGTTGTAGTGTTGTCCTTTGTGATGACCCAAGAGCTGCTATTTGCGTTCAAAACACAATGGCTGTGTCTCTCCAGTGTCACAACACCAGGACTTAACAGTTCTCCAAGCACTAGTAGGAGATATTAAACTGCATTCAGGTACTAGAGAAAGCAATTACCACTATTCAATAAAATTTGCAGCTATGCAATCTTATACAATAGGACAGGTTAATCAAATCTCATGCCTAGAGAATGAGGAAAGGACTTCTTGCCTATAATACTTCATGAATAGTTGTTCTTATCGTTCTCCAAAGCAGGAATAGAAACAGATGTTACAAATATGGCCAAATCAAATTATTAGCAAATCATATGTAGGACATTTATTTGCACAAAAGAACTATCAGAACTTTTTAATCACTTCTACTTCCTTCTTTTTTTTTAGTAAAAAGCAAGAGTTGGAAAAGGCTAAAATTCTGTAAAATATTAACAGAAACTTGGTAAGAAATGTTCTAGTCTGTGCCTTCTCTATTTTTATCATAAACTTAACCTGAGTTGGTTCACAATCTGTTGATTTACATGCAGGCTTTGTTTCACCTCCTATTAAAAGAATGTTTGTAGCTATGACACAACTAAAAAATATAACCCTCTGCTAAATGAACAAGCATATAATAAATAGCAATTTTCCATCCATCAGCTGATCTACTTATGCTGTTTTCTTCCCATTAATCCTGCTTTAGGTTTAGAGGTATCAGGACCAAGCGGAACACAACTGTTACACCGGTGAGATCTTCCAGTCCCCAGCTGACAGATGACCCCCTTGGGGCACAGTGCCAGCCCACACACACTGCTCCACTACCACTAAGGTGAAGCCAGGCATCACCATAGGAGAGAGAGCCTGAGGGAGAAACACACAACTTTTGCACTGTGCAGTTCTCCAGGAAGAACAGGCTTTGGTCTACATAAGTAGCAACAGTAAAATAAGTTTTTCCATATCCAAACTGTATGCTGTTTGCATTTTACAGTTTTTGGTCGTCTCCACAAAATCCTGCTCTGACTCTGTGGGGATGTGAAGAAGAGTTCGACTGTGGGGAGTTAGATTGTTAGGATTTAGGACTGAACATATCAGACATGCAGGGACTATATGATTTCATAGACTTTCCAATGGAATGATGCACTGCATCTTGTAGGCTGACCTATGGAAAAAGGTTTATAGCGACAGGAGCCATAAGAAATTAGCAGTTATTTTTGAGTTGCCAACACCTGCCAACACTTAACTGATGAGCAGGAATCTTTTGACAGAAATGGTGCCTGTTTCAGGTGAGCATAGCAAAGCATGGCTTGGGAGGAATGTCACTCTGCTCCAAATCAGCCTTAAAAAGGAGCTGGGAGCTTTCAAAACTAGAGATCAGGAAATAAATATGCCCATATGTTATTCAATCTAATTCTTCTAGAATAAGAGCAACCAAGTACGCAATGTAGGGACCAGATTACCTTTTCCACCTAACCATTTTGTAGCAGAGGAAAGAGAGAGAAGCACAGAGACCAGAGGCTATAAAGGTATCAGATTAAATGCTGCTGTGCTCCTGTACCCAGGGGTTACAGGAGACTGCTACAGCCCACAGGGTCTTCTCCACTTCAGACCTAGATGAAGAAGAGGAAACTCCTGAATGATTTCTCCTTTCTTTTAAGCAATACAATACAAAATGCAAGAACAAAAAAAGCAGTGGTGCAGGGTCAGACCAGAAATCTACCCACTCCTGCACCCTGTCTAAAACACTGGTCAATACATGTCTAGAAAAAAGTGCAAGGGCTCAGTGATTGTGAAGATACTAAATCTATTCCTATGCATTAACTGTGGCTCCTTGACATTTTATTTGGTGCTGAGGCTTCAGGGATTTTAATTACTTTACTTTAAAGGACTCCTTTCACTGACTCCAAAAGAGCATGCTTACAGGCATGGACATGACAGAGCAAGTATTATCCTTGATCCAGCTGCCCCTTGTAACACAATAACATTACCGCTGATAATTTCACACTGATTCATATTTAAAGTATGCCCACCAGCACTCAAATCAGTTCATAAAGCTGAAGGAAGAGCGAATCACTTGCCCAGAGCTATGAGAAAAAAATAGCAAGAAAGAGAGCAAGTCCATAGCTTCAGAGTTCGGATTCTGCTTTTAAACCAGTCTTTCCTTACTTTTACAGTTCACTCGTGAAGCCTTCAAAAAAAACTAAAGTAACTAAAGACATTATTGCCTTCGCGTTATGTCTGACAGTGCCACTTTCATGGCTGTATAAACAATGACATTACAGATGGTGACAAAAATCAAGGTAATGGTTTGTGATGTGTTGAGTACTGCCTGCTTAACTGCCCAGTGGCAAAGTTATCATTAAGATCTTCATTCAGAAAAGCATGGAAGCATATACCTGCACCATTCCTATTAAACAGATCATTTAAGTATGATTTAACTTCAAGCACCTACTTAAATTCTGAATCACTTACTCAGGGACCTAGGTGCACATTTACACGCCCTTTCAAAATGGGGTGGTTTACAGATGTTATAACTACATAAGATCATAAAATGTAACCACAAAGGAACTTAATTCAGGGTCTTCTGTGAATACCATTGCACCATACAAGTTAATGGGCAGGGCCTCAAGTTGAACCAGCAGAGGGAACCCAAATGCCACACACTCCGGCTGCCACCCAGCCTAAGCAACGTTACTCACAGGAACACAAGAGTGGAGAACTCCCAGCTTGCAGGCTGCAGCACTGTCCATGAGGCTGCAGCACACCTCCTTCTGCTAGAACCACTTAGAAAGACACACTGTTTTTCATTGCCTCATGGTCTATCATAGATATATGGACATTTCAGATTACACACATTGAGTTTCTTAAAACCATTTTAGAAGGACAAGTGTATTAAATGTATTGTGTTTGTACAGCCTAAGTTAGCCAATCTATACTTTTCAACTTTACTACTTCATTCACATTGTATCTGTCTTCTATTATACCACATAATCTAATGTTCACAGTATGCACAATAATCAAGAACACCAGAAAGGAACAAAGACATGTAAGGACTCAATCCACAACTTCGCTGTTTTAAGATTTTTCTATATATATAGCTGTTTGGTAGCACACTTGTACCATTTTCTCACTGTACATTGGCTTGAGGGTGGAGGTTGTTGCCCTTGATACAGATTTTTCTGGCACAAAAAACTTCCACGTGGGAGTCTCTCCCCCACTGCTTGAGAATTTCTTCTGCTTAAATGTTCTGAAAAAGCTATAGTGTGTTTCCCATGCATTTTCTGGCAGCCTACATGAATTTCTTTTCAGCATCTTGAACTGAATTTGTATGTGAAAACAGATTACCCTAAGACAATTACAATGTCATCAAATTAAGAAACTCCTGCACTCTCTAGGGTTGTGTGTTTTATTTAAAAAAGGCAATGAGGACTTAGTCAAAAAGTGAACATGCTTGAAAGACTTCAGAAACCTTGAAAATTGCTGTTTTCTTACAGCATCAAATTCTGTGGGAGGGAGCTATGGCTTCTCCATAAGTTAAATTCACTCAATCACACACCATTTCTCTTCTGTTGAACTGTCCAGAGAAAAATTTCACACACTCCTTAAAAAAAAGTACATCTGTATCTGTGCCTCCCAAGGATGCAAGCACTCAATAGATAATCCACAGAGTGACAAAGGCAGCAGAGACACATGAAAAAGACTGCACAGAGTCAGACCAACGTGGATCCTAATAGTAACTGTGCTCATTTTATTCACTGCCTTCATGACTTCATCAAATATGATCAACCCTCTTTCAATCTTCTTAGCAAATTGAGGACTCTCAGCCAATTCAGCATCAACTTGTAAGATGGCTGCTGTATGTCCTTAATTGAGTTGCTCTTCTCCATCTATTCTTGAACTCCACTATCCTTGAGATGTGGATGCCAGAAACATTAACTTGTGTAGACTTTTATGAGAAGAAAAAGTATTTGCTGGCTTCCCTATTTTCATCTCTGTCAAAAATCTATAGTTCCTTTTGGGTATGTTTCCTCTACAAAGATAATCTGCTGCTGACGCCTGTTGTCAGCAGCGAGGGTAGTTTAACAGGGAATAAACACGATCTAGAAAAAATACTCTCAAGACCACACTGCATGCAGCTGGGTTTCAGAAACTGCAAGTGAATTATACCCTCCCCCATCCCAAGAAGGCTAAAGGGAACAGTGGGGGAAAATGAGGCTTTCTGCATAAATGCAAACCCAGCAAATTTGTCACAGTTGCTACTTGTAAAATTCCCTGCTTTGCCTGAAGACAAAGGATGACCTCAAAGGACTGGGAACCATGAATAGGGAAGTTCATTCTCCTAATGTCTACATGGAGAGATTTTTAGATCAGAAACTTGAGATTATAATTTGTTATGTCAAGCACAGATGCAGGTTCAGGGAGGAAAAAGAAGCAGGTTCTGGCTTAATTTCTAAGCACACTGGATGAATCCAAAAGCAGGTCCGTGCTTATGTGATTTGTATTAGGGTATTGCAATAGCTGGACAGAAGTAGATTTATACAGCCCATGTATAATTTAGATCTAAACAGACAAGCAGTGTCACTTATAATGAGACTTAGCTGTGAGGTACATCCCTCATTCTCTTGCTCGTCTGGTATTTCAATCATCCCTCTTATACTTTGTTATAAATAAAACTGCAAGGAGATGTTCTAATCTAGGCTGTCTAGAAAAAACAAGAGCTCAGAGGAGCCAAGATTCACTCATATAATAACTGGGTTTTAACTCAGAACTACCCAAACCTGCGATTGAATTCATACCCAGAAAAAACCCCAAAGTGTTGCACTACCACAAAAACACAGTTGTATTTATCCAATCAGTGTTACTCAACAGCCACCATCATATCTTCATTTGAAAGGCAAAAAACTCTGAGACATGAGCAACATGCACTTCTGAAGTCCCCTGTTTCCAGCAGCTGGCCTTCTGGCCAAGGAAAGTTTAGTCTTACTCTCAAAAGCACATAATTTCAGACACTGACAACTATGCTACTGTCTCAATGGCAAGAGAGTTAACATTGACTAACTTAGTTCTACAATCTTTTTCTTCTCCTTTCATCTGCTCTCCATAGTTTGTCCTGTGCTTTGTCACAGACAATACTACTCTTATTTGAAAATAGGTAATATGAATAAAAAATTTTTATAGCATTTATAATGTAGAATATATCTCTTTTAAAGCCCATATAATACTGTACATACATCTGATAGCACCGCCTATATATTACCAAGTTAAATGGACTCTATTCTGCAGTTTACAAATGTATTTTCTGGCAAGTCAAGGGCTTTTTACGAGAAGATTACTTTCCCAAATAGTACATTCAACCTACATTATCAGGAACACTCCCCAGTCCTTTCTCACATACTTGCAGGCAGCCTTTGCTAATATTTATCTTTTGTTTATTAAAACTCTTTTTAGCTTTAAAAAGCTACACCTTCAAAATATTAACTACAACATTCAAAGTCAATTCTTGAACTGAGAAGACTACTACCTTCTCACCTGCACCTCCATCCAGATCATTGAGATCCCAGGAAACACAGCTCACACCAAGAGCTCCTACACCGAGCATGCCTAATGGAGGGGAAGGAACAGAGGGCAGTAACCACCCAGCCTTATCACACCCACACACAGGGCAGCCACCTTACCTGCATTGACTTCACCTGAGCAGTGAACTTTCCAGGAACTCTCCTAGAGATGATGTCTCTGAGTAGGCACACAGGAAGCACTGAGCACAGATGATTTCAAACTGTGCAGACAGCCACGTCTACCTCTAAAATGTCTAAAGTGCAATCCTGAGCGGTACAATACAATTTTACATTACCAGAGGACACCTTCTTTTTTCACCACTTGAAATACAAAGTACAAATTAACAATGTTTTTGTTTTCTGTGGCTGGAGGGCAGGTTAAATTTAACCCAATTCCTCTGCCACATAAGGTGACAGCACTTACAGAACCAACACTAGCACTTTCCTGCTGTCAGTTACTTATGCTTCTGGACTTATTGGTACTATAAGAACACACATACTGCTCACTACTTATTTGGTCCAAATTGAAACTAAGAGTTAAATCCCCCATGGTAACCTCAAACATCATACAGCACTTGTGAATTTGTGTATCTTTCCAACCACAAGACAGTACTTGCATGCACTATGAACTTTTCAGCCGACATCACTGTGGTTACAAATTTAATTACCCTTCCATGACAAGATGGGAACTGCTAAGTTAATAATCTGTACTGCTCTTGGTATAGTGTCTTTAGGAGCACAGTAAAGGTCTGGTCTGTTACTCTATTTTTCCACCCCGGCAGTGGTTGAGCACTGGAGGAAGATATTCCACAAAGCTGAGAATTATTAAACCAAAGGGTGTCTTGAAGTGGCAAGTTGCCAAGCTAAGGCCAGGTCAGGCCCCTGAAAAAGGGATTTTTTGGACAATGACCTTATTAGAATACCTGTGCAAATGTTGGCAGATACCTCACAAAAAAGGTTCAACCCATGTTGTTGTTGCAAAAGTGTTTTTCAAGAGTACTACTGTTCACAGAAATTAACTTCACTTTAACAAGGCTGCTGAACCCCATGGTATTATTTGCACTCAACAAATAACATAAATAATATCTGCCATGAATGTGACTTGGATTTACCAGCTCATCAGCTATGCTGGTAATCTGTCTCCCTAAACTGGCTGTCGAAAGTGAAAAAAGCTAACATCAGTCCAGAACAACAGTTCTACATGTACATAATGCTGCTCATTTTCTGACTGCCACACTAGAAGAGAGAGGAAAATGGAGTTCCCACATACTTTTTTGTGTTTGGAACACATTTTGGAGTTGTGCTAAGTCATGAGAGAATAGGGACAAAGGAATTGGTTGTACTTGCAGAGGATCTCCTGGAACTTCCTAGCTCAGCACCGATGATGAGTGAGATACAGATTTTTCTCACATACACACATGTAAACATCCACACGCATGCAACCCTCACACGAAGGGTTATATATGTGTGTTTCATAAGGATGAATGGTGCCCCTCTTTAAAGATGGCTTTGCAAGGACGGTGGGAAGCGGAGGTTTATAATTATTCTATTTTAAAGCATCTGCCTAAAAACATTTTAATTGCTTACCAGCTAGAAAGAAATGTATTGCAAATGGACATAAATATAAATCCATTTTGAGACATTTGGCAAGATTACTTTCCTTACATGATGAAAATTACTGTGTAAACAAAACTCATAAACTGAGTGAAATCACTGACTCCCAAATTCCCACCCAAGCATTAAAATCTGCAAATCGATAGTAAAACACTTCTATGTTCAAGTATTTCTTCTCTCTACTGAGGCTTAAACCTAGTATTTTTTGGTGAAAATTGTTACCATACAAATTTTTTATCGATAAAATTAAAAATAAAAAAAACCAGCAGAAGCAACTGCTAATGATTATGCTATAGATTTAATTAGCAGCATTGAAAAATGCATCATTTAAATTGACTCAAGTGTCATAAACAAGTGGAATACAGGACAGTCAGGCAACCACAGGACTACAATAATTCCTGTGATAATAAAATATCCCTGTAATAATCCCTGTGATAATATTAAGTCAGAGGGTAATGGACCATGTATTTTCTTTGCAAATCATATAAATACCAAGAATGTCATCTATACTATTACTAATTTTTATGTGGTCACTATAAAAAGCTGAAGGGAAGTTGAAGTTGGATTAGGTGCTGGGAAGACATACAGAAAACACTTCATAGAAGTATAGAAAGTGTAGCAGTAATCTGAAAGATGCTGTAACCTCCCCAAACAAACTCATCCTAAAAGAGAAGCAAGGGGAACTGTAAGAGCAAAAGTACAACACACACAGTGGAAATTGTTAATGCTACTAAAACTGTTTATGTAATTCAAAATATTCAGTAAATTAGTGCAGAAGAAATACAAGTGAGAGTGAGGAAAGGATTCCTCTCTTTAAAAATGTAGTGAGGATGCATTTTGCCAGAGACAGGTCAGGAGGACAAAGGATCCCTTAAGCAGAAAACGGGAACTTCCCAATCCACAACCAGTACAGCTACCAGAGCATCTAGTGAGGCCATCTTTCAGCACTACCTAGAACTTCCACTTACTGTTTTAGATTTCCCTTCTGTAATACTGACAGAAAATTTGCATGCAATAATAGCAACCATTTTTCTAGATTATATATCTTTTTTTTTAATCTTGTTTGATGATATTACTCCCTGGTAACTTGCAATACTCTGGGAGTAATGTATCTCAAAGGGCTAAGAATTCAGCAGCATGTTTTCTGCTGCAGTCTGATTTTATGTAGTGCTTACTCTAGTAGAGAATTGCCAATGTTATTATTTTTCAAATGTGCGGGTTCTGCATAAATTAGACTTTAAAACTGTGTAGTTCATTGCCATGTTCCATGGATGGTATGGTTTGAGGAGCAGCCTTGGCTTCAACACCTCAGCCCAGGATGGGAAGCTCAGTTCTGACTGCCAAGAAACTCCCCAAAGGCAGCACAGACTCCCCACATTCTTCTGGGGCCCCTGAGATGTCTGCAGCATATGCAGCACCATGGTCCCTCCTCTGGGTGGTGACTCTGATAACGTGGAAATGCATCTCCCTTCTCTGCTTTCTCCTGCCCCCACCGGCCCCTCCAAACCCAACAGCTTCAGAGCAGAAAAAAAAAAGTGACTAATTCAGGCTGGATTTCTAGGTATGAGTCTGGAAAGAGAAGACTAGGGAAACGAACACAAAACACAACCCAAGCATCCACTGGGGAAGAAGCCACTCCCTGTCTGGATCCACCACCCATCACCAGGAGCTCCTCCACGACCCCAAGTCTCACTGACCCACGTCGTGGAGAGCAGCTACACCTCGCCTGAGAAATGCGTCTTCCTCTTTTCAGATCTCCAGAGGTAAAATCTGGATACAAGTGCAAATTTCCATAGCTGCACTGCCTGAGGCTCAGCAGCTGGGCATTGAGCTGTGATGTCCCCTGCCCAGCAGTCCACTGGCCAGGGACATGTGCTGCACAAATGCCAGGGACAGCGTTTATCCAGGGTCCTTGCTCAGGCTGCTGCCCCACCCTGTCACCAGTGCTCCTTCTGTTAAGTATGTATGACCCCACAGGTATCTATGGAGACTTTCTGCAAAACCCAGGATTTTGGGTTTTCTACTACATTCGTGGTGTGATCCTGCAGATCAGGGGCTGGGTACCAAGTTACTCCCATTGTCTCCTCTGAAGACTTCCCTGGATAAGAAAGCCTTTTTGCTTTCTGTCTTGTGAGGCAGGAAAATTTTGCTCAGGTTCCTCTGTCATACTTATCATCTGGATTTCTACTTTGTAAATCCTCAACTGTTTAATTAAAACAGTTGGTAATTATAGAATTAAAGTTTAAACCTTAGAATTATTTCTTTGCAGTGGTTTATTTATTTGCTTATTTAAAGCAGGTGCCTGGTATGTGCCTTCCAGCTACTTAGCAACCCAGAGGTTTGTAGTAAAAATGCTGTCTTGGCATGCTGAAGAAAGTGACCCATTTTGTGGTTTTTTTTCTCCCTGTGATAGTCTGAATTGTCATGTCACCAATTCTTGACAAAAAGATAGCTGTTTACCTCCCTCACACAAACAGAGGTGATTATTCTGTGTCTGTCAGAAACAGGCCTGGATAGGAGGGTTTTCTTCTGGGTTCCTTTTCTGAGGAGTAAGTGTGCTGCTAATCCCTATAAAGCTCTCAGTTACTCCAGTGACTGATATGTTACAAAAACCAACACAATATAAAACCCCATAATCACCTGTGAGACAGAATTAAGTGAGATGCTATCAATACGGAGCAAGGATTTGTCAATTTTACTTCCAGAATTAGAAGAATTTCAATGTTTTGATACAAGGAAAGGACGTCTGACTGAAGAATAACTGTTCTCACAACAGGTTACTTCCTTATACGGCTCACTTGTTAAAATAATATACCTTCTGACACAATAATATGTTTCGGTACATTTGCTTCACCAAACACAAGCACTTTTATCAGAAGGAAAAGTAAGTTATTAGACCTGTGTTTATGTATCTTTTTAACTGTGGACATTAAGGCACTTCAGGCAAAAATCCTGAGGGGGCACTGAGACCTCAAAACCAAAAATTACTGAAGCATAACTAGTATATACATATATAATAGTATATATGTATATGCAACAGAGAGAAAATACCACCATGTAAACTTTATTTGTTTGGGTACCTTTCACCTCTTTCCTGTCAGTGAAACAATTTGCACTATCTTTGTAATCATGCAACAGTGAAGAAGAGTAAACTTATCAGGTACAGTTTCTGTGATGTTTTAGAATTAATAATAAATATTCTAATTTTGTGTAATCTAAACAATATTTCAAAGCAGACAAAGAAGAAAGCTACATAATAAATAGTTTGTTAAAACAAAATATTAAACTTTTTCTCATTTCTAGCATAGAATTTCTACAGACTTATAATGAAAGGAGAAAACATTCACAGTTAAATTCAAAAACCAGAAAATGTGAGACTGTTAAATGATTCTTTTTTTGCCACAAAACATAAGTAAAAACAATACTTTGAACCCAACAAGTTCATGTTTGGACCAAAATTGCAAAAATTTGTTCTAGTGTGAAGTCATAAATAATAAAAAAATAATAATAAAAAATTGTCAATCCCAGACATTTGTTAAGGTAGTGTTTCCCAAACAGAAGATAAAGTTAGTTGGAGGACAACTTCATTGCCTTCTTAGGCAGAATTCTACCAGACTCAGTGAGTTTGTCTTGATAGGATTCATGCAAACATCTAATACTCTCCTTAGCTTTGCTCTGTGATCCTCTGTTTCCTTTCCTCTGCATCTTCTTTGAATTCTGGGATTCAGAAAATTCCAAATCTGAATGCAACAGTATGCCACAAACTTAGTTGTGTCAGCTTTTTCCGAGTGCCATCATCTGATCAGACTGATGCCCTGAGTTTGATGCAAAACAATAGTAGTCTTGATAGTTTTAAAGATGTTCCCTTTACAAATTATGTTGGGTATAGAAGGTGCAAATTAAGAAGACCATGACATCCACGGCTTGGTAACTCATTAATGAGTGGTCATGAAGACACAATTCTCCAATTCACCACTCCCTGTATAATATTCAGCTGCTTTCAGGTTTCAGTTCAAACACATGACTCTATACACCCCACTCAACTGTTGCTCAGCATCCATCCATATACATAAGCCAGGATTCAATATGTCAAAATTCAGTACTCAGCACTTGGATACCGTACATATGCCTAGAAGCTCGAGAGGAACAATATGAATGAATTTACCTTCCCTCAGCAAGCAGAAAATCTACTTCATGCTGAATAAGCTTGCCTTTCAAACCATCAGATTTAGCTGAACTTCTCATCCTGCCTTATCAAATAAGTGGCATTTAGATCAGAGACAGCTCCGCACCTGAGCAATAGCAGCCCTGCACATTGTGCTTGCAGGTGGTCAGTAAATGCCCATCAGGCACAGCACCCATTTGTACTTAGCCAATGTATTTGTATGTAATTTATCCACGTATATATGTAAGTAAAAAACCTGACTCTGAACAGGCAGAAATACTGTTCAAGTGCCTTGAGGGAGCCCTGATGTTAACATTGCCAACTGCCCGTGACAGGGCCCCGACTGAAGTCAGCACCCCTCTTCTCACTCCCCCAGCCATGGGGATGTGAATCACAGTTGTGCTCCACACTTATCACAAGAGCAGATTGTAGGCAGGTGGCGGAGCCTGCTGTGAGAGCTTTATTTTTTATCAGTTTACCCCTGCAATGCTTGGATTCTGTATTTTATAAGATTCTTCTGAGCAAGAAGAAACAGCATAAAGGACAGTGTTTGAGATTTTAAATGTCTAGTAATTACTGTCCTCAGAAAACCACTGTGAACATGACAAGCTGCTGAACACAAGCTGGCCACTGTGAGCATCAGGCTTGTTATTTCTATTATGGTCACCTCTCATGAGAAGGCCAGAGAAATACCCTCAAAGGAAGCATTTCCTCCCACGACACCGGTGTACTTGTGTTGCTTAGACAGGAATAAATGAGGAAAGAGCTGCGAGTCGGGCACTAGCCAGCCACCATTGAAAGCCTAAGCTGTGTGCCTCTGGCGTAGCCACCTTTGTCTTCCTGTAGTACCAGTGCTACCAGGTACTGCTGGTGACCAGCTGCAGTTCACAGATTAAGAAGAGTCCTGGAGACAGCAGACTGCAGAGCCTCAGGCACTGGTAAGCAGCTGGAAGGAGCCACAGGGCTGCAGTGCCCTCCAGCAGCCCCTGGGCCTGAGCTGCTCTGGCATTAGCCAGACTCTAGCGGGACAGAGACTGAGAAAGGGAATTCAGGTTAAGAGCCCTGGTCCAGCTTACAAAGTGCCTCCAGAGGAACAGAAGCTGACTTGCTGTAACTTAGATCACCTCCTTTCCCAAACTGAGGTCTGACATCACCAAAAGATCCCAGTTCCAAAGTGCACATATTGGATCAGTATTCTCAAGTGATTCAACCCAGGCAAATTTCCTCTACAGTTTATTGTAGAACAGCAGGATTTATCCAGCTGGCATAATTTAATTTCAGCAAAACTAATCTTATTTTTAAATTAAACCAAGCTTGGCAAATATTTCTTGCTTTAAATATTTGCTGCCCTCACTGCACTTTCCCTTCACTTCCCTCAGCAGGCTTGGTATCCTCTTCAAGTAGGAGTCACTTCAAGAAAGTAAGAGCATTATGGGTTGCTGTGCAATGTGAGGATATCTAAATAGAATTTCTCAAAAATCTCCACTGTCCAAGCCTCTTGCTGTCAGAGGACTGTCCCCCACCTGTATGCATCCCCCTCTTCCAGTCCATCCACCACGGAAAACAGAAAAAGCAATGAACATTCCCATGCCATCTTGAAAAAATCAATCCCTATCTACACTGATTGCATAGGCCCAACACAGTAATTAACATTTTCTAGCAAAATGCAAATCTTCTGGCCAACAGTTATATATCAACAGTTTCTAGGCCTGGCACCTCACAAAAAACACCCACCTTACAATTTCCACTTTATTTATTTTATTCCACTTATATTTCCCCTTTAAAGCTGGGGGAAAAAAACCCCAACATTAATTATAAAAATGTACAAGAAAATATTCAGAAAATAAGGTACTAAACTGCCTTCTGTGTCATGTGTTTAGTTGTCAGGTGTGGCTCCTGGGTTTGGAAGACTCAAGGAGAAAGAGAAATTTATGTTACACAGCATCCATGGACATGAACTTAGATCACAGAACATGCTCAACAGAATTTCCCTTTCATAAATATTACTGGTTGCTTAGAAAAATAGTTCAAATTATAAACCAAAATACTAGTCTTTAAAGGTTATTTCTTGTAGTTACAATCTCACTTGAAAGCCCAGAACTCTGCCTGAAAGATAACTAGGCGTGAGAGGACCAACAAAGACACATTACTTCTGTGAACTGCCCAGATGTGAGGCACACGAGATTTTGCTTCTGCTCATGCTTCTTATTTAGAACACTTGCTCTTCTACAGCTCTAGAATCAGTGATTATGTAGGAATAAAAATTCAGACAAGATTTTTCAAAGCTGATCTTTATAACACAAGTTTAGCAAAATGGCATTATTTAAAACATTCTTCTTTAAATGCAGCATCTGCTCTCCAAAAAGCTTTGTAGATAACAAGCTAGATGAATTATTTTCTCCTATTCAGTTTCTCATTTGATATATTAAAATATAAAGCCTAAACTCCAGTGTAAAGAGGTAACTTGTTAAAACATGGTAGGAATTTAAATAAACTCATTACACAAATCATTGTGTTAGGCTTACAGAGGCCAAGCTTTTGTTTAAAGGAAAAGTGATTTTTATTTAACAAACAGCAAGGACACAGAAGCAGAAAAGACTTGTTACAGACAACATCCAAAGCTATTAGACAAATTGCAATTGTGGAAAAGGCTGCAATGAAAGCCCTCAGCCTTCACCTCCAGAGGTACAGCAATCCTACACTGAAGTTAAAAGCTTCTGCAGCCCAAAGCAGCATGCATGGCCTCATCCTCTCTTCTGCCTCTCTCTGGCTGGGAGACACCTCACACGAAGGTGATCCCTGCTGTGTTCCTCCAGGGAAGCCAGTGGATCTCTCCAGCATCTGAAAAGACTCTGAGACCACTGCTAGAAACATTTCTCTTCCTTATGTCCTCTGATTTATCTCTCTCTCTATATATATGTACACATCCCTATCACCACACAGCCAGCCATACACATGTGGACACTGGAGTAATTCCTGCTCCGACTGCAGGAGCCATTCATGCTCCTGACATAAAGAAGCTTGAATTTATGAGCTAACTGCGAAAACAGGGACGGAAGACTTCTGTAAACTGGGGGTATATGACAATGGTATTTTTATTCATGCCCATCTAAAAGCCATCATTAATGTGGGACTCTGAGCACTGGGAGGGGTCAGACTTTTCCATCCCTAGTGGACCTTTCCTTCATTCTTTCTCACGTTGTGAGACCAAGGGACAGAAATCACTAACCCACCAGACCTGACACTCATCTTAGAGCTGTCTTCAAGCTTGTAATTTTTCGCACTCTCTTACAAGCAAACCATTCTTATTTATAACATATGTTAATTATTGTTTCCTTAACATCAGGATTACATGCAATCTGATTTGTGCATCTGTAAGCCTTATGGTGGTATCTGTTTCTTTGTATGTTAGTGACTAATTTGAAATGTTTCATTGTCTGAAACAAAATAACTGAGGCAGGAGGTTAAAGCCTCACTGCAGGATTCCTCTGCTCTCTGACTACCGTTGGTATTTGAAGAGGACAGAAAATCTTTTGGACGCGGCTAATGTAGTCAGACAGCCAAGCCTCTGCCCCACACTGAATTTACAACTTCAGGTTGTAGCCTTTACAGTTTGACATCACTTCAATCCCTTTACATAACAGAACTGCCATGTATGGTTCATGCCATGCTCTTCGAAAGGAAGTCATGTATTCTCACTTAGAATTAACAGAGTTATACTACATTATCTTCTGGCTGAGCAGGGCCACACGTTGTCTTGGCGAAAACCAACACTGAGGCATTACAAGATTTGTTTGAAAGGAACAACATGGCTTTGCCATCTTATACCCTTCAAAACTCTAGATCATTTCATAGACATCATCTTTCATGTATCCTTAAGCCATGTGGCTAAGGTTAGCTATCCCAGATGCTTCAGCTTCATAGTCTACTCATCAAAGCTTTTCTATAGCTTTAATTTTTTGTTTCTACAAACCTCCATAATCTGTGCAAGTGCCTTTGTTTTGAGTGCAAGTGCACAAAAAGATGACAGGACATTCTCTCTGTTACTGAGTGACCTGCTATATATTAAGTAACCTTTTCTTTGGGGAGGGGCAGGGGGGAGGGCAGGTAGGAGCGGGATTGCAAGGAGCCATGCAAAGGAGAAGGGTAACTTTTCTCATTATTGTTGTTTTGCTTTCCAAGTGCCTCTTTCACAGAATGCAATAAAACAATAACAAAAGAAAATATTTATGAATTTGGAAAGCTTTAATTAGTGTTTCTTTAAGAGAAGTAAGATGTGAAAACTCTCGTCTGCTGACTTGCAAACAACATTGAACTTGATCTCTGTTACAGATGTTTTATACCAACGTTTGTAAGTAGACAGAAATCAATAGAAATGCTGTTGATTTCTGCTGATAGGACAGTGGAATCAGTCCTGCTGAGCGCCTTGCCTCAAAGACGACCTTGTTCCATCACCAACCTTGACTCCTGAGCCAGGAGAGGGACAGATGAATGCCGAAGCCAGCAACAGGCATTGCAGTTTTATTAGTTTCCTGTTCCTGTTAATTTTAAGTGAACAGAGGAATTTATGCTCCCACTACAGGCCAAAAGATGCAGTTCTGACAATATCAAGTGGGTTTTTTTTTAATTAATATGATTAAAATGCATTTTCTATCTAAAAAGAAATTGAATATTGAAGTTTAATAACCAGAGGGAGAATGCATTTTCTGTCTAAAAAGAAACTGAATATTCAGAGTTCAATAATTAGAAGAAAAATCATGCTCTAAAAGTCTTCCAGGAAGGCCTTGATGGCTTACTGAACCTAGTTTCCTTAAAAATCTCTTCCTTGCTCTTACTGGATTTACTATACAATGATACAGAGTCCATGCAGGTGGACCTCTCTCTCCCCCACTTCTATCCCACCTCAGACAGATGTCAGATTTCTGTGGAGCCATGAATCCCTGTACAGTGTTCCTTGCAAGTGATGAAAAGACAACTCTGGTGGCCCTTACAAGGTACAAAACGTATTTAAACATTGTCAAGGCTTTGCCATTTTCAGGAGAACATATAAAAATATTTTTTCTGTGAATTACCTGTATCCAAGCTCACAGTTTAACACACACACACAAATTCATACAACACACATCACTGAGGATTTTTTTTTTCCCCAAAGGCAGAAAAAAGCAAAGAGGGAAGCCAGAAGGTACTGTTTCAACTGGCAGGAGCAATGTTGCAGCACTAATGTAGGTAGTCACTCACTGCTCCACCCTTTTCTTGCTCTTTAGAAAAAGGAACATAATGACTAATAGTTGTTTCTTTAAATACTTATGAGGCAATTAAGCCACATCCGTAGCAAATACTGCATGTAGCAAGGCAGGTCTTAGCATTGGTAGTATCTGCCATTCACTATTGCAGTGGGGCACAGAGGAGTAAAGCGCTTTACCCATCTTCACAGAGGGATTCAGTGCCACAGGTAAAAATAAAGAATGAGGAATATTGGCCTTTACTTGTAATCACTGATAATTTCTTTATTCCTTGCATCTCTACTGTGCTTTCATATTCAAAAGTCCTTTTATTTCACCACTACCAGCTACCCCACTAGCAGTGACACGACTTCAATAACAAATGATTAAAAAATGTTCTCATTGTCTCATTTTCCTTAATGAGACAATCAGTCTTATTGAAAGCAGTACATTCAAGCTAAGAAAACACACATTTAATGACTGCAACCAAACAATGGCAAACATCATGAACAGATGTATTTTCTTCCAGATTCTTCTTATAAATACAAAGACAGTTGTCATCTTCCTTGATCAGGTATGACTGCCTCAGTTGCTGTGTTGTGCTGCATGACACACATGAAGACACTGTTTAAGTTACTCAAATATCAACAAAAGGAAATGAGGAGATGAGGAAGAAGTAAAGAAAGAATGAAAGAGAGAATTACAGCTACCACCTTAAATCTGGCATAGATCCAGCTACTAGAGACCCAAGAAATGGACGGTCCATGAATCACGCAGTGGCTACATGGTGTTGGTTTACTTGCTCTGGACTCCCGTGGGCACAATCCCTCAGGTGAGGCTTTTGGTGTGCCTGGGTCAGGGGCTATAGGGTGTGTGGTGTGGAGCAGTGCTCCTGATGTGCCAGCGACTGACAGCTGCACCAGTGGCTCTCAAGGAGGCAGGGTAGGGGGGCAGAGCACCATTCCACCTTGGTAGAGCCCGACCTGTCCCCTTTACCCCTCCACAGATTTGTTTTGAGCCAGTAATAACTGTTTTAGTAACTTTTTTCAACCCCTCACAGATGGGGCTTTGAGGAACCTGGTCTAGTGGAAGGTGCCCCTGCCCATAGCAGGAGGGTTAGAACTAGATGATCTTTAAGGTCCCTTCCAGCCCAAACCATACTATGATTCTATGGATTCTGTGATTCTCATCAATCACTTTTGAAATTGTTTTCTTTTTCCCAGCATTTTAAACAAATTTAAGTGTCAATATAGTTGTTAGATAATGAGAGGATATTTATTTTTCTATGGCATTTGAAATCCACAAGACTGTGTGCTGCAGCTGGGAACTGCATCCTAAACTCTTGATGGAAAACATGCAGTGAAATGAAGTTCTGTCACCAGTTCATCTGGGTTCAATGGACTGAATTCAAACCACCAGCTATTTTAAGCAGGATTCTTTTGCAACCCTTGATAATAATAGTTTGTCCACCAAACCAGACTAGCTATATGAGACACAGACATTTAAGTTTCATCCTGATATTAATTCTGAGAGCCAGGAGAGATGATGTAATAAGTACTTGTGTAGTTGCAGATCATATGTCCTCAGGGCCTGGTGTTGGCAGAGCACAGGAGGAAATGGGTATCACTGTACTTTGACCTCTGGTGCCATGAACAGTTGGACTGAAATAATTCAAAGGATTACAGATGATTCATGCCCACATTATTTCTTTCAGTAGGATGCATTTGTTTTAGTAAGGCAGATGAGCTTGTTCTGCAATTTGTCACACAGGAGGGGAAATTCTTAACTCCTCAATTTCCAGTTTTTCACTTCCCTCACACCACAGGCTTCCTCATTAAAATAAAGGTGCAGAATCTCTTCTATAAGTAGGGAAGGCTGCATGAGCTATTCTGCTTTTCAGTAAATCAAGGATATTGAATCACCTAATTGAAGTAGCATTAACAATACAGTAGCAATTTCCACTTCCAAAGTACTTTACGGCTGCAGAAATCAAAACGCTTCATAGAAATGTACGTTACAAAATTCCTGCCTCTGTATGAGCCTGGGAATAAATTAGCATTTTTCTGATCAAATGCTCTTGTGGATTTTGGCTGACTTCCAGCCTAAAAGTCAAAAAATTGTACCTCTCTCAGCTACAACTTCTGTGAGGACACCTTAATTTAGGGGTTTTTTTGGCCTCTGAATAAAAAAGGTCTTTCTTTCTTCATTTTATACAAGTGAAGAGAACGCAGTATATTTGTGAAATAAGAATTACCTACTAACCTCCTGGTCAAGTGTGGCAATGAGTTCAGTCATCTTCCAAACTCCACCTATATTACATATGAGCAACATTTAGTCACAAACTGGCATAAAAAAGATGACGTACTGGCTCATGAGAAGGAAGACATAAGTGGCAAGAACAACACTGACTGTGTGGATTAGAACCTCCAAACCACTGAACAACGCAAGTTGGAAGTGATCTGGAAACATCATCCATTCTAGAGGTTTTAAAGAACAATTTAGACAAGCTTCTGTCAACATTTGCTGAACTGATTTAATTTTGAAGTTTGGTATGTCTTGGAGACCCTACTGTTCCTCAACTTCCTACATTCCAGGAAAAGGAAGCAAAGGGATACATAGGAATGTATAAACAGGGAGATGCTCCTGCAGAAACTAACTGGAGGAGAACAGCATCAATGGCCACACTTCCTTGCACTGCTGACTGGGTCAAGGACGAGCTTTTGCTCTGTGTTTGTGCTGTGCTTAGGTCAACAGGCTCC
Source organism: Campylorhamphus procurvoides (assembly GCA_013396655.1). Lineage (NCBI taxonomy): Eukaryota > Metazoa > Chordata > Aves > Passeriformes > Dendrocolaptidae > Campylorhamphus > Campylorhamphus procurvoides. The sequence goes on along the minus strand of WBMV01005836.1, from coordinate 3,183,867 downwards.
ACTGCTGCTCTCCTCAGCAGTACTCAAGCTCAAATTTCAAGCCACATTATGCTGATTTTCCCTCTTTTTTTTCTACTCCCCCAGTCCTCACCTCTATCACCACCCCACAATGGAGTTGTACTGCTTCCTTACCATATTACTCTGCCTGGGTGTTTTACACATATCTCCCTACTCTTCAGATGCTTGCCCCTTTGTATCAATCAAGTCTTCAACTCACAGATTTCTGCAAAGTTCTCAGTACAGTCAAGCCATGGTGGATCTTTAAAGGCTCTTTTGACTTTTATTCCAGTTATTACTAATAATAATTAAATGCAATGGATTCTTTTCTCAGTTGTCCCACTGACAAGTTACTTACATGCACACTACTTCTGCCAATTACAACATAAGAGAAGCAGCACAGTAGCTAAGAAGAGTGCACAGTTCTCCAAAGGTATCATCCAAAGTGCTCTAATGGCGAGATGCCCTGGGCTCTGCTGCTGCCTCCCAAGGGGAGCAGCAGAGTCCATCACATGATGCATTCAGGATGACACTACAGACAACAGAGGCAAACAAGACTGCAGGGAACAAAACAGATGGGCTTGAGGGGACTTACCAAGATGGCTTAGTGCATTTGTCTAATTTTTAGCCTGTACAACTCTGAATCATTGCGTGACTCTATACAGAGGCTTTGCTTTTCATGTCCTGCAGCACTATGTGCAGTAAAAAAGTCATAGCATATCTGATTAGAGTGGCTTAGGGCATACATTAAAAAATGCTCCCACAGCAGACTAGTACTTCTTTTCACATCAGCCTATCACCATAAAAGTGATCTGGGAAAGACCTGGGATGGTCTGACATACTGCTGAGTAGTTTTTATTCTAGCCAAATGGAGAATGTGAGAACAAAAGCAATATAAATTTTAAAAAGAGAATCAGAGAGAGCCCAGAATACACAGATAAGTAGCCACTCTGTTGGCAGACGGCAGTGAACAGTGAAGCAATAGTGTTTGCAATTTCCCTTTCAATTAGCAAAGGGAATGCCATCCAAGCAGCTCCCTACTCCCAGGCCCGTTTCCAGTGGTCCAAGTTGTAAATTCTTTCACTGAAGAACCCAACACTCTTACACAGATAAGGTATCTGAATGTTTAGTCAGGGGATGGCTCCACAGTATGAAAAGTCTACCTTCCTCATCACAGCTGCTTCTGCGGCCCGAGGGCTTACACACCAATGGCCATCACAGTGAACTGACTGAACTCACACCTGCTGGTTATCTTTGATTTGCATCTCTTAAGGTGTTGATTAATTTAAAAACCCCTTATGCAGCTATATTTGCTTCACCCTCCTCCAAACTTGGATGTAAATCAATAAAAAATTTCTTTCACTTTATAGAAAAACAAATAGAAAATTATTCAAAAATATGAATGGAACTAAGATTTTTTAAAATCACATCTGGATAAAACTACAGATGGGGTAATCTAAGAACAAAACCAAAAAGTTAACTAATTAAGAAAGTTACTCCATTCATTTAACATTCATTTCACTCTATTTTTGACATTCACACTTAAAAAAAACCAAGCCCACAAACACCAAACAGAACAAACAGGGATAGCACACCTTCCAGCAGACTGATTGCTTCTCCCTGATGCATACCTGTCAAAGTGCACAGATTATCACCCAGAACTGATGTCAAAGAATGCTTAGAATGCATTCACCTTCTTTCTTTGACTCCCAAATTTCCCTCCCAAATAAGAAAACTCCTTTTTCTTGTTGCTGCTACCAACCAGGGAAATGTTTTAACAAAAGGATGAAGAATAAAGACATGAAGCCTAATTCATGTTTCCACTGCATCAGTTTTCAGCACTGTAATTGCCTGCCTTTGAGCAGATATACCATCTTTTGAACACAGTCATGAAAACAGGCCCAGAAATCCTGTTGCTATCTTGTTGCACTGTGTTGTTTTCCTTTTCCTTTCCTCCTTTGACCTGCTGGCCAATAGCTTTGGCATTTCTAACATGAACAGCACTCAACTAATGTGCAAAAATCAATGTGACAAAAGTCTGCATGTTTTATATTCTGCTGTTAAGAAGGAATGAATGAGAATTCCCCATAAAACAGAAGGTGCTCCTACCTTTTGTTGCTGAGGCTCAGTTTTCCAACCAAGACTCATCTGTAGATGTGTATATATATGCAAACACACAAAACCACACATACTTTTCCTTCTTTCTTTATATGTTTCCAATTATTTTATCTTCTGCTGTGTTTACTTGTGGAGCAATGACCAAAATGACCAATAAGGAGTGTATTTTCACTCCTCATATTTCTCCTCCACTGTACATCCTCAGGCAATAGCTATTACTTATTATTATTACTTTTATCACCCCAAGGAATCCAAAGAGTTCAAGCGTTGGCTTATAGCATATAGCTCTGATCATACGCAGCTTGACTGAGTGAAGAGACTGCTTCTAAATCCTGAACATACAGAGTCACATAATGCTTAAAATTTTGCATAAAGAAAAGAACAAGGTCTCTCTAGCTTCATTTTAGACACATGGTACCTGAAACAAGTGTGAACTTCTAAACCTGCATACAAGCAATGCTGATGGCCAATGGCCATGAATATGGGAGTGCTGTATCTTTTGTAACAGTGGCACAAAATATTATGGAGGCAATTTTATTACTGACACACGCAAATAATAATATAATACACAAATATATAACACAAATAATGCCAACACACACACAAAACCAAAACTAACAAAATCCAANAATGGGTATTTTTCTGACTCAAGCTAAACAGGACAAGCCATCACAGTGTTTCCGTGGGCACAGCAAAGGCATATGCCGGGGATGATGGACAGCAGTGAACAAATGATGGAAGGCTGGGAGAAACACCTCTTGGCTTTTCCATGGCAGTCCTTCCCACAAGTCCCTATAAAAGGGATGGAGAGACACAAACTGAAAACAGTGAGAACAGTAATGGGAGAGCATAGGCATGCCTTTGTTGTTAATGCCTCAGACTGGGAAGCATCGGATAGAAGCTGAAATATGGCCACTTGGTTCTTCATAAAGGGGTGATCAGCTCTTCCAGCAGCTGTTGGTACCATTAACAGGAGAACCTTTTCTGCTTGATAACTACTAGGTAGCTGGATATGCTAAATAAACACTGAGACTATGAAAGACTTCACTGAGTAACACTAGCTAATATATGAATTTACATGAATGCAAACTGAAACATTGCTATTACCAGGAAAATAAAAAGCCCAAATGTGATGATAATACCCTAGACTCAGCAAAAGCAAACAGGTACAGATGGATTTTTCTATTTATTTGGAAAGTGGACATTATACTTTTTGACACTGGTTCTAACCATGTGGAAAAAAAAATTGGATAAGTAGCGATTTTAAGAAAGACCACAGCATGAAAGGACACATGCTGAGTAAGTGATGGATTTTACTGCTAAAAGGATTGGAGGCTCTTAATGGATTGTTAAAATGTTTTTAAGAAAATGGTTTAGAGGTCCACACTCTAGAGATGTAGGGGCATTACTTCCTACATGTCAATGCGTCTCAAGGGTATGAACACATGTGCATAGAGTGCTTTAATATGGTGGTGGTTTGCCATGATGAATATAGAATGTATGTGCACTAAAAAGCAATAAAAGCTGATTCAGGACATTGCATGAAATAAGCTGGTACTCTTGGGCGTCTTTAAGTCATACCTACATGGATGTGACTTTAAATAAACAAGTTTGATTTCAGTCTTGCGATGGAATCGCACACTACAAAACTATCCACACCTGATATCCTGCCTTGCATAGCACAATGAAGCTTTCTAATGTTAACAATCCACTTTCTTTTCCATCTTCAATCTCTGCAGTAAAATGCTGACAGGCCTTGCTGGTGGGCTTTCTTGATAATCTTTTAAAATGGAAAAGAATACATAGATGTATAAAATTCAAAGATAAGAAACTCTACGGAGACAAAAAAGGTACATTTACTACCTGCATGATTGAGAGAAGCTCTCACTCAGTCCCAGGCATCTGGTTTCAGGCTGCTAGCCTGTTTTCCCAAAGGGGCTGGTCACAAATGCCAGACACAAGGCATCAGACTTCTTTTGCAGATACAAAATATTTTTAGTAGCACTTCAAAGTTCATGAGCAGTGATATGATTCTGAATCTATGTCCGTGTTTGGTACTCTGACTGTCAGCCTCTGCAGAGTGGTGAAATATGGAGTGGTCTAAACATGCTGACATCTCTGCCAGCCCTTGAAGTGGTCACAGTCAAGTAACAAAGGCAGGACAGCTTGGAAAAAGCTGGTATCAGTCTGGTGGTATTGTCAGCAAAACTGTGAAATAATTTCCTCATGAAACTCCTCAGACTTTGCAGTACTCAAAATTTATTCTTCTTTCTTCACACCAAGTTTTATTCCAGTTTCAGTCTTTTTGTCAGCCTCAACATTAGAAGTCTCCCATTCCAAAAGGATATTGCCCCACTGGCTGCGCTACTAGTGAGTCAGGTCAGGATACTGGCTTTTTTCATATTGTACCAAATATGTTATAATTTTCATGGAGGTATGTAATCCATATAGTTATGCAAATAACTCACTCCCTGAGAGAGTTATTTTTACTTATTTGTTCCTGAAGAACCAATGTTCATGTGGTAGTATGGCCTATGCATCAGCCTATGTCTGTCTGTCTGTGTTCCAGACCTCTTACCCTTCAATCAGTTGGCCAGTCTCAAACCAGTTAGGCAGATTAGTAAGAGTCCAAAAATTGTAGATGTGCCTGGAAAATACAGGTGATCCAGTGCCACAGTTTGGAAACCCCATTAGTGGCACACTGAGGGAAAAGAAAGGAAGAGAATGCAAAACAGCAATTGGCCAGTTACCATTTTGTGGGATTTGTCTCACATAACTATTTCTTAGTCATCCTCTCCAAGAAGGATCAAAATTTCAAATACTACAGCAAAATCAAACCATGACCATATACTGCAAGTATTCAATCCAAGGAATGATAACTGATGCTCTTTTTCCTTTTCCCCTAGTGTAGTAAGGTAGTGATTTCCTACTACTCACATAGTATTCACCTTCTTCTGAGTCTTGACAGTTCCATCTTACAAAAGACACGGTAATTATATAACTCTACCCACTAAAATATTAGATCACACCTGTGCAACAGAAGACCTCTGAAAGCCAACACCTTGAAAAAATCAGAAAAATATTCTAGCAACATAAATGTGTCTTGTCAATTACAATACAAGTAAACTTTGCTGTTTCCTTTTCTTCTGTCCTAAATATGGAAGATTAAAAAAAAAGAACAGTGCCATCTGCCACAGCTAGTCCTAACTCTCAAGACAATCTTGTAGTTACCAGCTTGTCAGTGAAGAGGGAGTAATTTGCAAGAGCAGTCAGAATCAGGAGGCTCTCCACTGGGCAAAATACATTACCCAGGCAAAGACCCACAGTGGTAGCTGTCTGAAGGCAGAGATTGTGGGAAGCAGGGACTGCTCTGCCTGCCTGGCACCTTCATGTAACATTTTCTGACAGCAGACTTACTCCTTCTGCCAAGCTCTGCAGAAAGAGGGTACCAGAAGTTTGGAGGGCAAGGGTACCAAAGGGAGGGAATCCTCAGCACAGGAAGGACATGAACATGTTAAAGCTCATCTATGGGAGGGCCATGAAGATGATCAAAGGGCTGGAGTACCTCTCCTATGAAGAAAGGCTGAGAGAGCTGGGTCTTTTCATCCTGGAGAAAAGAAGGCTCCAGGGAGACTTTACTGCAATCTTTCATTAGTTAAAAAGGGTTTATAAGATAGGTGAGGACAAACTTTTTAGCAAAGCCTTTAGCAATAGGACAAGGAGCAATGGTTTTAAACTGAAAGACAGTAGACTCAGGCTAGGTATAAGGCAGGCGTTTTTTACAGCAAGGGTGATGAGACACTGGTTCAGGTTGCCCAGAGAGGTGGTGGATGCCAATACACTGCTGACAGATCTTTCAGCTCCACATTATACAATATTGGCATGCTTCTCTTCTTTTCCTCCAAACAAATACATGACTAATTTTATATTCCATGGACATACAAATGGAAATTGCCTTCCATTGCAACAGCTAGTAGACTTTTGTAACAGAAATAAAAGACCGTGTTTTCAGATTAATACATCCACAGAACTGGTCCTTCCTGCTCCTACCACACTACTGCCTGGGCTCCTGGGTAATGCTCACTGCTCTAGACATAGTTAATAGTTTCAGCAATACCTGTTAGTATTATACCCAAGCTGAGGAACCAAAGAAGATGGGAGTGATTGACTGGGGAAAGGTGGGGGAGTGGGGAGTGGCCACACGATTAGGTGTCTCCCACTCTCTTTTGTTAACCTTCATTCTCCTAGAGCTAGAAATGCCCATGTTCCCAGTGAAGCTCCTCAAGTGGCATAAACGAGCTGGTGCATTGCATATGGGCTAGGAAAGGTCCCTATGGGACAAATAGAGCCTTGTGGAGGGAAGGGTGAAATGTGTTCCCATCTCATGTCCAACAGCGGGCAAGGTGCAAAAACATCCTGGGCACCAGAATTCCTGCCAGGCACCATCTGCTGCCCAAACACAGCTCTGATCCCAAGGCTAGGCACATAACAATCACATATTGAGTCACACTGGCACTTCTTGTGGCCCACTGAAGTTCTCTGACTTCCTTCTTCACCACAATCTTTGGAGGAAGGAGCTAAAATCCCCCAAATTGAATGCTATAGAGAAGCAGATCAAAACAGAAAAGGATGGAGATTTCACTGCATGCTTGGTTAAAAGACTGCTCTAGGAAATGAAAAAGCAGACCTACCTTTCCTACTGTACAGCCACAGAGACTGCAATAAAAAAAATTCTGACAGTGTAAACTTCCTCTCCTTATGGATCTTCAAGTGAGCACATATATGTATGCATTTATGTATGCACTTACATATGTATTCATATATGGATATAAACACATAAATACTGACATACACAAATGTTTTTATCTTAGTGAGGTTGGAATATTGCTTTAAAATATTTATGATGGAAAGGTCTCTCAATGTTAGTCATCCAATTCTATTGACAGGCAAATGGGTTTCTTCAGTTATTTGTGCAGTTTCATTCATGTCATGTCCTACACCTTATCCTGTCAGAGGAGAAAGTTGAAAGCAGAGACTTGCAGTGGTCCCAGGACTCTGCTCCTCAGACTGCAAACTTGTTAACACTTCTGAGAAACATTTTGCTGATACAAGCTTAAATGAAATGTGTTTGAAATGAGAGTCCCTTAAGGATTCACACAGCTTCACAAAAGGATCATTACTGGGAAACAGAAGTATATGCTGATCTGCCTGCAGAAAGGAGGATAAATACTTTGTGAGACACTACAGAAAGCGGTAAGGCTTCACCTCCATGTCAAGCCAAAATGGATAGCAACAACTACATTAACATCTTATTCATGAAAAGCATCCAGCAGCATATGCAGGACACGATATGTAATGCTGGCCCCATTTTGAGATCTGTGTTGTGAAAAATTATCTTCTCAGGCATCTTCACTATGATACAAACTGTTAGCAGACTTGCAGTGAATTTTTGCTTCTATCTCAAAGCATGCTGCAAAGGCTCCTCTCTTATCTCTCAAAGGACATTTAGGTTTACTAATTGCTTTTCAAAAGGCCAGTTTGCTCCTGAACAAAACTGCTAATGGTAAAGAATATAATCATGCGAAAGAACACAATCATACTTTCATCATGATCATCTCACTTAAGTTACCATTTTGCTCATTTTATTCATCAAATATGAAACACAAGCAGTTTACACACCTACAAAATTTTGTGTACGGTGTGATTTTGTGTAAGGAGAAATGTCAGTATCTTTCAATCAGAAACAACCTGAAGATGTTGTGGATTTCTAAGTTACCTTGTTAGCTTTTATCATTTGTTTATATTAAGGGAGCTGCTTGAGTACAAGCTTTCAGTTTTGGGGCAATTTCTGGAAGAACAAAAATAATTTGAAGGTATGAGATGGACCACCTGGCAAGGACAGATTAAAAATTAACATGGGGAGTTTGATGCAACATGTCCCCGATAACAAGGGTCACATAATGGACCAACCCTTAGGATGAAAACAAATTGTTCATAAATATGAAGCAAGGAAAGTATTAGAAAAAATTAGGAAATATTCTTAATGGCAGAGTCAGTTAGCTCCAAAACATGTTCCAACTAGCTGCCTGATGAATGGGGTTTGCAGGTGACAAGGACATGGTTCACGAGCCAGGCACAAAGAGTTACAGTAAATAGGGCTTACATCAAGTTCACTCCCTCAAAGGCAGAGAAACCCTGCAGAGAGATCTTGACAAACTGGAGGGCTGGGCAATCACCAAGCTGTGTCAGGGCAAGTTTAGGCTGGGTATTAGGGAAAGGTTCTTCACCCAAAGGGTGGTTGGGCACTGGAACAGGCTCCTCAGGGAAGTGGTAATAGCACCAAGCCTCCCAGAGTTCAAGAAGTGTTTGGATGATACTCTCAGGCATATGACTTGATTCTTGGGGTCCTCCTGTGCAGTGCCGGGCATTTGTCACCTTAATAGCTAAAGAAGGGGTTGAGAGGGCAAGAATTGACTTCTTACAGCATAGCTAAAAACTGAAAAATCACAGACTAATAGGTCATTAATAACCTCTTACGTAAAAATGCATTTGTTATCTTGTTTCTCACTATTGGCACCGCAGTTATGTGTTCAGCAAACTCATAATAAAGCCTACAGTTTCAGAGATACAAAACTTGGCCACAAACAACAGCCCAAATTTTTGCAGACAGGCCATTAACTTGGTAAACAAGTTAAAACATTTCTGTTTCAGATTTGACCATGTTTTGGCAAAATGTATGAATATCATAAGTTCTTTTGTTCTGCATATCATAAAAGCATGTAAAACCCCCCTTTTTTTTACGCTTATAATTGGTTCTTGTTAGCCATAACTGTAATGTGGTGAGTGCTCCTGGGAAGGCAGGGGGTGTGAAATCATTCAGGATTCTCCACAGTGCCAATAGTGAAAATTCCTGCCATCTCTATGAACTCCTCAGGCTTTTTGTTTTCTTTGTTGTGTCTTACAGAAATCATAAAATTTAAGAAGGCATAAAACTGAAACACACAGAGCTTACATCAAGCAGAATGGGGGTGAAGAAGGAAGAAATGTGCTCTCCACATCAGTGCAAAGGCCATGCATTTCAGACTGTTTATTCTCATAATTATCTGGTTTTATTTTTACAATCTTTCACTAGATTACTCATATCCTTTAAGCTACCTTTTCCCCTACAGTATTATAAACTGAGGTACTACTTACTTGTCAACAGTGAACTGCATTATTGTGCCTTTGGCAAGAACCATACTGACTAATTTTTCCTCATGAAATGAATGATAAAACACTGTTTTAACTGAATAAGATAAAAATGCAGTTTATTACCAGTCTTACCGCCTGCAATTATTCCTGTTAGCAGTGTAAATGTAATTTACAGACCAGTGCTGCCATAGGCCAGATCACTGGCCCACTAATAAGCTAAATATACAACAAAGTTCACAGATAATAATGACTTCATGCATTGATCTAGGCTAGACATGAATGCACAGCTCAGATATATGAGATAATTCTGAGGGCAGAAGCAATTCAAACAGATCCAGACACCAAAAGAGATGAACAGACGGAAAAATCAGAGATAGTGCAAATACTATCAGAGCACAGCATTTTCATCTGCACATTTTATATTTGATGGTATTAACATGGTAACTTTCCCTTTCAGCCCTTTCTCATATATAACTTTGTTTCAGTGCTTCTACTAATGTACGTACACAAACATAGGAGGATGGACAGGGGGAATTCACTCATCTTCATTTCCTTGACCTGGCCTAAGCCAACTGCAGTAAATGCAGCTTTTACCTTGGCTCTTAAACTCCTATGCAAACATTTTGATATTAGATGACAACTTCCCTTAGATTGGTATGGCATTTGGTTACATCATACATACTTGTTTCTTTCAAAACCCCAGATCTTCTGACTGAGATAAACTAACAGCCATGTCAATAAGGAGAGAAAGGGCTGCTCCATTCAGTGGCCAGCAGGGAAACTCCACTGGAAACTTTCGAATGATGTGCATGACCACCTTTAGCCTCCCTCATGACTTTTGAAGACCAAGAGACATAGATTAATTGAAAGGTAAACTGAAAGACTCCTGACAACACAAAAGGACACTACTTTTTCCTCCACTTTTATGCTTGCAACTATTACCTGTATCAGCACCTCTTAACTTCTTGGACTTCACCTTTACCATCACCTTTCTTTTCTCTCTTGATTACAGCTCCCTTTTCAGATTTCATCTTTCTGCATGCATTAACAGCCATTTCTTTCATTCTTGCTTTTGCACAAAAGCATGACTATCTTGTATAACTCTAACTACTGGTCATACAGTGACTTCAAGCTGTATCTCATAACTATTTGTACATTCGGCCTCTCCAGACTCTCTGCTCTCCATTTTGATTTAACATTTGGTTCTTGTTGGCCCATACAGTTAATCTTGTTGCTGTTAAATACAGTAGCATTTTTCTCTGCAAATCCTGCCATCTGGAACGGTTCTCTACTTATGTTTCAGCAAATCACTTGCTTTTAAAAATCTGGAAGCGTATCGTCTCCCCTTGCTTGAAACTAAATTCCTTTCTATATCACTGAGAAAGTCAAGCCCTTGCATGTAGGGCTGGTTTATCCCTCTTACCCAAATGTACTCCTAAACTGCTGTCATGAACCATCCTCTTCAAAATTACAGATATATAAAGCAAAATCGAGGTCTTTCAAATTGGGTTCACCTCTTTTTGTTGGTATGGGGTTTTTTTTTTGGTTGGTTGGCGTTTTTGTTTTTTTTAAATAGAACATATGACAAAACCATGAGGCATCTGGGAATACAGTCTGCATGAAAGCTTTTACACAAAATAAAGCTGTCTTAGTCTCTGAACTGTTCAATATTGGGTGTTCTTGGAATTACTTGAGATGAAAGAAATAGCCTCCAAATAAATGGCAAAAGTCAGCTATTTGTGTCATCTACTTTGAAAAAACTTGCTTGAAATAGAGCAATTAGTAATTTGTCAAACAAATGGTGACAACTGATAACTGCTGCTGATATATTGCCTGCTGCTATTACTCTCATGTTTTAGAATAAAATATAGACAGTAGTATACATATATTTCTACTCTTTGTGCATTACTAGCTATCTCTTTCAAGATTCAATATACTCTTAGAATTTTAGCTGAACAGCTCTCACTTTAACATAATTATTCTGTAAACATGACGTTATAACAATCCAGAATATAGCTTTAGCCCTGGTTGTTGGATAGATAACAACACAACCTTAGAATGGCAATGAAGGATAGAGACAAAGGTCTATGGTCAAGATTCTCAACAGGTGAAGCCTCTTGTGCATTAGGACAAAAATTTTTACTCAATCATAAGCTGAAGAGCTAATTTCAAAGACAGTATCCATTGTTCTGATAAATCAGGAACTGAGAGCTCTGAAGCACGTTTGATACAGCTCTGGCCAGTTGACAAAATACAGCAGCTTTAAACGAGTGAAAGGTACAGGTTCTACGCCCTTACCTCAGCTTCTAGAGAAAATGTTTTCATCATATGCCCTTGTTCTCCAGTTAACCTGGCCTTCAGCTGGGGTGTGACTTCAAATCACTGCCATGGACTGAGTTATCACACTGCACAGCTTCAGTGAGGCAAAGAGAAATAATCATACTAAAAGAAAAGAGATCTTTTTCTCTTAGGCAGCATCTTCTGCCCCAGGTGCTGAGGTGCACAGCACAGTCAGCAGTCAGATCTTTTCTGGACAGCTGCTCCATCCTGGCTGGCCCTGCTCAGTGACCTCATCAAGGGTGAGCACCTTGTGCCAGTGTGTGTGGCCCTGGCTGAGGTCTGATGTAGGATTGCAGAAGCCTTCCAGCTCTTTTTATGAGTCTTCAGGGCAGGCTGAACTTCTTTTTCTTTTCTGTGTTTTTAGGAGATGCATACATTTTAGGAATTTAAAATATTAATTTGATTTGCCTTGTAGTTATGGTTCCATAACAGTGGCTAAGACACTATATTAAGAGATGTATTTTCTAAGTTATTTTTTCTTATCTCTGTAAATCCCAGAATGCATGATTTGCTTAGCAGAATATGGCTCTCCCCAGGCTCAAGTACAAGAACTAGAAGTAGGAAAATAAGACTCAGAAGTTTCTTTTCTGCTATAGACATGAGACTTAATTTATAAGAATGCCAGCCAATGTTATGAAGCTGCTACTTTTACCCTTTCAGCACATAAAATTCATCATTAAAATTTACAGTTAGATAAAGGATCTGAAAGCAATATAGGTTTCAAGATGGAAAACTCTTCATCAGGGAAAAAAACCCACAGCATCAACTTAAAGCTCATCACAGCTTGAGATCTGAGAGAAAGAGAATAGTACATAGAAGGACAGCAAAATAATCGAAGAGTTCTTATATGTGTACAGGACAGTACAATAAGTCTTATTAACCCCTGACCTCGACCACTACCTATAGGATATGTGGACAGCTATACTGCAGTGGATACTTTTTGTGTAGGTCTGGAATACACTACAAAATGCAAACATTAAGCCTTCTCTAGAAATCCTCATAGAAGGTACGCCAAACAGTACTACATATATTTTGCCTTCATTATTTTCTTTGACATCACAAGATCTCTTCCCCTAAGGATGTGGGAATTAGGGCTCTGTATTTGGCATGCTTGTATTTGCTTCAGAAATCAACTTGAAAAATACATTCCAGGTCGTTTTTTACAAATAAAGCAACTTTCACGTTGCTGTTTACAGAAAAAATATTGTCACTGTCTGAGACTCAGAAACTATTCTTTCTCTTGCTTTTAACTACTATCCTGACCCATTACACAGCTACTCCTCACAAGGAAGGAAATCCTAGCTCCTCTACATCATGTCTACATTGGAAGCAGTAGTCCTTAATCAGATGTGAAATGGGAAAAGGAATGAATTGATGTCACTCGAACTGCACAGACGAGAAATGAATTAACATGATAAGTATTTGCTGCTCTCAAGGCAGCAAATTGCAGGCTCGGTGAACACAAATAAAGAGACAATGCATTACAAAAAAATGGCTGATTGGTTATTCTCAACTGCGAAAAAGCCGCTTAGGATGCACTGAGAGAGAATTTCTGCAGCCAGAAAAATGATTTTGGATGATGATAAGAGGAAAATAAAGGAATTCCTCCTCTCCAAGCTTAAAATTACCTAAGCATTCTGGTGTTAAAAACTATGGACAAATCACATTGAAACCCATTAAAGACAGATTAAATTAGTCAGTTGCGTGTACTTATTGAAGAAAAAGATGCTATTTGGTTACTTGGGAATTACTTTAAAATGCATGTTTTAAAATACCTTGGCTGGTCTTTCTGATATCTTGCTTATGCATCTTCCCAAATATCAGATCAATACAGCTTAAATTGGCATTCTGTTCATGTGCTGCTTGTAAAAGTTTATTTCAATAACCTCACCAAAAAGCCACTGCAACCTTTTTGTTAGGAATACATCTGAGGAGAGCAATTTCTTTAATTGCAGCCAAAGATAATATTCTAAGTCATTCATTTTTAAAATCTATTTAGAAGAAACACCACAATTTTTACCAGTCTGCTACCTGCAGTGCAGTATTAGAAGCTGCCTGACAGTGGCTCCACGTTCGATTCTGTAAACCTTGTATGAAGGAAAGGAGACAAGAAAAAAACTGGAAGAATATTGCATCTCTGTACAAATGTGGATCTAAACTTTGCATCCGCTTCTCCCAAAGCCTGAAGAAAACCACACATTTCTCCTTTAAGCTTTGCTATTCTAGGCTTCTCTGTACAAAGAGGTGGAAATATTTAGGCATTCAAATAGCTTTAGAAGACCAAAATACCTTATGCAGGGCACTTCCACTGCACAAGCATGTTCTTGGCAAGTTCAGCAGTGATTGTACACTTGCTGATTAAGTAGAGTTGGCGACCAAGACCCCAAGCAGCGCCAACCCACTTGGGGATAAGTGCAACATGACAGTGCCCAGACCCATCATTACTCTGGGCAGAACAGTGAACTCAGCCTTGCCGCTATCCAGTTCTGACAAACAATGTCTTCAGAGGACATAAATAAACTTTGCTAGGAATTATACACATATTATAATGCATCCTTCCTCCAGGAATCCCAAAATGCTTACAAATATCTATGCATTCTCTGTAATAGACCGCTTGTTTAGAAATCCCAGGATTACCAGTACAATTGGCAAATAACATTATGTTTGGATGAGAGGTACTTCAGTGGCATCATCACTTGCTGGTTTAACAGAACTACTCTGTCTTTCTTCGAACTAGAATTAGACACAATCCCTGTGCTTTTTGGACAAGTAAAACAGCTAAAGTCTCATCTCTGGCTTAAAGGTTTTTGGCTAGCTTGATTGAAAAGGCTATTTCACTAAAATTGATAAAGCTGGGAATAAGAGTTATCTCACAAAAACATCTGGGAACATATGAATACCCTGGATTTAATCCTGTCTTTCAGTGGTAAAATTCAACTGAAGCTGTATGGCTGTAAATCTGCATAGGATAACTGGACTGTGTTGCCAAACATATTTATTCTCTTAAGGCCACCTAAGCTTTAAAACTAAAGGGTTATTTGCATAATGATTTAGTGAAATCATAGTTCATTTCAGCAGAGTGATTAAGACCCCAGAACTATTTAGACAGTAGGTTGGTTGCTTCTTATACCCAGAAGATACAATTTGTCCTCAATTAATTTTCCCCATGCTCATAGAGCGTCTGATCTAAAGGAAGTGATTTTTTCCCATTATCTCAATGACTGGTATGTTTTCTAGCCAACAAACCACGGGCACAAAAGCCAGCATTTTATGACCCACACTTGATGACCTTGAAAAAACCTTCAACAGCAGCCTGTGGGAAGTCTCTGGAGATCAAAGAAACAATTCAAGTTTGTATTCATTTGAGTGTCATTCTATGTCGAGCACTATCTGCAGTGATGCTACAAGAACAGCATATTACCAGTATTCTCTGCAGTGACAGAGCTGGAGAGGCCAGTAAACAAAAAGCACTGTGCTGTACTGACTGTTCCATCTCTGTCAGCAAATCATCAGAAACCCCCAAAGAACAAAATTTATACTGTGTACATCTAGATAAATTATATCCACAAACTCAGTTGTTCTAAAAACATTTTACCAATGTATATTTGAGATAGACTGGGGAGGAGGGGGTTTGTATAGATACCACATAACTTATCTATCCAAATTAATTACTTCCAGGATGGTACAACATGGAGTGTGGTTATGCAGCTGCTTAACATCAGATTTGCAGAACACTCTAACTCACTTAAGAGTGCAACAAATTTTTAAGAAATTAATATGGAACCGAAGGCAGGTCCACCTGTAGATTTAAAACCTCCTTATTTATAAAACTTCTTTAATGGTATCCAAGACTTCAGCTTTATGCTTCAGGTAGGAGATTGCATTTTGCAATAAAAGGTCTTTGGCCCAGCCAGTCTGCCCTATCTGGAGAGACGAGGAAAGAGATGCCAGGTATGTTGATATATCTTAACACTGGCTGCTTTAGAAAGTCAGCAATAATGAATAACTGTCTAGCATTTCTATTGCTCAAGGGATTTTAAAGTATTTATCTACTCCCAACTCGCCACACAAGACAGCAGACAAGCACCAAGGTGAACAGCAGGAAGCTGGGGAGGACACCTGGGATGCAATTCAGAATTATACATGGGTCCTCCAGTGGAAAATAGCTGAAATCCATGACTTCAGATAAGTCCAATCAGAAGAGTTAATTCTCTAGTGCAAGGACAGAGAGTTTGCACTTTTCTTAGCGCAACCAGCTTTGTAACAGTCAAACAGTGCTTCAAAAGTGTATCTGGAAAAATTCCCAGATTGCACATTTGATCCTTTAATTTAAACCTCAGAGAACGAGGGCAGCCACAGAAGAAATGAGAAGGATTAAAGGACTGGTTTCCTTCTGCTTCTCCAGCTCTGTTAGAAGAGGGTGAGTCATGTACATCTTTTCTTAATTTCTGAGTTACAACCTCCCTTTTTCTTCTCCCACTTCTCCAAGCCTCCTCTCCCAAACATGTCTGCTATTACTAGGCAAAAAGAAGACCGGTTCTTCCCAATAGATGTGTACAGCTGTCAGTACAGCAGTAAAATAAGCTGCAGTTTCCATTTTCCATGATGGATCCTGTAACTTTCTGTGCTAGGCAGTTACACAATTCAATATCCCTCCTGGAAAGGCAGTGAATTCACCCAATTAAAACAGGAGGTGAAGCGATGATACCATTGGCACAAGTGAAACATGGTCAAGATATCAAAATGAGCATCGTTACTGTAATGCTGAAGGAACGCCTGTGCCATTTCTTATGTTCAGAACACAGAGGAATGCATTTGCCATGACTTTGGTTAATTTGCCAGCTCCTTCTCTTGCCACTGGAGAGAGAGACTGCTCCAAGGAGAAATTCAAAACAAAAGTTAATCTTTTTCTCTGAATTGCCCTTTCTAGGAACCCTATGTTCCTTGTTGGCAGGCAAAGTCATCCATCACCCAAGTCTCAAGGTATCCCTTGTACATATTCTTTGCAGAAAAACCACACCATTTGGGATTTTTTAATGCAAAACCTAGAGGAGTGTGTTTTGCTGTATTTAAGGCCCCTCAAAATATCAAAACCCTATTTTAACTCTTCAGGTTTTTAAAACTGCTCATGCTGAAATTTCCCAAGTAGCCGGTAGATCCACTGGACGGTTTCTGGGATAAGAACAAAAAACTAAACCAAACCAAAAGACAACAACAACAAAAAAAACCCCAACCCACTCTTCTAGCCAAAAATCTGAGGGTTATAGAATAATCAAACCTTGAAAAACAGGGTGCACAAGACAGAGTAAAAAGCTCATTGTCAAACACACTTGGCAAAAGTGCACATGATCTCGGAGCTATTATAGGTTCAATGGCTATTTAGATGGTGAATTTCTGGGGTCTTCAGGAGCCAAACACATGCTCTCTAGCACCCAAAGCTTCTTCCTGGCAAAAAGAAAACTGGTAATTACATTATCAGCAGAGCTAAGCAATGTGGTGTACCACATTGAGCAGAGGGTAGCTTATACGCTTTGTAATATCTTAGAAAAGTACTCGTAGGTGTTCTGATAACTCTAGGAAAAAATGTCCCGATAGAAGTATTCCATTTTCTAATGCACTAAACATGTACCACTGATATACAGAACCCCCAAGCAAGATTATCCTCATGCATTTAAAACATACCCACATACGGATATGTCATCAAATCCAGACTCCTTATCCTCCTCATTTTCAGCACCATGTCAGTTTTGAATGATTCTGGCTGAGCGAGATGGCAGGATGCTGAAGACACTGTCAGCAACTGGCAGGCTGACTCCATTAAAGTACTCAATATTGCTAACATTGGTTAAACAGGACTTAAAAATGACTCCCCTGTGAAATCAAATTCATAGGATTCTCCCTCACGATGCCCACAGCATGAAGAGCACACTGATTTCAATCTACACAAGCACAGGGCTTTAATGGTTCTCTGACCATGGGTCATTTGGCATTCAGGGTTCAAACAAAAATAAAATTGCAAATGGAAAAATTACTGGAACCACAGAGGATATAATTTTGACCATTAGTAAAAAATCTGCATAAGCTCATACAGAACACAAGGTGATTCGAATAGCAGCTTTGCAATGATATCCACATTGAAGCCAAGGGTGGGAGTGTGGGAAAGGGGTACCAGATTTTTAATGAAAGGTCTAAGTTGAGCTATAGGAATGTCAGCCTTTCTTACATAAAAAAGCAGTTTTAAGGCTCAGAATTACATTCTCAACTCCACAGAAGGTCGCAGGAGATTATGCCACCCAGAGACTGGGGTCTGTGTTTGAATGTATTTAATCACTGAATTTCATTTGGCTCCAAAGCACAAAAAATGTTTTCCTGGTAAAAACCCACCAAAACCCCCATGTATTCTCTAAAAACAGCAATTCTGAAATTACCGGTTCTGAGTATTTAAGAACATCTTATGCTATCTGTAAAACCAGAAAAGCTCAACTGTGGGTGGCCTTGAAGGAATGCACAAACATGCAGAGGTGGACCTCCTGCCTCAATCTTCAATTCTGTATAATCTCTGAAATCAAATGAAACCCCAACTCCTCTTCTTCATTCCTCTACAGGAAGCTTTATGGCCTGTGACATGTACAAGCTGGAACAGACAACATTAATGGCCCAACTTTTAAACCTACTTATTTGAGCTTGAAAACTGCACAAGGCAAAACATTTTCATCATCTTGCAGAGTATGTGACTTTGGGCTCCCTAAATCTCTCAGAGGAGCTGTCCTCACTGCTCACATCAGCTGCAGGAATATTATGCCTAATTTATCTCTATATTGTTAGATCAATTACATCAGCAACCTACTTCACCAAGCAAGCCTGTCTGTAGGTTGGTAAGAGTTGAAGCTTACAACTATCTTTCCTAATCCAAAATACTTAGAATACTGCTGGTGTTTAGACTAGACTCAAATACTTAGCTCTTCAGTGGAAATGTTCTATATGATGAGAGCTCCTTAAAGAAGGAAAACAATAAACCCCTGTGGAATTTGGGGAACATATGAATCTTCCACACCTTCCTTTCGTATTTACATAAAAGTCGCAAATGGCAAAGTCACAACAAGAAGCTTATGAGAAAGAAGACAACTTTTTTTCTCAGAATTATTCTGTCCAGTATGTTCATGAACATCTGAATAGGGTCTTATTTGTCACCAAAAAGAACAAGCACGGTATACGTAATTTACTATCAATATATTCTGTTGATATAGAATAAAATTAACCTGAAAAATGCAGATCATCCCCACAGTACCTTGCCTGAAAATTTTCAGCTTTGAAAGGCTGGAGCTTTTTCTCCTCTTTACTTTTTTTACATCTTGATAGCATGATCACTTTCACAATGAATTAATTGTTCTGTACACATTCCATCTTAATTGCTCAAGTGTGGAACCAAGTGTGCAAGAAATAATTTTGTTTATTTGGGAATCTGTTTTTCTCAGCAAATATCCAAGGAACGTTAGTGAATACTTCAGAAAAGTTTGGGTTGTAATTTTAGGAGAAAACCTGTAAATGCCCTTTTATATTCTAGACAGATTCACATAGACCTTACAAGGTACGTAGTGGATTAAGTCAAGCTTATCTGAAATACTGATAAAAGCAAGCTGTAAAACAGCACAACATCAATATACAGGAGAACTGAAATGATAATGGCTCAGCTACCAATGCCATCATCTATGAGAACATACCACTGAATTTGGTTAGTCTGTGATGAGTAAACAAGTTCAATCCATCTTCACACTCAAGCATGAATAATTTTCCAAGTAATGGTGAGATGTTAAGTCATTGCTGTTGAAACCTCCATCACACCTACCACCATTCCCCAGAAGGGAAAATAGGCCCTGCAGTTAAGATCTCAGTTTGTTCTTCATCCATAACATCTTCTTGGCCAGTCATTTTACTCAAAGCCAAAAAACCTCTTACCAGTGCTGTAAAAAGAAAGACATTTCATTCTGGAACAGATGAAAAAGTCTCATTACCCATTTCTGAAGCAGAGAACAAGCAGTTAACTAGTTGATAGCAAGAAGTTAGCTACTTACCACCTGGCAGCAGCTTTGTACACATGATCCTGCCTCAAAAGAGCACCCCACCTCACAGTGCTCATTTAGTACCCAGTAACTTCCTCTGCAAAGCCTCGTCATCTCCTCTCTTTAGCCCCCAAAATATGTGTTGTACCCTGCTGATCCCTCTGGGACTACCTGAGCTTCTCAACCCAGCAACCCCATAACTCACAGCCCTTTTACTCCCAAAATACTTCGTAACACAGTTATCTGGGCTTTTGCCACAGACATCCTCATGCCTCCAGCCCACTCTCAGCTCTCTCTATCCCTGGCCTCCCCCAGCTGTGGCCAGACAAGCCCAACTTGATGTCCTCTAAGAGTTTTTAGGGAGGTGGTCCAAATAGAGCCAGGCTGCTGCTATGAAAAGCCCACCAAGGTACAAATTAGAGAGCAGAAAAACAGAACAGGTAGCCCCATCGGAGAAGCAGTCTCCATTGACTAATGCCCCTGAAGCCTGGAGAGCCAGGCCAGGAATTAAGAAGGTGCACAGGTGGAGATACAACTGGAGGAATTACACTTGCAAGACCAGAAACTGGAATACGACTAATGCATCTAAGGAAGCTGATGGATGTCCTGGAGGCAGCTTATATTTTATTCTACCCCTAAGCAACAAAGTAGGCAGCACAGGGAAGGAATGATCACAGCCACCCGCTCTCTTTTATCATGACAGACCCTTTTATTTCTGCAGGGCACTTCTGGCAGCGTAAAAGTCTCCCCCTGTTCTATAGATTGAGCATTAGGGAGCAGCCAGTCAGCTTCCACAAATGCCCTATTTTGACAGCAAGTCTCCTTAGTTTCAGCATCTTTTATTACATTTGGTTTTTTTCTTCATTTTTCTTCAGTTCTGCTGAATACTTTTCTTAATGGCAATCAGCAAAGAATTAAGTCATTATCAGAAGAGAGAAACAGGATCTAGAAAGAGGTATACACCATACTAAACAAATTTTGCAACAGATTCTTGCCTTACTAATCTTGATTTATTTGAATATAGTTGATCAGACAAGTATATTTCATTCTGTATCTAGGCCAAAGTTTTAACATGATGTATGGAGATAGGTATCTAGGTAGCTGCTCATCAAACCTCAAAAATAAAATTGGTGAAATCATGCCAAGTGCAATTGAGTCAGATGAAGCTGCAACAGAAAAATCAATAGTGGCAGAGTACTGTTCAAGTTCTTCTGAGTCACACACCACAAAAGGTATTTAAAATATAATAAGATTTCATCACTTGCAGGATGGAAGGCAGTAAAATTTTTTTTAATTATGCAAGCTTTGTAACAGATGCAATGAAAATCAACAGTTTCCTGACCAGTGAATTTTCTATCTCAGTAATTAAAAGCTCTTGTATTACTGTAAAGTACACGTGATCTAGTTCCAAGAGCTCTAAAAGGCAGATAGTTGAATTTACAGGACAAAGCATATATATAGTAGCTATATGGAAACCCTCTTCCATGAGCAATACTCCCAGAAACCTGGGTCGCCTATAGAGATGTGTATATAGAGACTTCAGTGGCAAGAGTATCTGGAAGTAAATAGCTGGATCTACTGGAGGCAAGGCAATAAATGCAAACACACTTCTCTTTCTCTTTGAGAGTGAAGGAAGATTGAGCATTTCACAGAGGCAGTTCCTGTCTGTTGCTGAAGCTCTGTCAGTGGACACTTTGGAAGATATGTGTTAAACAGGGATGCCTAAGTGCACTGCACTTCCAAAGCTTGCCAACTCCTGCAGTCCCTGCAACCCTGTGATTGCCTCTTCTCTAAAGAACCTTTTTCCCCTAAGCTCTTCCATGCAATTACCATATCACCTTGTACTCAACAGCCAGTCTGCACAAACAAACCAATACTCCAGAACGTTTATCCAGAGGTAGTGTCAGAAACAGAAACAGACTTTAGACCAGAATCATAGGTCTATCCAGCCTCCAGATCTGCAAGAGAATTGCAATCTGATGTAACACATTATAACAGGGGTAGTAAAACAGTAGAGTTATCTCTTCAACAGCTGAAAGCTTTGATGAGAGAAACACTACAGTGCCCACCCTTTTGGCCCTTCTGGATACATGAGTCTGTACACTTGTTAGGACTAAAATGTCAGTAAGTTACTCTCTCCAGGAGAAACTGGAAAATTGGTTTTATCCCCAAACAAATACCCTAGTACGTGACAGGCACTGTTAGGGAGTCATGCCAGCAGAGAATTTAAAAAAAAAAAACATCATCACCAAGTATTTTTCATCCTCCATTCTGCGAAAAACTCCCACAATTAGAACAGCTTGAAATAAAACGCTTGAAGGAGCTACAGTTTTAACCATCCTAATTCTCTAGTGCCCCACACTTCTCCATTTTGTGAGATGTGACCTGCATATCTGCATTTGGACAGTGAAATGCTACTTAATTCCCTACGTATGCAAAATTTTTCTTGGGTAAAACAGCACTGGAGGTTTGGATGAAGAACATTTATAGAGTAAGGAAATGTAATTCTATCAATCTCCTCCTGCTGCTATTTGCAGGACTCCTTATTACCTGTAGCCAGCCTTGCTAGCTGTCAGGCAAACACTTCTGATCGAGACTGACTGTAAAAGAAAAGTTTCCGATCAACTTGTCTTTTGCTGTTGACCATGACTGTTCTTCCAGAGTAACCCAGCATTTGCAGCCCAGTAGTGTTCTCCTCAGGAGAAGTGGGTTTGGCAACTTGAAGTCTCAGGGAAAAGAAATCTTCCTAACACTGCATAAGTGTCTCTTTTGCAAGAGACCTGGGTGAATTCTGAGCAAGAGACCAAAAAACAAACAAACAAAACCCCCCAAAACAAACCCATACAAAGACCAAGCACTGCTTATTAATAGCAACTTCTTTTAGTGCAACTCACTTCCCAGTGTCATGTGTTGCACAAATGAAACCTCAGAACCAAACTTGCTGAAACACTGCTTCCAAGTGCAGGTAGATCAGAGAGATGAAGGTCCAAGTGCACAGTACAGCCAGATCTGCACAGGTTTCTTTTGCATCAGGGACAATGCTACAGATCCAGAAGAAACCATGCCCACTTCATAGAGCAGAGCACTTCCTGTCACATCAGTTTGACAACAGAAGGAACAGACTGTAAATTCCCTTTGCTTTCACCAGAGCCATCACACCGAACCTGCTCCAAGAGCCAGTCAGACGCTTGTTCCACATGCACGTGCATTTCTACATGAAAAAACTAGACCTTACACTTCAATTGGCACATTTTCAGTTAGAATGTTCTTATTTTCTGACTATATTTTAAGACACAGGCACGTGTTTATGTTGTAAGACAGATTATTCAGCCATGAATCTGGTTAGGTCAATAGATTGACCCTAATTTTAAACCAAGCACAGGCTTTTCTCCTCTGCAGTTTCCCTGCTAGTACATCAATACTTACTTTGTACTTTCTTTGACCCCACAGCTTTACTACTCACCTGAACAATTACTGAGTATCACTGAACTTTTCCATTTCAGATTCTAATACAACTTCACCAGGAAGTAACCTGTAACTTTTTACAGTAATTAATTATCTAAGTTATATACTGGGTTTTGTACTCCACTTTGTACCTGTACCTCACTCTTGCTCTACCTGCTGCATGTGTGCAAGAACAAAGACTAATGACTAGAGGCATAGAGGTCATCTTTCTTCTGAAGAAAAAAATACCAGAAAGTGAATTATTTTAAGGTTCTGTATGAACAACTAATGAAATAATTAAACAGACACATTTTCCTTTCAGAAATTCCTACCTCATATCAGTCTTTGGGAGTGGCTCTGCATTATCATGTCTGACTGGAGACTATGGCTGGTCCCAAGTCTTCCTTCAAACTCTTCCCCTTACATGCAATAAGTAGCTACAGGCTGAGAATGCTCTTCCAAGACTGAACTTTCCTCCCAGAGAAGGAAAGAAACTTGGCATGCCAGACCAGCACAAGCTGGTGATTCTTGGCACGCCACACCAATCAGGCCATAGAAGTGATCGCCTATGCTGAGTCAGGTCCCACAAATGGTAAAAGAAGGCAGAGAATGGAAGAAAATGGATTAAGAAGACATTTACATCTAGGTTCCTTGACAATCTAAATGCCCTCAGAAAAAGAATTTAAAATAAGGAAATAAAGAAAATAAAGAATCTGGGTGGACCCGCGTTAATTTTATACTCTTTTGACTGATTTCTATTTTTTAACCTTCTTTAAAGGCTGTAGCTTTTTCTTAATGTTGCCAGTCTAATACACTCAAAGAACTAAAAGTGTTTAACAATATGAATTGATTTCTGTCACCAATTTTTATATGAACAAAAACTTTTTAAATCAGAGTGAGTTAAGTAATACAACTCCAAGTTTTTAAGTGGGAAGCAGAAACAGAGCAGTGATTTATTGAGAAAAGTCAATGCTGGGAGATAGTCCCACACAGTTCAAGCCTCTCCCCATCCCTAAGCAGAAGATAATCATGCATAACATGCAATAAGGGCTGTTCACTTCTCTCTAGATAACAAGCTTCTGAGGATATTCCAAGCACCACCTAAAATTTTCCCTTCTCCCCGCCCCAAAATACTTAAAATTTATAGAGACATGCAGTGAAACAGATCTGTGAAAGAAACTAGCTTGCTAACCATTCTAAAATGAAAAAGGAGACCATCCCCTGTTATAGCAAGCCCAGTATTTTACAAACCTTCAAAACTGTTTGATGGAGTATCCAGAAGAGCACTATTCATTTACAGGGGAAGCATAAACAAACTCTGCCTGTAAATCACTTTCAGTAAAATTACATGTTTTGTTCTAGAATATGGAACTTGATTTCCTGTGGCCTCGTATCTTCTGCAGTCATTTACATGAGCACAAAGCATATTGATGGCCTATGGAACAACTTCTTTGATGGAGCAGAATTTTGTCTCCATGACACAGTCATCTGTACTGCTTTAAGTGTCTCAAATAGCACAAGGCCCTTGTGCTGTTGAAGAAACAGTATAGTCAGTCTGCTGGACAATGCACAGGCATACATATATATATAAAAAAAAACCCTAAACAATTATTGACATTAAAAATCTGCAAATATATTAAAAAGAAAGTTAGGATGTGAAGAAGACAGCTGGGAAGAGTGGACAATCAGTCTTTATTAAGACTGTTTTATAAAGTTCACAAATACATCTTACACATGGAACCAGAATTGAAAGAACCCTACATTGTATGACAATATAAGTTTAAAGCTTGCATTTTAAAGCTTCAAATAGATGTCTGAAATACAGTTGATTCAGCAGCCTTAATCCAGTTATCAAGCTTACTTTGAAATACAAACTTTAAATGCTCATTAGGGTTTTTCCCCCAGGGTTCTTCCCTCAATCAGTGCACAGAAGTTATAGTTTCTATAGCTTCTAGACAACTATTTAGCATGTCTGCTTTCTCATCATACTTTGCATTTAGCTGCAGATCTTGCATATTTTGCACTATTCATATTCTGCTCAGAAGTCTGGAGAATTAATTTCCTGCTGACCATGTTTGTGTTATCATCACAACTGAATCCAATGCTTCACAAATATCAGTTATTTTTTGCACTGTATGATCCATGTTTTATATATTTATAACTGAATTACAGAAAGATCAAGGTAAAAATATTTCCACTGACTTTCAGGAACTCGAGCTGAGAAGCATAGGACATGATCTTCCCTCTGGTTTAGGTATGACTTCATTTGTGTTTGTGGGGCTTAGCCTTTCTGCAAACCAGGACCCAAGCCTCATTCAGTAAAAGGATCTTGTAATTACGAGTAAGGGAGAAGTTTGGTTTAAGCCACTTTAGGAAAATTATGCAACACACGGAAATAGGATACATCTCTCCAGGGCACCGTAGCCCTCAGCTGCCTTTAACCATACCATTTCTTCCTGCAGTCTCCCACTTCAGTTGCTATGCACTTCTCAGCTGCTGAAGCAAACAAGGAAAGTGCAGCAGCCTCTCTTCTCTACTACAAAGGAGACTCAAGCACTGTGGAAAACTGAGTGCAATCATCACTCAGTTAGAAAGACTGTGACACAATTTAGAAACAACAGAGGGGAATGCAGGGTCATAGAGATACCTTTCCTTCTAGCATTTCACAGTCTCTTGAGCACTGCCCTTTATAGATTTAATATTATTATTTGGAGCTATGTCGTTACCTGCATAACAATCTAGGAAGTTCTGTGGGTTTTTTTAAAAGCATGATTTTTTAAAAAGCCCAAAGCTTCTGTCATGTGGCATAAAATCAATACCCAGATCTGGTTTAAATCTTACAATTACAGTATTTGCAATTGAGTTTGCCTTCTCCTAGACACTGCATGGGAACTAGGGAGGCTAAGGGATAAATCAGGCTTCATCCTCAGTATTGCTTTGATTCAGTGAGAGACTTCGTGTTGGAGCCCTGAGTGGCAGAAGGCGGCACAGTGATAGTCACTCTTGTGAAATTTAAAGAATTTAAAGCATTGTGTGTGGATGTCCACCTAGCTGACAGAAAGATCAAAACCTTAGCTGAAAGTCATATTCTTGCTCCAAAGGATAGGATTGTTAGAGTTGTTAAAAGGAAAGTTCATGAAAATATTTACATGGGGGAAAAAAGATATTCTTTAATTCTGCAAATTGTGATAAAAATTATAAGTCCCTGGAAATAGGGTCTTAATAATTTTCCAGTCCTTAATGTGTTTATACACTATTGTTTCTTTGGCCTCTTCTGATAAATCTAACTAAGGCATCAGTTCTGCTCTGAGCAGGACACTGGACTAGATAACTTCTGGAGGTCCCTGTCAACTTTACCAGGAGAGTTTTCAATACACAGCTCTTTTCAGAGAGATAAACAGGGATTTTTCCATAAGACCAAGTAACATCAGTAGAAGCCCAAGTATTACAAGTAGTGACTCCAAAATGTGAGCATGAGAAGTCACCAAATAAAACATTGCTTAAAAAAACATGTGTCTTCACTGTTGGCAGTTCTAGACAGGAAACTCTGTGCTCTGAAGTAGCACCTTGCTAGCCAGCAGCTCTAGGCAAAAGTAACTCATTAAGCTTTTATGATCACTCTGTGCTCTGAATTACTGTCTGAGAAAAACAGAACTGTCTAGCATCTCAGTCAATTTATTCAAAAGAGATAACATGAGAGGTACCAGATTTACTGTTTCAGTGCTGGTTCTCTAAATTTAGTGAAGCTGCAATGAGGTTTGCCAATTTGTCATTTGACTCCCTGTGTACTTGGAGGCAAAGTGCACTTATTTCATATGTAACTGCATCCTTAAACTTGACTGAAATGTGCTTTCCATCTGATATACTGAGGAGAATTTAAACTTAGCCGCTTTCACTAATACAAGCGCACCTATGCATCTAGAATTTCAGATCAAGCCCCTGAAGCACTGGGAATCATTATTCTCTCTTTGCACTTGCTATAAACAAGACCATGAGGAAATGGATGCAAGGAAGAGGGATGAAAAAGAAGTGGAGAATGAGTTAATAATATACCTTCCTCATATAAAAAGGCCTTTCTGTGCTCCACAGTGTGTTTCCAGATATAATCTGCCGTATAGCTGGATTCTTAAAGTTATTTGCAGAATATTATAAACTTCTCATTTTTAGCCTTAAGGATATAATATATTTTCTGTAAATCAGAAAGATAACAGAACGAGCGAAGCAATGCTTTTTCAACCAACAGTAATGCTCATCAGTTATAAGAGATTTATTTTATTATGTTATATATATTGATGAGGGGAACTTAGGTACAGAGGTAGGAGAACAGTGACGATGTACTCTGAATGGATGCATTTTGCATCAGGACTGCTGCTTACCGCACTCACTTTATTACCAGGATCTTAAATTATGCCTCTTTATTTTGATGGTGAACTCCAGTGAAATGAACTAAACTCTAATACTGGAATACCATGGACTGTATACTTCCCCAGTGCTATTAACTCTTTCTAAACAGAAAAATATTTAATTGCAGCAATGCAAGTAAGACTGTGAGAGAGAGAAGAGAATACCCCATCAGGAAAAATTTTGACATGATGAATGGAAAGAGAAAAGTCACAGGGAAGAAGCATGTCACAAAAGAAAGTCTGCATATACCAAAGGCAGGATGCTCTTAGGAGGAGTTCAAATGAAGAAAGTAAATCTGAAATGACTGACTGACAAGCATGATGGGATATGCAAGCACTAGGATTTGGCCCCATTAATGCAAAAGTGCTGACCTCTGACTGCTATCGTGCATTACATGTAACTCCTGAAGAAGGAAGTGACTGCTAGGTAAAGAATATGTAAGGGAAGAGTGAAGGATGCTTTTAAAAAAAGATGAAAACATATAATAAGAACAGTATAGGATGATGACATGTTAAACAGCAGCTCCCAAAAGTCTAGCAAGGTTTTTCAGGGTATGAGAGGAAAAATGAGTATCCTAAAATCACCTGTATTTAAAAACTGAAGAGCAGAGAAGCCATGCACAAACAGGATGGGGGAAACTCTAGCTCTAACCTCTCCACTGGAAAGATTCTTGCCCAAGGAATAAAGCTTTGGGCTTTATCATAATGAATTTCTCTTTAGCATTGGAAGAAAAATTCTTTATATTATTTCTACTTTCAAGCACTGTTGAAACAAGCTACAGGACAGGAATCCTTTCTGATTCTTCTTCTTCATATTCATAATGTAATATGCACTGTTCTGATTGTGAGTTGGGTTTTGGAAGGTGTTTGATTTCCCCACAAGCATCCAGAGTGCAGTATGTGCAGCATGCAGGATTTACATAAAGCATTTGCGGTCCAATGTTTCTCTATTCGCACAAGTGAAACATGAACTATTGCACTACTCCATCATTCCACTTACTTAAAACTCCCCATCCCTCAGCCTCATCTCAGTGGCATGGAAAGTATTATAGAAATGATAATCCCCAACTAGAAATTACACCTTTCAGCGTTACCCCATTACCCGTCCCTGTTATGTGAAAACTTCAAGGGCACCCAAAGTATGTGTAAGGGAGCAAATGGCAAGTCTTCAGTGTGTTAAAGGAGCGGTGACTGGTAAATGCAATACAAAGTGTTGTGTCATTGGCACCACAGCCCCACTGCTGGAAAAAGCAACCCACCCCACAGTCACAGCTTCTCCCTTCAGGCACTCCAAGCAACATGCATTTCTGGGTATCACTTGTTATTGACCTGAATGCACAAGCCTTCTGCTTCTCTTCTTTGCCCTTCTTCCCCATCCGCCAGCTCTAGATATTGCTTCTTAGTAAGAGTTTTGCTTCTTGAATTTTGTAGACTTACTTCCTTGCAAGCAACAGGGACCAGTTGTAGTGCCTTTGGTGATACGCCCACATTAACCTAGCCAGGCACTGGCTACTCAGGGACATCTGAGAGCAGAAGGCCTTGGTCTGCAGGTCCAAGTTGCCATCTTTGCTGTCACTCAACACAGAGCTTGCTTAGGAAGATTGATCAAAGAAGGTATTAAGTCAAGTGTCCCTTGCTCTGAATAACAGCAATTCAAAAATCTGCAGCACAGGTTAGTAAATCATCAAGAATTAAATAGTGTCAGGTGGCAACTTTAGAAATGCAGCTCTGAGAGAGAGGGTAACATAGGACAGCATCTTCCTAAAGAGCTACTTGGAGCTAGTAGGAGGCACCAGCTAGCAAGAGGTGGTTGGGGCAGGGTGGGTGGGAGGGATGCAGCTGCTGAGCATCTCATGTAGAAAGCAAAGCAGCGTGGCAGCATACTACACAGTGGAAAGGCACACTTGCTGTCTTCTGTCCCATCCGTGCTCTGGGTTCTCTAAGTTTGCAGGTGCCTGTTTAACAAGAAATGAAGAAACAGAGCTGGGGAGGAAAAAGCTGCAGAAGGCCCTCTATGGGCAGCTATTTTTCAGTTTGGAAAGTTGAAAGGCAGTGCAAGAGACCAATGTCAAAGGGGACCACAGTTCCCAATTTCTTTTCGTGAAGTCTGGAAAATGTTTATGGTTCTCCTGCTGCCTGTAAAAGCCTCTGTTATACAGCAAGATCTTGAAGTGATGCAGGCTGTCTGGTTTTTGCAGATTTTTTTTTTGTCAAATCCCAGGCATCTGACACAAGACAGAGTTGGCACCACTGACATCCATCTGCAGCACAGCCTGGACCTTCATGCAATTAAAGCCTGGGTGCCAGTCCAAGGCCCCATGCCACAGCCAATCACACAATCAGGCTCAGAGGGCAATGCATTACCATTGAAGAAAGATGCCAGGTCTGCATTTGCACAGCACCTTATACAGCGGTCATCACCAGGGAAGGCTCCTAAGGACAAAGAAATAATCTGGGGAGCAAAGACTGTAAAACATGTGCAACTGCTGCATACCAGAGTCCTCTCTACCTCTTCATCCAGGAATTGCCTACCTGAAACCGAAGTGATGGAGAAGTCCTCAGAAAAGCCTTACTTTAAAAATCGTGCTCAAGTGTTTGTATCATTGGTTCAGCAGGTTACCAACTTCTATTGTTTCTTGCATCTTAGCGGGATACATACAGCTGATCTCTTGAAAGCAATTAATCAGTGTCCTGAATTCCACTCACCAATGAGTCCCTGTGAAAATTTTTTTTAAGAGGAAAAAACCTGATTTTTTTAATTAAGTTTTTCCATCAAAAATCCAGTCCTGCTGATAATGGTCAGGAAGGTATGCAAAAGTAATTACTCACACAATCTGTTTGTCACACACTTGCCACTCTCTTCTATGGCATCCAGCTTTCCTCTTCCAATTCATTAGCACCCCTGCCCTGCCCACAGTGCCTCAGGAACAGCATGCCCCTGTTTTCCTTCTCTGAGATTAAACACTTCTGTACATTCACAGGTCAAGAATTTGGACACCTTCCCCTTGCCACAAATGCATAAATACATCTACATTTGTTGCCTGTTTTCAGGAGCCTGAGAGTGAAGGAGGAATCCAAGCCACTCACTTCCCTGGTGAGCTTAATTAGCATGTCAGACAAAACCAGGGGGAAGAAAATTTTATTAAGAAGCTATTTTTAAAATTGCAGCCACCTGCTAGACAGTGAAAGTCTTTACCCTTTCCTCAAACAAGGAGGGACTGCAGGGCTTGGAGCAACCTTCACTTCTTGTCTGCCAAAGGTACAGCACCAGTCAGTTAACGCTAACTCAAATGTGAAATTTTTTGACTTAACAGAAAAAACCCAAAGGCAATGTGATTACCTACACCACAGTTACATGTCTCCCCTGACCCTTCCAGGGAGACAGAAATGATCAATAACTCTCCCATTTTATGATGACCATTTAACTTTCAATATTTGCTACAGCAGATGATAGGCATCTTGGTTTATTATTTTTGTCAGAAAACACTGTATTATATGGTTTACTGTATAACCTGTGTTGTTCACCACTGCCAAAATGAAAGCAAGTTAAATCATCAGGGCAATCTATTTGTACCTCAGCTGGTTTGATTTCATTGCTTGCAGTGAAGCCACTTTCCCATCAGGGAAACCGTAAGCAGAGTGCTCAGGCTTCCTCCACTGGTCAGCATGTAGATTTTGCAGATTTTTACAGTAAGAAGTGGCATCACTGCAGACCATTTGTGAACTAAAACCCATGTTTCCCTCTCTAAGGAGGAAGGGCTGACACAGGAAGTCTGCTGTAGGAAATCTACAGCCCTTTGGCCATCTCTGGTCCCCCTTTACATGGAAGAGGCTGTATGAAATACTGCAAAGTTAAGCAGCAAGCTATGAGCTCTCACAAATAGATCCAGGGCATACTATCTCTCTGATTATCAATACCTGCACTGAAACAAGTCCTCACTAACTGAAAATGAAAGTATCTACCTGTCAGTCTGAATCTGCTTATCTGTCTTAATCCACAAGCACTGCAGAGGATCTGACTGGTGGCACTGCACAGTTTCTTGAGTATGTATGAGTATGCAATGTAACTCTCAAAAAAGCAGAATCTACTGCTGATGGAATCACACCTGTAAGATCTCTGGAAATATCCCTACTCAGTTCCTCAAACCAAAAAGTGGGGTAGCCAGAGCAATGCTCTCACATAAAGACAAAATTTCCTAGTCGTTGAGTATTTCAAAAAGAGACATTGCAAAGTGGTTTAGGACACAAAACATGAGAAGAAATATACTCAAACATGAGAGGAAATATGCAAGTTATAAGAAGGATGGGAGCAAATTGGTTTTCCCTCAAACCCTTTCTGCTGTCTCCTGAAGAATCCCTATACCCTGGTTTGCTAGACCTACACAAAACACCTGAGAGAAGACCAGAAATCCTGCCACTGTATTTTTAGTTTTGAACTTTGAAGAAATTTCTGGACAGTAAGGACCAAAACCCTTGACTTCCCTAGCTGTTGTTTATCCTCCAGATTTCTCGGCTGATACTACTTCTGCTGACAAATTTGGACTCTGTCTCCACAAATACAACTTGACACCCTGCAAACTGGCCACTGTCATGACACCTGGTGCTGTGGGACACCTCAGCAGTGCAAAAGGAGGCAACATGAGGCAACGCAACCTACTGCCACCCAGAGAGGACTCTATGTGCCCTCCCATTTCAGAGTCAGGAGTCTGCAGCTTCCAGCAATTAAACCTGTTTCTGGAAAAAAATGCAAGTAGTCCTGTTCTAGGGGAAAAACAAGTGGCACCTGTCTGCTCACAGTTTAAAGACCATTTAAGCAGAAAGCCTTCTACCAGTACCTCTAAGAAAGTGAGGCTGTTGATTCAATTGTCTGACTTTAGGCAATAACATTTGATAATTTGGTCTTAGCTTTTATGAAATAAGATCTTTATGGCCAACATCATAAAAACATGATGGAGTAGCAAGAGTCGGGGTTGTCACCCCAGAGTTTCATTCAGTTTATATTTTATGTACTTATAAAAACCTCAGTCGTTTTCCCAAATCCCATTTTCAGAATTTCTCTTTAAGGCAGTTCTGAGGTAGAGTATTCCTTGCCTATTTTGTTTAAACTTTCAGGCTTTCTGGCACTGGAGGAGAATCTGCAAATTTGAGGTCCATAAGGTAGCTATTAATACATTATTAGCACTGAGTTAGTAACTTAGCATTCATCTGCTGCATATATTTCTCTAACCACAAAGACTGAGATTAAATGCTGCTGGTACAAATGCTACAGTTTCCTACACAAAATATGCTGTAGATTATGGTCTGTATGCATTGTTAGATCTGAAATAAGATTAATCCCTTTAGGGTAAAAGTAAAGGAAGTAAGAAAATCTCCTGACCTACTTTTTTCTTCTAAACTTGAAAGTAATATTTTTTACAGTACCTTTATCTTCCTCTTCCTAAAATATACAGCAAATATTATAACCTTGAGAGTGTACTTGAATTTTAAAAATACAGCTGACTTTGCATCTTTGACTAGAGTTACGTTCAGAAAAGCATGGCTCTGATTATAATTTTTACTTTATAAACTTCAAATATGTTCCTACCCCATAGCACCTTTGTGACTGTCCAAAGAGGTTTATTTCACAAACACATAAATCCTTCCATAGGCAGACAACATCAGGTTTGGTTTCTGCTATGTGATTTTTGCCCTTTCTGTCTAACTTGTACAATTTCCTAAATATTTATGTTTCTCTTTGACACAGATTCACCTTCTTTGTTTTTCACCTTGCTTTTCTTCGATAACCCAGCAGCTGTTATCCAAGATCCTAATAAGTTTTCAAATTCCCACTTTAAACAATTAAGGATACCTAAGTGCTCAGCAGTCTCATAAGCACAATTCTGCCACAAGTTGTTGCTATTTAATGAACTGCTGATTAGAGAGTATTCTTGCCTTCTTCCTCTCTCTTTAAGAGTCCCTGGATGGCCTTTATATGAAATTTCTTTTCCAGTAATTCAAAGCAGATGGTCAGACACCGCTACACTGTGAGTGTGCATGTGAGCACACATATATAGGTGTATTGGTGTGGAGAGAGACCAAAGTACATATGAATAAAAATAAATGTAAATCAAAGACAGGGAATGCTTTCTACACAGCCTTTGATAAGACAGCAACACAAGAATAAACAAGAGGATAGGTTATAGCTACACATGGATCCAAACAGCATAAAATGAACAAAAGCACTGACAGACCATAAGACAGAATTTTGGGGCTGCATCACCTGTACATAGTAAGAGATCCTCTATTCTGATCCACACTACTTAAGTATTTCCCGGATGTATCCTCCACCTCCAAAAATAAGTGAATAAACACAGCAGCACCACTTGGAAAAAAAGGAGAGGAAGAAGTGAGGATTACCATGAAGCCACATGTCTGTGTCAGGATCACTGCTTCTCCTAACATCTTTAGATGTTTCTTGCTGCCCAAAGCAGCCCTCTGGTAGGTACAGCTGCAAGGCAGCTGTTCCTGCAAGCGTGGACAGCGGCTCACACCTCAGCTGCTCACCTCTGCTTCTCTTGTTTGAAGAAAAACAGGGTCAGAAGGAGAAGCCCTTCAATGTGCCTCTTTCTCTTCATGGAGTATACAGGAATGCAAGAGAGACACAATAAAATTATATTAAATAAAAGTGGGAATATCCAAACATCTGTCATATAGGTGCTTAAAATCAGATAAAACTAATTATCTTGTGTGTAGGTGATCCCTCATGCTCTAACAGAGCAATTTTGTGTTCACTGAGGAAATCCGTCAAGTCTCTTGAAGCCTTGGGATGAGCTGTTGCACCACAGAACAGCCTGGTTAAGGCATAAACTTTTTCTGCTACATGCTGCATAATGGGTGTTGCATTAAAGCCAGTGGCAAATAGTGTGTCATCTCAACTAACACTGCTGCCATTCTGGACAGGCCTCTACACCACTTCTAACAAGCAGTTCTCCAGACAACCAATTGTTCCCCAGCTGCCTGAATAATTCTAGGGCCAGGTCAGATGTGTGCATTTTGTTTTATTTTATGTGTGCGTGTAAAACTATTGCACTTTCATTCAAGACCTTTTATTTGCCAAGCTCAAAAATACTTAATAAGTGTTTTCAGTGGATGAGGTGAACAGGAATAGAAAATTCAAAACATTAGTGTAAATACAGATATTTATCATTGCTGTTCAGCAAGAAAGCAAAATGCTCCTGCTGTTACCTGATTCAAGGGATTTAATTCATTAGGAAGTATTCCACCTCCCGCACACAGGAGCAGAAGCCTGAGGGACAGCTCTGTGTAACTGTGCAGACTTTATACCCATCCATTCCACTCGCTGCCAAATTCAAGTCTGTTTCCTTAGGCAAGGATATTTCTCACCAAGTGGTAAATCAAACACCAGCTCTACAGAGGAACCTGAAATGGGGGCACTGACACAGCTGAAAGGCAGCAACTTTGAATATAGATAAAACCGCAATAATCACTAGATGAGCAGAGGTTTAACCAGGGGAATTTACTGCCAGAGGAAACCATTAGAAAAATTAGAGGGATTTATGTGGTTTGTGCGATGGCAAGAACACAACTAAAATTTGGATTCAAACTGTAGTGAACTCCATTTAAAAAAAAAAATCTGCTTTTAAATCAATGAAACTTTAAACTAAAGCAGAGCATGCAGCCATGGGGAAAGGACCCACTTCACAAGACACGAGATGCAGCCAGATACCATTGCCTGGCATTACCATCCTGCATTACTGTGCCCCAGTGCTACAGCAATGCAGAGCAGCCAATGCCCATCAACAGCTCAAATGCTTAAGATTGCGGTCAGCTATTTGGCTGTTCCACTGCCAGAAACATCTGCTCACATGTGATCTTGTGCAGAAAGACAGCATCCTTCTGAATTTTTCACTGTGCTGAGTGCTGTGAAACTGCCAAGTGTCTTATAAAAGTGAGGGAACTGGCACTGTATCCACACAACTACATGTTGGGATGCAGGTTACGCTGTAGCTTAGCAATCTACTCCTGGCAAATCTAACCACAGAAAAGTCTCTTGTACCCATGTATGGAGAAAGGGAGGAGGACCTTTCTGGATGGTTCACCTCCCATTTTTATTTGGAGATCTGTGTGTGTTTTCAAGTATACAAAAAAGGCACTTGAGCAAACGTTATAAGAAAACAAAAAAAAAACAAAAACCCACACACAGATCCCTAACAACAACAACAAAGAGCTGTTTACTTGGACTGTTACCTTTTCTAGCCTTGAATGGCTGAGGAACTCACACAGAGAAAGCAGCCGGGCAGGACAGACTGGCTCAGTGAATTGGTAAGTGAATTTTGGAACACCAGCTCTCTTCCTGAAAGCAGAAGCTCTGCATGGATGGCTAGGAGTGCCTTCCAGACCTCAGTTTTCCTTCTGCCCACATATCCTTCAGTGCCAAACCTTCCCACTTCCAACACTATTAGGCAGGTACAGAAAGAAATCAGAACACACCTCTCTTGTTTCTTTTTAGAAGCCTTATACAATCAATAGAAAAAACAAACCTGGACTGAGATACTGATGAAACACTGATGTAAGCAACTTAAAAACAATGTAAGTATTCTTTCTTTAATCCTTAACAGAGTTTCCCTGGTTAGCTTTAATAATTACAGGGGGGAAAAAAGAAAGATTAAATTTAAAAATTAAAAAGATATTTCATTATAATTGCTCCCCTTTTCTTTTTTTTTCCTGTCTCCACTCTCTCATTTTAAAAACAAGTCTCAAGAGTTCCTCATGTACAAAGACTGGGTAAATCTTATTTTCAATATTTTGCAATTCAGTTATTCATCAAAATCCATGAGATTTGGGTTTTTTAACAAAAGAAAACAATATGCTTTTATGCTAGTTACTTGGAATTCCTTTTTAAAAGCTTGAAGTGAAAAAAATTGTCAGCTCAACACACTAAATGTTTGGTTACAGTTTAGAGCAGCTTTACAGTAAGAAAATCTTCCAAGGCTCATCAGGAAAGAAAACATTCATTGATATATCTGAAATCTACTCAGCACAATGACATTTCTGTCATTTGAGAAGTTAAATCACCTTACTCATTTTCAAGTCAGTCATAGCAATTTGTGTAAAATGCAGAAATGTCAAATGTAAGGAACCAAAATCACATTTCAGACAAACTCTCATAGAGTCACTATCTTTCCAAAAGGTGAGAGGAAAGGTTGCATCAAAACACTGAAACACAGGAGTGGTCACCCATGTTGAAAGCAGGAATCTGTCCAGCCCTCTGACAGTAGACAGGAGCAAACATCTGATGAAAGAGTGAAAAAGCCAGGACTAGCATACCATGATACTTTGCCAGTACTATTCCTATTTCAGTCTCCCGGTCTCAAACAATTTTTTATTAAACTTCCTTGATGTTTGATGAGGGTAGAAATATAATAAGATAAGGTCTCGTTGAAAATCTTCTTTTCAGTAACAAAATAATTAAAAACAAGAAAATACAATAGAATTTCTTTTAAAAAAGTATTTCCTATATCATAACAACTAAGAGGTAGCACAATTCACAAAATACCTAGTGTAAAACCCTCAAATAAGAGAAAAACACATGTGCTTCTTGGTTTAATGCAGTATCTATATATAGAAGGGTGTGGGAGCATTAAGACATAGTAACACTAAGAGATACTACGTGCAAAGAATATCCTCCTTCCACCCCAAATAACACAGCTGACTCAGTGTCAGTTAAAATTGTGTCTGAACATTAACTGAGTTTTCACTAATGTAATGTTATTATGACATATTGCTATGTGGTAGAAAGAGGAGAGGAAATGAAAATTTGCAGCTACTTAGATTAAAGAGCCCAGATAGAGCAATAAAAACTATGCAGCTGATACTGAATTGCTGAGGAAAGACTCAGCAGCATTTGCTTACACAATGCACAACATGAAAATCTACTTGGTAAGAAAAATTCCCTCCCTTCCCCCTATCAAAAATAAGCAAGCACCTGCAAATGCTGATAGATGTTATGCGAGGCTATTTCACTGAAAGCACTACCCTGGGACAGCCTATAAAGTACTCCTGAAACAATGTGATTCATATCAAGTACCTCAAAGGGACCATGTTTTAGTCTGCAGCTTAAACCTTTATCTACTATGGATAAAAATAAAACACTGCACAGTGTCATGTCTTCTGCAGCTGAAGGGGGAATGGAAGGAAACCACTAGGGCAGAGAAAAAGGGAAAGCAAAACAGGGGCTGAACTAGATGACCTTAACAGTCCCTTCTAATGCAAACTATTCTGTGGACTCATTACACAGGCCTAGAACTGCACCTCTGTAGCAGATTACGGTGTCATGTTTACCTGCTAAACTCCAGCACACTCTCCTTGGGTGGAAAAGAAGCTGCCTTAGATCTCTAACAGCATTTATGTGTCTCCATCCAGAAGAAGGCAGAAATACTGAGGTGACTGATAGATCTTGAATCAACATAGAATTACAAACATCTGAGGAATGTAATAACGTAGATAGGAAAATAATGACAGAACTAATAGAAAATACAGTTCAGAAGTGGAAAATATTGTAACTGTCTTTCAAAAGAGACCAAAAAAAAAAAAGCAAGGCAATGCTGAAGTGCTGAAGAGGAATATTTGTAAGCTGTATAATATTAAGTATCTATTTAAGAATTATTCCTAAAAAATACATATTTGGCGACAACACTTTTACGCTTGAAAATGTGATCAGTCATTTTACAGATTTTTTTTATTTTTTCCTGTAAACATTCTGTGAATTCCAAAATATAGGTAAATTATAAATTAAAAAACTCCTATCAAACTACAAAAAGAAAGGAACCTCTCAAAAGAATGAAAATAATCTCCAGGATTACTTTTGATGAGACATGAACAGGGATCTTGGCTGCATTTCTTAACATTAGGAGACATTAAGTGACAGAAACATGCACAGCAAGACCCCTCATCTCTAGGTGATGATCTTGCCAAATACCACTTCAGGTATTGCTGAGATACTGCGATATAAGACAATGCAAGAGAGGGAAAATGCAATTTCTTTCATCACGGCCTTTTTTCTTATACTTGGTGGTTTTATTAGCAGTTTGTATGCTGAAAATGCATTTTTGATTGTAAACAACCTCTTGTGTTCTTCATTTAATTCTCCTCTACAGTAATGGAGCACATAACCATACACATTTGCTGGTGTAGGAACAATGTTGAGATGGCCTTGGATTTAAAAAAAACAAACAATAAGTTTTTTATGATTTTAAACATCATTATATCCTCACTTTTGTGCTGGTTTTGCCTTTCTGTTTGCACCTGAAAAGTATATTTCAGTTATATAAACCGTACCAGAGTCAGAATAAATCTATTCTTTACTTGATTTATTTCAGCAAAAGTCAACATTAATTATTCAGTCCGTATAATTAACTTCCAACACAGACAATATTCTACAAACAGGAAGACTCTCCTTTGGGCAATCATATTTAAGCAGTTCCAATTGAGCAACTTACCAAATAATTCAAAATAATTCAGAAGTGAGTACAGGAAGCATGCAAGATATCAAAGCCTTCCTTCACTGCACTTATGCTGTGCATCACTGGGGACAGCCCATCACTGTGAGTCCTTGCTTTCCATGTGCTCTCCTCTCATTCCTGTTCCCTTCACATGCCATGGACACATTCTCCTTCACTCCTCCCCTCCCTTCAGCTCTGCTCCCATACAGCCACCAGCACTCTGTCTCTCCTCCTGCCATACACTTCCTCCACCCACCTTGAGACTGGGCAGAGTAAACAAGCTCACCAGACACCAGGGAGACATTAGAAAATTCTTTCTAATATAAAGTACACTACAAGATTGGCATACGTTTCTCAGGGTATTTGCAACTGTGAAGATAAGGAGGTTAAACAAAATACATCAGGAATGATGCAGTTACAGTTGATAGTGATGTAGGCAGGCAAATTCTATTAGAATAGAATGTATATACAGTATATATGCATGTGTGGGCATGTGTACGAACAAACACAGAATAACACCTTTGGGGATATTTTTTTTTTTCCTCCAGAGTTTCAACTAATTAAATTATGAAACCCCACTATATACAGAAATACAATTAATGAAAAAAAAGGTCAAAAAAGCCTATCTGCCCTTCAAAAGCTTCCTGAGTTTACCAACTCCAGAAAGCCATGACTGATGCTTACACCTAGTCAGAAAACATTCTGCCTGCACATACACCTGCAAGGATGCATGAGAAACAATGAAACCAAATAGTAAGGCTGACTGGTTCTGCTCTTCCCTCCACCAATTTTATTAAAACCTCTCTTATGAGGCATATAAATAAGTATCTTTGAGTCTAGGTATGCTTTATTCTTCCTTGCTTTAACAGGCAAACTTTCTTCCCATGCCCTGAATTTAGAACACTGGAAGATCCCTTGAGAACAGTGAGAGGTGACACTGAACTTTTCAGACCATCTCTAGCTGAGCTTCTTCAAAGATTCTGCAAAAAGCTGTTACTTTCCAGCAGGTATTTGAGAAATATTATTGCTTAATCTGAAGATAAACAAGCTGAAGTACAGATCAGAAACATAACTTTTCCAAAGTTATGTGCACTGGTAAGACCTCAGGTTTCCCCAGCTACACTGCCAAAATTTAACCCACTTGCAGCATGTGTTATATAACCTTCATGGATGAAGGCAGTTTTGGTTTTATTAGTATTTTTCAGAACATCCCCATCCTTGATTTAAATCACTGTCTGAAAATGCTCTTGTCTAACATGACATTTACTTTTTTCATTCAGTCTGTGAACATATTTTATATTTCTATTGCTAACAATAAAAAGCACAAACAGTAATTCTTGCAACAAGCTGAAACAGTATACAGGATTTGGAATACAGATGGCTGAAGAGAAGGGAAAGCACAGAGTATTGATGCAATTCACTGCATGGA
Source organism: Campylorhamphus procurvoides (assembly GCA_013396655.1). NCBI lineage: Eukaryota > Metazoa > Chordata > Aves > Passeriformes > Dendrocolaptidae > Campylorhamphus > Campylorhamphus procurvoides. The sequence goes on along the minus strand of WBMV01005836.1, from coordinate 3,143,384 downwards.
TCAGATTCCAAATCAGGAATTCAAGGTCACAACTGAAGGGTAACATGGCCAACAGTATAGTGAGCTTGGTCTAAATGTCACCAAACTGAGAAAATAAGTTTGACATTATAGTTCATCTCTTAGTGGACTAAAACAACAGCTTGTGTTACAATTCAGCAAGAAGACAATCTAGAGGATTGGATCGGAGCATAGATTGTGTTCACAGACAGCTTGCATGCACCAGGCAACAAAAAGAATTCTCACTTCAAGGTTCTATGTTTACACACAAGTACTCAAAACACAGAAGTCAGAAAAACAGAAAGAAAACTCAAGAAATAAAATTTTTTAAATGCATTTAAAAGGGCTAGGCAGCAAAAGTAAAATGTTTTATCCAAACAGCTCTCTAGTCAAAGTGTTTATAAACTATGGGGGAAAACAAATTTGTTTTTTCTACTAATTTCTTTTCAGGCTTACTGAATAGTCATTATTTCCTACAATGCATCAGTTTTACTAGGAGAGTGATGTAAATGATTTTTTCTACATCCTCATAATTTAGATCTCTTCCAGAAAACATATACATTACTAGCCTCAATGTTTGAGCAAAGTTATAGATGAAATCAGAAACCAGCTGTTCTTTATCTCCCAGCATCATTATCATCTTCTCCTTCTAACTGACATGGGCCTTACAAGTATTACCTTTCAGGAAACTACCCAAGCCTAATAAAAATACTTGTTTAGCACACAGCTTTACACAAAATAATCTTCACACTGTTGCTAATTCAACTTTCATTAAACACATTCATTAATTTTATTCAAAGGCTATGGATGAAAATACTAAGTGTATGTGCTCTCAAAACTGGTCCTTCACAAGTTTTGTTATTCAACTTCCTCCTAACAAGTACTTCCTTCAAACCAATTTCTTATTCTCCTTCTCATTCTCATATTAATCTCCATGCTCTCCTACTACACTTTTCTCCATAAATATTTATTCTCAAAGAAATCTATAAGAAGTTTGGAAGAATCATCTAAATGCCTCTTTTTACTTGGCTTTTTGTCTTTAATTAAACTTTCCTTCAGAAATTAATCAAGAGCCTCACATTTGCTGAGGAACACATGCAGTCACGTGGCGAATGCAGCCACATGGGACTGGACAAACCACGCCAAGGGGGTCCTTCTGTGCCTTATGGCCACTGTCATACACAGTCAAGACAGTGTATGCATAATGACCAAGTGATGCAGAAGGCCATGAGGTTTTTGGGGTGTAGAAAAGGAGAAACATGTGATAAGAGGAAGTTACAGAACAGATCCTACAAAGAATGTGATCTTTGCACATTAGTAAAATCGGGGAACACCTCCTAATTTCCTGCTGTCTTACCTAATTTCTCTTCTGTGCTTTTTCTTCTGTAAAAATCACAGAGCAGTTGTGAAACTACTGGTGTAGTTCCCTTGCTTGTGTCAGCAATGCATTCAGTAAGCTTCATTTGAATGGAATGATTTCAATATCAATATCAAGCAAGCACAACACTCCTCTGTACTCTCAGCCAGAGTAGCAGCGGCACTGAAAAGCTCTTCCTTTAGCACCTGGATAAACAGCATAGTCCTCTTTGATGTTTTTCTTTGAAGTCAAGGCAGAATTAGCTTAATAGTATCATTTGGAGTGACTCATTCACTTCGGATGCCAACTAGGATACTCTGACATTTACGTTTTTTTAATCTTTGTGCTGTCAGGGAAGAGACAGCTCTCCTGCTAACTCCTCCGGAAGAAATCATTACTATCTTAAGGACTCTGCATCCATCTCTAACTTGCTGACCCTACCTTAAAAGGGTTAAAAGAATCCTCCTAGAACCATGCATTAGAATTCACTCTAAGCTAAAACCAAACAGACAGATCAAAATCTTCCCAGTAGTCAGCATGAGATGAGGTCCCTGAGCACAGTGCTGATGGTGCATCCAAAAACTCCATGCTGTGGCACCCCACTACTCAAATCCAAACAGTAAAAGGAGGTTCATGCAAAGAAATTATCAACAGCAAAAGCCCTGTATTTCAGAGACCAATTCATCTACTCTTCCTATGCTGATACATTAAGGAGGAATTTAGGACCCTACAAATTCTGTTTACATCTGTGGCCCCTCCTGTTCTCCCAGTATGCAGAAAAACGAATTTCTGGTGTGGGAGTTCAAAGATCTGCTAACATTTCTTCAGGGGTGACCACCTGTATGCCATGCAGATGTCCAGTCAACATTTGCACATACCCAATTAAAACACCACCAGTCATAAAGATTAGCATTTCTGCAAGAAAACCAATCACTGCGGAAGTCGAGGCACAACTTCCTCTGATGCAAACAGACACTCGTTCCCCACATGCCCACAGATACAGGATACACTGTCCTGTACAAACAGGGCCAGTAATGATGTTGGGGCAGGCTTAATGAGTGGGTCATGGGAAACAGCTGTTCTTTGCAGCACATGGCAAGGCCCCCCATCCGTCCGCAAACCAGCACCAGATCATTACTGTAATTGGGTGTTCTACTTTGCCAGAAAGATTCCTTTAAAGACTGGCATCTCTTCAGATACAGGAAGACCAAAAACCCCTGCCGCTCTTTTTCTCCCACAAGAGTTGATAATGAACTGGATTAGAGAGAGACAACAACCCCATGAAACACAGGATTTCTTGCCTGTGAAGGAAAAGTATTGTGCCTTCTTTCATAAAGTACTTATGAGCCACTGTAGTAAAGTCTTCGCAGTAAGTGAACAAAATAATTTTCTCTCTACAGTGAAGAAATACTATTATGCTTCATGACTGAGATATTCCTCCTGCACCATGGGATTCATTTCAGTGTATTTCAAATTAAAACTCCCAGCTTTAAACACAGCTAGCACCTAGAGAAAATGAAACATGGGGGGAAAAAAACCTACAGATTTTGCTACTTGCAAAAAGAATATTGTCCCAAACCACTGCTTTACTTTTGATATTTTAACTTCTAACATTTAGGTTTGTTCAGGGGAGGAGGCATGAGTGCTCACCACATTCTGTTTGGTTTTTTACTTCAAAAGAAAGATCCAACAATATATCTTAATGAAATTAAGCAAAAACCATTAGAAGCACTCACCAAGCCGCTTTTCATAATTTATGAGCAGTCCTGGCTAACTAAGGCAGTCCCAGTTGACTGTAAGTTAGCCACTGTAATACCCATCTACACAAAGGGGGATGTGAGGAACTACAGGCCTATGAGCCCGACCTTGGTGCTAGAGGTCATGGAGCAGATCATTTTGCATGCCACCACACTGATTCTTGTGGGTCTCTTCCAACTCAGAAGATTCAGTGACTCATTGTGCAGGACAACATACAGGGGATCAGGCCCAATAAACATGGGGTTATGAAAGGCAGGTCCTGCTTAATAAAACCTGAGGATGTCTCTAATTAGAAATGTCATTCGAACAAGAAACACAGCTTCAGCTAATACAGAAAAGTATAACCAGAGCTCTAGAACATTTACATCTAAAATGAATGCAAATACTCATAGAGTTGCTAAGAATCCCCACCAGGTAGAAATACGAGAAAACAAACCATACTGGGCAGACTCCAGCACAATATCTAAAAATAACTCACAGAGAGAGAGTAACACTGGAACCAGCATCCCTTCTTTGAAAAATGGTGTTATTTAGACCATGAAAAATGAAACATTAATATCTTCACAAGATGACCATTTCCAGTAAACACTGTATGTATCCTCGGCAGATCTCAAAATCAAATTGCCCCTGGCATAGAACTGATTTCTGCAGTAGCTCTAATGATGATCCATGCTTTGATGCCTCGCTACCCACACATGCCTAAGGAATTGCTGCTGCTGTAAGAGCCTGCAGACAGGACTGTGAGAACAACAGATTCTGAAGGGAGAGGGGAGCCCAGTTTCTAATCTCTGAGCTACGAAAGTCTTAGAGACTAGAGGCAAGGGCTGAGTTACAAGTAGCACTGCTAACAGTTTGCCACTGTATTACCATGCTACTCTTCCTGGTACGCCTAGGAAATGACTCTCACAGGTGGTAAAGAGCAGTAGTGGACAGAGCACCAACTACGGACATTTTCCAGGGGATAAAAATCTGTACAGCCATCTTCCATACAGCTCTGAGCCAGCTTCAAACCATACCTTTCAGTGTGCAACACCTGAAAGGGTCCTAAATGTCAAGAGGAATAGTGAGGCACCTTGGGGCTAATATCTAGACAGTGCTAGAGTTCTTCCTTCCACAATGAAGGAGCACATACATCTCATGAAAATTTGAACATATCGTAAACCAGAGGGCTACAAGGACTTTCAGAAGAGAAAGTCTCACATAATAATCCATGGTAATCTCAAAGTTCATTATATTCCTCCTTGCCCTTCCTGCCGTAATAGGAAATACACCTGCAAATCTGGATTAGGATAAACCAGTGGAGAGCTTGGTGTACAGAAGGGCAAGTTCAAAGGGTGTGGACTGCACCTGAAGAAGATGCTTTCGGAGCAAAATCCTCTACATTCTGCAGACTCTTAATTAGCAGTTATTTTTATAAAAGGTCATAGGTTTGTCTTAATTCAGTGTCCAGGAAGATACTTCATTTCAGACCTTAAAATTTTGTGCAAAAACCAGTCAAATGCAATACATCCTCATGAAAAGTCTCATTTTCAATGAAACATTTTGAATAAACCCCCTCTCTTTAAGATAAACCCTTGTAGAAACATTCATGCTTTCTTACATACCTCAGTCTCTTTACTGTATAAGGTGGATTCAAAACTTGTCACCAAATAATCTGCTTAGTCTGGTCCAACACTTTCTGACTACACTAGAATAGAGTCTTTGAAAACAATGAAAGTCGCTATTAGAGAGGGAGATCCAGTAATTTATTATATTGGCATTCCTAGTCAACATCAAATTATAAAATGAAACAAAGATTGCCCTTGGAAGTAAGCATTCAGGAGTTCAATATTTTTCATCTCAACAATATGCTGGTCCACTTCTATATATTTTATGTATATGGTAGAAAAATGTGGACACACACAAGCAGTTAAATGATCGCCAGTACAATTAGCCATAAGCTGGCAAGCATGACAATGTTTTTCTTGTCCACTAATTGCTAAATGCAATTTTGTTTCAGTTACTGATTGCACATTACACAGGAGTGCTGAAGTCAAGACTGGCGTTCCACTGATAACACACTATGTCTGACAAAAGCCTTCACGGCTCATTTCTCTCACCTTGTTCAAGTGCATAGAGCTGATTTCAGCTGATTCCTCTCTATTCGAGGTGCAAAACTTCTAAAATTATAAATACTCAGGCCAAAAGTAGTAGCTTTATAGACCTGGACTCCTTCATCTGGTTTTCACTTAGCTTTTTCACACAACAGTAGAGCAGGAATTACACTACTTTAACTTTTTCATTGAAGGATGCCAAACTTGTAAAACACAAACTGCTGTGGGAAAAGTGGAAAACAGAGAGGATGTAATTAACTGAATGCTAAACAAGTTGCACGCATTTTTCCAACGCTTCCAACACCCCTTAAGCAAAACCAAACACAGGTTCTCAACCAAACACAAAGACTGTTCAACAACTGCTAAGTATTTTTAAGGACAGAAAACCAGAAGAAACCTCATGAATCTATATATTGTGTGTTTTTACTGACTATCTTTTTCAAGGGAACTTACAAACTCCATGTTCCTCCTACTCGAAAGCTCTTGAGGAGCTCACCGCTTAGGAAGATCTTTAAAAGTCAATCCCAATCTTTCTTACAGCTATCCATTTCCAGATAGCCACACTTTGTACGAAACTGGAAGGTTCTTCTCTCTGTGTATTGACCAGCTCTCAGCAAATGGGCTTTCCAGCTCTCTGACCCTTGCCTTTCCTGCAAGCCCTCTTCTGCAACACTTCCAACTTTAATTACTTTTTTTGAAAATATGAGCTTTTAAAGACCAGGCCATGGGTACAGCAATCTCCTGTTACATTATCAGTCCTTAACTAGAATGTTGTGTGATCACACTTTCATCTGGTTTGTGATGTCACATTGGTCCTTCATGACTCCTTTTATGATTACCACACTGATCCTCTTCAAGGGATGTACTGACTACACATGAAAGAAGAAATTAATGGTTTTCATTCAACATGCGCTGTCTTGGACCTTAGACCAGTCAGTGCTATAGATTTATTGGGACTTTTTACTGCTTTAATCCTCAAGGTCATCCAATTCTTGTCAGAGCACCCTTCAGTGCCTTCCCATACTGACTACAGCTGTTAGAATTGCACCTCCTGAGCATATCGTACTCATGTCATCAAGGAAAATACACAGAAAATTGTGAAACTATCTATAGTCTTAGTAATATTTTTGCATGTTTATCTGATTGCAAATATTGTTGTGCTTGGGCAGTAGTGTACCCAAAGGAAAAAGAGTGCAGTTGTGCAGCTACAGCAGAGCAGAAATACTGGAATTGTAATGTCTGGGGAATTTTTTCTTGGAGTAGACATGCAGAAAAGCAGAACACTGAATAAGAAGGGTAGAAAGGCTTACTGGAACTAAAAGATTTAATCTCTCAGTTTTAAAAAAATTATCTGAAACTGTAGATTAATTTCCACTGATCGATATTATTGTTGTATCTGCCTTCAAACAGGAACTACAATGATTTAGATCAGTATCTAGTTGGGCCATCTAGTTTCTCTGCAATTTCTGAAAGCACACTTGGTAAGATATCCTGGGAATGCTATTTTGAAATTTCCTCCTGTAATCTCCACATCTCCCTCTGCAGCGTGTATCAGAATTTGGTCTGTTTGAGAGGTCATCCAATTAAATGCAAAAACTGTGCAATTTATATCAAAATGTATCTCTTCCACTTTTACTTCCTTCAAATCTAAGGTGTCCACAACATGACAACCACACTGAAGCAGCAAAACAGACCAAAATATTCAGTAATCTTATTTATTTTTATTAAGTTTATTATTATTTATTAGTATTAAATTAAGTTTAAAAATCAATTTAAGGTCTTATTTAATCAGGCGACAGAAAATCACTGAAACCAGGAATGGAAATGAGGAGTTACGAGTGTGCAATAATAAGTTAATAAGTTGAAGACATCAAGTGAACTTCTGCTATAACAATGCAACTTTGGCAAAACAAATTTATTGCAGATTTGTCAGATCTGGAATATAGCTGCCTAAACCAAAAGTTTCAAGACAGAGACTGGTCAAGCTGTACATGCACTAAACTAGTCATGTGTATCTGTCACTGCTGGAAACATCTTTTGCTAGTCCAGACTAGGTCATATATTTTCATAAAGATGTTATAAGGGTTTGGGGCTGGGGTTTTTTGTCCTTTTTTTTTTTTTTTTAGTGGGTTTTTTAAAGTTTCTGCTGCAGCCGGGTAGTCATGCAGTCTGGGGGAAGGGGAAAAAATTTATAGCTTTTAGAGGTTGCCCTGGGTATGCTGCTAGGGAACTGCTAACATTCAGTCTACCCTTACCCTACTATAAATGTAAGACTCAAAGCACAGTAAGCTACCTACTACTTACAATGCAACAAGTACACATGACAAGAGGCAGGAATTGTGTCATCCATGAGCTGTGAACCCATGGCATAGCTTTTTTATTACATGCATGTATAGCCATACTATAGACTATCTCATGTCTAAAATATCATTTTAAATAACTAGTACTGTTTTAACTGACTGCACACACAGTGTTTGAGTGAGGCATATTCCATCTGATCAAGGATAGCACTGCACACAAACAGCACAGTATGTTAATTAATAAAGAGACAAAACAACTTTTTCAGAGGCCAAGCCAGCACTAAAGAACTAGACATGACAAGCAGTTTTTTGTTGCACTGATCTAAAAGTAAGGAACAGGAAAAAAACACAATAAAATGCATTGCTCCTCTTCTCTTAAGTACCTTTTTTCTACAGGGTAATTCCAAGTAGAGCTAAACAAACTCTGTAGTAGTATTCCAGGCATGAGATGCTTGCATTTGTACCCCCAAGAATTCAGCCTCTGAGGTCTGTAGATGAAAGCCTCCTTGGAAGCTCAATTTCCTAATCCTGTTACCACATGAACTTACTGCCTCCCACAGCCAAACCCTGTCTGGGTCAGACTTTTAAAGTAGACATGCTTAAGAATCTCCTCTGCCATAAACTTCCCATGGCAGGGTAGAATTTAGAGCTTAAGATCAGAAAATCTTGAGTTCATAGTGATTAAAAACTCAAAACATAATTTTTAAATCAACTCAAGACAACCAGGGAAGATGAATAATCAATGAAATAAATGAAAAATTTGTGTAAAATATTCCCCAAACCTTGAAACCCTTGAAAGCAATTCCTTGCTTCGGTGCTCAGCTGTAATTAACTCAGCAGCAGTTGACAAATTCTGGGTAGTCAAGTTGTCAGTCTTTCCAAACCAAACAAAAAAATGTTTTTTTCTATATTCAGTCTTACTTATTCTTAGCAATACATTCTCCTCTTACACATCCTTCAGACAGTACAAGCAGGACATGATTTGAATATACATTGGAGAACAAAAAGGGAGATGTAGGGCTTCTTTCTTCCCCAGTCTAGTTTCTCACTGGAACTCTACTACAGAAAGTGATGCTTTCCCTACACCTCTACCTCATGACCTTTGCATAAACGCTCGCACTGCTCTCACCTCTGGCAAGGTGCTAGGGAAACAGCCTGTGACTGCAGTGTTTATATATCCTTACAAACTGTTCCACAACTTCAAAAAACAAGCGTTGATTACAGCAGCAGAATAAAAAACAACTGCTACTAAACAATATAAGAATATATTTCTCCAGAAGGAAACTAACAAAAAGACCAGAATATAAGTCATTAAAAAATCCATGATTCAGAGCACACAGTAGAGCTTAATCTGCCACCAATCAGCCTAAAAATACAAACACACTTCAGAATTAGAAAGCAGTAAAAAAAGATTAGATAAAAAGGTCACCCCTAGAAGGCAATGCACCTCTGCAGGTCTCAGCAAAAGCAGAAAGTAGAAGTTAGGAACTAACAGACCTGCAGGTACCAGAGCCCACAGCAATCGATGTGATCACGATGAATAGTGGCATACGAGCTCCTAACCCACGCCTGACATCCTCTGCTGCACAACAACAGCAGTAGCTGCCAGAAGCTCATTACCTTCTTCTAATAGTTAGCTCATGCCCACAGTGGAAGGAAATTAATTCTGAACTGAAAAATGAAGCATTTCCAAGAAGAAGTGTCATTCCACAGCAGATGATTTTGTGCCCCAAAGGCACAAGCCCACATTAATTTCATGGCACAGCTAGGAAAATGTTCTCGGACTCACTGCAGGCACCAGGTAGGCAGGAGGGCAGAGACCTTCAGGAATTCACAGTACAGATTGCATTCTCTTCATCATGTTGCATAACCAACAGAGGATGTTTCTATCTACTCTGTCTTCCTCTTACTCTTCTATCTACTCTTAACAACAAATTTCTTAAACTTGAAAAGTCATATTTTTAAGGTTTTAAGTGCCAAAAAAATATATGGACGCATCCCACGTATAGTTTTTAAATGTGCAAGAGAAGACAAACGCTAAAAGAAAAAGATACTCTCAACTATCATATATGTTTCAGAAGTATGTCCCTTGAGGGTTTCAAAGTAATCCTAAAACTTAAACCCTATATACAATCCTTCATATTCTTTAGGCACTGCTATATGCAAGGTCAGAATTACTTAAGGTTTATCAATGCTCATACTGCCCTATGAAGCATCTAAACAGTATTGCACTGGTCTCAAACCTACACCATTCCAGACTCAAAATCTGTAATCTTTTCTCTACTGTTACCACTTCTATATCTGAGGAATTTTTTTTGCTGAACATTGAAGGTCTTAGACAGAAGGCACTGGAATTCCTCCACCATCCATTAGAAACAGTTCTTCGCTGTTATCTAGTCAGTCATGCAGGTACTGCAAAAAATAATGTCATTTCTAAGTAATCCCACAAAAGATTAAGGTGATGCTGCTGATTGCTGCAACATGGATAGTCACTAATGGAAACATGCTCCTATACTGACAGTGGTTCAACAATGATCAAGGCTGAAGAACTCATCTGGGAGAACTTTTGCAGGACCTTTTCTTTGAACACTGACAAAGAGCTGTCATTTCCAGATTCAGTGAAATGGTACAGATAGGAAGTGCAGTAGACCTGGCAGTTAAACTACATCCCTAGACATTTTTAGAGCACTCTGAAGGTGCTGCTGAGACCATTCTGACTGTATCCATCAATGGCAGCATGCACATGCCAAACTCCTACAAAACATTCCCTTTCAGGGTGGCTTTTCTGTTGTTCCATGAAAGGATTATTTAAGAGAGACGATACATTCACAGTGATGATTTTTAACGTTATTAAAAACTGTTTCAAGATTTCATAAATAGCTTAATGAACCAGTAGGAAGAAATGATTACCTGAGAAATGCTACCCTCCAAAACAGCATTTGAAAAGGCCTGTTTATTAACAAGCTTTATGCAGCATCACTTCTCCTGTCCTTTTCCTGTGTTTAATCTCCTGAGGATGGAATGATTTAGTCTAATTTTGGGATTAATTTAAGAAATTAATTTTGTAAAATATACTTGCTTGCCATACTCGGGTGGTCAAACCAGTTCATCTCACAGCCCTTTCTAGTTTTAAAGTGCAAGAAATTACCTACCTACTGAAATTACTACAAAAACATGCCAAATTTTTGAACAAGTCAGCAAATAACTTAGATTGCCACTGTATTTAAAAGGACTGTAGGTGGTAAAACTAGAGAAAGTCTCAAGGCAAAGGCATCCTCTCCTTAATACAATTTATTCTTTTGAGGTCTTCTTTGCTTGGCTTTGCAGTATCTGAAGTAAAATGTGTAGTCTGTTGTAGGATGTACAGTTTTGGTATTTCATTTTAACATTCAAATAACATCACTATATTTTTAGGAATAAGCTTAATTTGAAAAGGACGGTCATTCTCAACCTGGTTAGGTCAGAAGGTAGTGCTACACTCTTTTCCTGCACAGGAAAAGACCTTCTCACTTTTCAGGAAGCTCCATTCCACAAATTATTTGCTTATGTCTTGATTACACTACCATTCTAACCGGGTTTGTGCTGTAGAAACTGATGATAGATTGCTGCTTCACAGAAAAGAAAAGCCTTCTGTAGGGCCTAGTAGAGTCTCATTTCAGTAAGTAACATTAAAAAAAACCCCAAGAAACTATGGGGTGCACAGCATTTGGAGAGGGATGTCAGAAGGGAAAGAAAACTCTGCAACTGGCCAAATGTTTCCTCTCTGGTGCTATGATTGAGTGCAAATACAAAGAAGAAGTACGTGACATTATTTAACAAGAACTACAAGCTTCAGAGTGGCTGTGTAGTGCCCAAGATGGAGCTGGAAGAGTGTTCAACTAAAAGCTCCCAAAGCAGGCACCAGTGCATGAAATTGCCAACATTCTGGTAAAAGATCTAGGAAGGAGAATGAAATGCACAGGGAAGGGAATGACTGAAAACAATGAGCAAAAGTTTCTAATAGGTGAAACTAAAAATTTGAAATCTGTGAATTCAGTCAAAACAAATATCATCACCCTGACCCATTTTTGACTCCGACTTTTTCCCTTTCAGGGTGGGAAAAGAACCTAATAAAAGAAGCTTTGATGACTAATCAGTTTTAGAGATACTCTCTGGTTACTTTAACAATGAAAATAGTTTGCTTTCATAGACCTGAGGCAAATGAGATTCAATTAATGGTCAGTTCAATCCCTTAATGCCTCCTACTCTATGACGGATTTCTGCATATGAGGGAATACATTCCAACAGCAGAGCTTTGCAGAGTATTTGAGGAAGCAAAAAATTAGCAATTCCTGAAGATCAAAGGCCCATTGTGCTGTTGGTACTACTGCCCCTGTTAAAAATAATCTCCAAAATGAGGATTAATGTTCTGTGTCATCGTTGTTGCTATGACAAAACCAAACAAACAAAACCCCCACAAACAAACAAAAAACCCAAACAAAAACCAACCAAACAAAAAAAATCCCCAGAAAACCCAACCCCCAAACACCCTCCCAAGATGAGTTACCCAGACAGTGAGCAATTCCCACATATTCTGTTTCACTTTAGCAAGCAAAGTATTAAGGACACTCCCCATTGTTGTTAATGAATCATACCTGTAATTGTATCAGCTATAATGAACTGTTCATAACTAGTTGATGCGGGATTAATGCATTCCAAGGATATTCAAAATAAAAAATAAAAAAATCTGTAGGAGATGCAAAATCATGCTGATTATTCTTAAAAAAAGAATAGTCCTCCTTCTCTCAATTTCTACTAGACTGCTGTACATTCATGACACAAGATCCATCAGGTACACTGAAAGCCAGAGCTTACTAACAGAAATCTTCCCCAAATCAAAGCATCAGAGCGTCTGGAGTTAGAAACAGCTGTGAGGAATAACAGAATTTCTCTCCACCATCCCTGCTCTGGCAGCCAGAGGAGAGCAGAAGCAGCTAAGATTTAGCAAAACATCAGCTAGGTTGATACAAACTATGGTTCCACCTAAGAGGAAGTTACATGTCTTACTTCACCCCACAGAACCTAGTGGTTGCAGAATCATAGTCTTAAATTGATGTGGCTCTGGAGAGTGAGGAGTTCTCATTCCACCTCATGCATCAGTCCTCCTTGAATGATCCTCTGGCATTCACAGTAACCACTGGGTCAGTTATCAAATCAGAAGGATAATAAATGGGGACAGGTATCACCAAAAAGGCCACCTCTCTCCACATCTGTTGAAGTGCAAGTGAAAAATCCTTGCTACTCCACCAATCCCATTACCAAATGTCTCAAACTGAAGCTGTGCGACACTCGTAATGTTCCACCTCTGAGGACGATATTCTGCCTAACCATATGATCACATGCTGAATGAAATACCACCATACATCTGCTACGTTTTGCCAGTATCCTTGACAAGCATTGCAGACTTTAGGATGGCAAATATGGAACTGTGTAAAAAGGATAGCAAAATGTTGAAAACTGAGAAATTGAGCATTTTCCCAGTAAAAGCGCAAATTTAATTTTATGTACTATAACTTATTAAACATTTATATTACACATTTTTACCCAGCTTAAGAAGAATCAGCTTCATATTCAGGCAAGGAACAAACTTTAAAAGATTTAACCTGGAAGGGAAATTCCTGAACTTTTACAATGTGCATTTTATTAATAAACCTACCTCCCCTTACAGTGGAACCCAAGACAAATGCAAAGAAAAAACAATACAAGCATTTGAAAAAGGCCTAAAATCATTGCAGTTTATTTTTTTCTTGCCCCTCTCCATATAAAGTGAATAATCTTTGCTGAGCTGGACTACAGTCGCAACCAATAGCTTTTGTAATTATCAAGTGTCTTGGCTTCACTGAGCAATTAATCACCTGCAAACACCATTCGCTGCCTCACATCCCCCTCCACTGTGAACATTATCCCATAATTAAGTAAGATGAAAGTAAACAATGTCATAAGAGCACAAATATCATTTTATGCAGTGCAGTTTAAAAAAAGAAAAATGACTGAATGAAAATCCAAAACATGTCATCCCACACATTCAAAGATGGCAGCATGATCAAGAGAGGTATCTAGAGAAAAAGCACTCAAAACGAAAAATGCCAGCTGGCAAACTTAGAGTATTCATAATGCAAGGCAGATTACAGATTTAAAAAAAAAATCCAGCCTATAATATGTGTCTGCTGTAGAAACAGTTTTGGGCCTTTCCAAGCTTAACCAATGCAATATCTTCTCCCTGTAATTGCTTGGGTTAACAATACAGAAATGCAAGTGCTCAATCTTTGTTCATTTTGAATTCTGAGTATGCCATTACTTATTAATCCCTCTATATTTCTTTTATGAAGTGCTTCTGTTAATGATCCTACACTATATCAAGAATCATAGCACATAAGGAAAATGAAGACATAAAAGCACACTTACAAAAATAGCTCAGAACTTCACCGAATTACATACCCACATATTTACGGAAACGAGTGACCTTTCATAAAGGAAGACAATTGTATAAAGTTGTAAAGATACCCAGCAGCTCTCAGAATATAATAGGAAAGCACATTTTTGATCTCAGGTTTCGTAACCTGAAACAATAGAGTGACTTAGACTGTGTCGACCTAGAGATCTGTGCATTTAGTAATACCAATATCTGACTGGCAGATTTTGGTGTATCTGGTAAGAACAGCACACCAAAATTATACAGGAAACTACTAGGTGACTGCCTGGTCATAAAGATGACCTACAGTTAACCACAGGATAGCCACTCACACTCATGCCTCCAGATTTTTGGCACAGAAGAATTAACATTCAATGACACAACTCTTGTTCTAAAGACTGAGCTGTCATTTTTGCACCTCTCACCCAAGCCATTATGCAGGGAGAATAACACATCTCAACATGAAAACATGAAAAGAGAACCCATACTGTCTGCCAGCCTGACATGATCTTCTAGAACACCAAAGAGATGCTACCACGCAAGATTTTAGTGAAGCATCATCTGAAATACTTTTGAATCAGGTCACTCCTGTTTAAAAAATAGATGTCTCAACTGGAAAAGATGCCGAGAAAGGATTTGAGAATAATCAGAAAAGTGAAGAGCACATTTTTAACTGAGATTACAAGCTTAACTTGTTTAGTCCTGCGGACTGAAAGCCAGGAAAGGCCAGGATTCCTCTGCCAGCATCACCACCGGGAAGGGAGGAAGCATGATTAAGTCAAAGGACAGTAACAGCGGTGGAGTAAACGGGTGTAAACTTACTCATTAAGAAGCTTAGCCTTGAGATGAGAAGAGAATTTCTAAACAGGCTTAAACTTGAGACTGATTACTTTTTGAAAGGCATTATATGAGATGCAAAACCAGGGACTGGAGTCAAAAGCCATTACATTTTCATACTTTCCTGACTTTAAACAGTTCAAATTAGGGCTTCATTCTCTCTCAGTAGGTCAAAAAGGGGCAGATTGGCATCCTCAGTTCTCCTGCCTCCTCTAGGCACACTCAGCTCAGCCCAGCGTCCAGGCTGTTCAAGGACTCCGGTCACCACCTGAAGCCCAGTTCCTGACTTGGACCTTCTGTCCAGCTCCCAGGGAACCAGGAGGGCAGCCTGCATTGCCATCTAAACCATCCAAGGGTCTGTTCTGTCCAGGCCGTGGCAAAAATCCTTGAGTTCCTCAATAGCTGGAAAAATGTTCAACATCAGTGCAGCACACTACAGTCTGCAACACCACCAGGAAAGCTTATTCCTTTCACACTTTGCTTCAGACTTCTGGCAGACTGCATGCTTCAAGGCATTTTACAGACTGTATACATTTTCAAGTTTTGAGTTGTTTCTCAAAAGCCTAAAGGAATAATAAAGAAAAAAAAAATCTGAAAATTCAAGCACAGTTCTGTGACACAGGATGAACTCTCTATTATAAGGTTAGTCCAACACCATAGAGTGACCTGCATTCTATTTTCTTTTTCATATAAAATGGCACAACTTGGATAATACAACTTCATTAATTGGATGGCTGTATGAAATTGGGCAATACTTGGCATCTCCCTTTATCCAAGACCAAGCATGTAGCAGCAGGTGCTGCAATCAGAATGTTATTTCACTGTGATTATTACTAACAGGACTAGATGACTAATTGAGTTAAAGAAATAAAATTAAAGAAAACAGAGACCATGCATGTTTCTGGCAAAGTATCACCACTCTTCACTGTCAGTGCTTGGGTACTCAACACTGCTTAAACAAGCTGGGGTTAATGTATACCACCCTAATGTCTTCACTGGTTTGCTCACACCCAGGGGAGCTGGCCTTGCTGTGCAACAGAACTGAATCATTCCTGAATCTTATTAGTAACCAGCCTAACAAACCTCTAAAGGAAGAACAATTTTCAGTCATGATAGGGTTCTTCGCAGCTGGAATGCAAGGGCTAGCAGTGCCAGCAGCAACGCAGGGAAAACTGTGGGAAGAGCCTCTGCCTGAATTTAAAACTGCCATAGGTAAAATATTTTACTGTGGACTACCACATCTAGTAAAGGCAGGGGCAGCAGCACAAGAAAGGTGGAGAGCAGCACAAGTCTTGCCCAGGACCTTCAGATATCATGAGGCAACACAAATCCTAGGATATAGTAGTCCAGGAGCTGTAGTTTCCCCATCCAGCATGCTGGAATGATACTTGCTTGTGAGATGCTACAGAACCAAATGTTATCTCTAAAAAAGCTCATGGGAAAGTATTTGCACCTTATAGATGTATTACGACACTCAAAATTTCTGAATAGAAAAGCATATCAATTACTATTTAATAAACAAAGTCATCCTCAGTCCTTTACTCAAGCCCCAAAACAATGAACCATGCTGGCCCTTTCTGCAGGAGTTGCCCCACTGTCACCAACTCCCCGAGAGCTGCTCAGGAACGTATGCCAAGCAAGGGGGGCAAGTGGCTGAAGAGCCATACCTTGGATGCTCTCTAACAAGAGCAGTGTGTCACAGCGTAACACAGGGAGAACAGCTGTGACTCGTTTCACTGTCTACTGAACATGAAATGAGTTTGTTTCCATCTGTGATAAACTGTGCTACCACTTGTGATATATATTAGGCATTGCTGCTACCGTGTCCTCTAATATCATGGTAAAAATTAAAGATTAAGCAGCAGTGACTTCTCTAGTTTCTGCTGCATGAGACAGTGACACCATTTTGGCTGCCCTGATCTCATTTCTAGACTCAATGATCAGGCCTGCAAAAATGATGGAGGGACAAGTATTGGTCTATCATTTGCCAAAATGCCCGACATAGACATCAAAGGTTTGCTCACTGTGAATTCCCAGCTGGGACACAGTGAGGGAGGTGCAAGTCCAATTGTTAGGAAAAGAAGTATTTTAGTAGTGACTCAAAACATGCATCATTTTTCTAACAAGAGGGTGTGAGACCTAATAGCCTAACTTTATCCAATCCTTCTTTCAAGGACTGAAGTGAATCTTGCAGTCCCAGCAGCTGAAATACATGAATCCCACAAGCATTTCAAAGTCAAGCGTAGGTCCCTCATTATGTTCCTTCACTCAACTTCTACAGGCTAAAAATGACACATCCTTACAAGTTCCCTTAGACATCTTTCTACCACACAGACCTAAGGCAGTCCCAGGGCCCACAGCAGTGAATGCTGCCTGAGTCAGTATTAGTGCCACAGAGGTGGTGACCAAACAGACACCCTCATACGTTCGTCAGGTTAAAAGTCTCCTTGTGGCTGATCTGCCATATGAGAGCAAAAATCGGATGGCATGCAAAAATCTAATGAAAACGCACAGATTTCAGCAAATATTTAATGAAGTGGCATCAAAATTAATAGCAAAATAATACCACTAAACTAAATATTTTGATAGTTGGCTTCAAACAGTTGGCTTCATTATGACTGTCACCCTTCTTAGGCAATTATTATGTCATTTCATGTCATAACAGTCAAAACAAGTTTGTGCTAGGACACAAACAGGTAATAGGCTGCTTTTCTTTCCAATTCTGAATTGAAAAACATGAAATATTGTGATTTCCAGTACAGTGCAAGTTTCCATTTGTGGCTAACTCAAACTGTCAAATCTTGGCAAGTCATTATCTCCCTTTTCCTTGAGAAGTAAGTATAGGTGCTTTTAAAGAAGAAATAAAGCTTCAACAGAAATTCTCAGCAAGGTTTCAGAGTTGTGTGCATTTGTGTTACAATTGTGGAAGTAGTATACTTGTTTCATTTGCATTGCAACAGAAGGTAATCAAAATTAACAAAAGAAAATAATTGCTTTTTCTCCAGACTGGTACATTTAATGGGTCTCAGAAACACAATACAGATTGTATTTCCCTTCCCTCTGAGCAAATTCCAAAGGTGTGACAGATGTGGTATAGCTGCAGGAGGTGCCCAAATTGTGATGCAGTTGTACCACAATGTACCTCGAAGTGGTACCCAAACACTGCCCCAAGTGCCTAACATCTCTTTCTGAGCACAAGCACAGCTAGGCACAGGGCCAGGAGCCGCTGCTGCTGACAACAGTAGCATCTTTGCAAATCTAATTCAGGAAAGCCAATTTTTTTAGTGTAGGACTGGAAGTCACAGGCTCCTGAAGCTTAATTGCACTCTAAAAATGATTCCCTGAGCATCCTCAGATATATCACTATCTTTTACCTATCTTATACATGCCTTTACTTTTCCTCACAATTTTATCTTGGTGCCTTTTTTAGCTAGGCATAAGGTAAGATTTCATATAACCATATCCAAACACCTTGAAAATAACAAGTATTGTTCTTCATTAATTTTCATAAAAAGGTTAAGAGACACTGGACCAAGCACTCATCCTGCTTTTGTATCACACTGCACTGGTTTCTTAGGAATCAGAGCTGAATTTCGCAGAGTGTCGTTAAAAGCAATTTTAAAAGGAAAATCAAATAACCAAAATGCAGCTGTCAAATATTGCAGAAGTATTTAGACATTTAAGAAAACTTTTGTTCTTGGTGGAAGAAGTAAAAAAAAAAAAGGCAGCCCAAACACCAAAACAGGGCTCCTCAAGAACACTACACTCCAACCAAAATGTAGTTTTCTACCAGAGGACCAGAACAGAGCAATGCTTGCAGAGGGGAAAAATGGAAGTCCCAGGAAACCCACTTCTTTGTGGGTTAGGCTAGACCCTAGCAGACACTGGCAGAGTGATAACAAATACATTTAATTTTTTTACATTTAACTAGGAATATTTATACTCAAACTTGTTAGATACACAGGCAAAGTCAAAGCACTCAAGCCTGGGTAATTGAAAGTAAGGTAAAGCCCTGTGCTTGGGAAGGACTGCCTTCCCCCAGGGAAACCCTCCTATCCTTGCCTATTTCAGAGGGCAAAAATTATCTCTGGAGAAATGATTTTTATGAGCCACCAATGATTCATCCTTGGCAGAGTGATTTAACTTTAGTCAGCAAAGCTGAACTCTAGCAAGAAGAGGAAAATCACCCTGGTCTTTCTGTCATTTCAGTGGCAGAACTGAATACCTTCTTGCTGGCAAGTCCCCTCTAGAGCATCGCTGGATGCAAGGAACACTACAAATACAACTTACCAAGGGCACACCAACGCTGGCCGTAGGAAGCTCATTAAGGGGAGTACTATCATCATCTGACAGGTAATCCCACCCCCAGGATTTTCTGCAGCACAAAGCTCCTACTACTCAGCTCGTCTCCAAGGGTTTAATTACCTTCTGGAAATGAAGCATGGCTGTACAGGGGAAACTTCTGGGAAGGATTCGGTTTCATACAAATCACTTAAATCCCAGAGGATTTACATGTGCTAAAAGGTTTTAAAAGACTATGTAATTTTGACAGTGGGCTGTTTAGCAGCAGACGTTTGCTGTATAAAAATCATTATCTGATTTAGTCTTTTATTATCTTTGTCACCACTCCAGAGAAACGAGATGAAGTAATACCATCACAGTTGCTGTTTTAGAAACATACAATATATACTCAATATTATCAAACACCTCTTTCATAAGACCAGGTCTATTCTGACTTTAGCAAAAATCGTTAGAAGAGGTCTGCAGCTAAAATTATTTAAATATAGAAAAGATCATTTGCTGCAAAGTACTAACAGCAGTAAAGACAGCACGTCAAAGATGATGACTTGCACAGCTAATCCCCATGTATCACACTGCATATTTATCCCTTGATATAATAAGATCTGTGTTTCTCTAAATAAGAATTCATCAACGCTAATATCACTGGCAGAAAGAGGACAGAGAATTTAAATCTTGTAAATAGGCTTTATAAATAATATCAGATTTCTTTTTCTTTCCATCTAGCTTCCATTCCAAAACCCATTTGTCACAATCCAGTAATATAGTATTGCTGGCAATCTACACTACAGGTGATGTTAAAAAAGACACCACCTTTAACTATTCATCACTGCAAACTCCTTCCTAATCTCACACGTCTTGGGGTACCTCGGTATCCCTGGGTGAGGCATGGCCTTCACAAAGCCCAACCCAGATTTTCAAACGTCTTTGGTGGATGCACAATTAGCATGTGTCTACAGAGATGCTGATCCACAGCTTCCAGATCCAAGTTGGCTCAGTGGTAACTCACAAGCAACGTGCATTCAGGTCAGCACACACTAACACATAGCTCACTCTCCCCAAAACTTTATGCTTCCCAGCACATTCCCCTTCTGTAGTCCAGTTGCAGTTCCAATTGGTGGATCAATCTCAAGTGTTTGGTAGTGAAATCAAGACCTACACCTTCCTTCCTCTTTCCCAGTCATCTTTGGTTGGGCTTGCAAAGCCCTCTCTTCTGTGGGAGGGGGAGAAGACGACAACATTCCTCACTTGCCGTCCCAGGACAGCACGGTGGCCTCAGTATCCCCTTTCACAGAGAGCCTGGTGCAACTCATAAATATTAGGATGCCCACGTGTTCAGTGGCCACCTGTGCAGTAAACAAGGTTAATGCCATGCAGCAGAGAGTACAGAAAATGGAATGAAGGTGTTCAGGTGGCCAAGGGCAGGCAGGTTTCTGTCAAAGGTTCCCCAACCTTGCTCTAGGGTTTCTCATAACAGCACCGGACTTCCGCCCATGGCAAGAATCGCAATCTATTTATCCTTCTTCCTAATGGAAACCACAGGCCTGCCAGAATCATATCAATAAAGGGAAAGAAACTGTTTGCTGAAGTTAAGGAGATGAGCTGGAAAACAAATAGGTTGAAATGTTTGCTAATGCAAATATTTCAGCAGTCTACTAGAGGAGTAGAACAGAGAGTCCTGCTGCTTAAAGTAATTTGAAATAAGCTGGAAAAGTTTCAAATATAACATAAACATGAGACTATTACAAAAGAAGCACAGATCTTGAAACTTGTGCCTCTCAGAAAACCTGTCCTACAGTCTCCTTTAATGCGGTTATTTAATTCCTTAAACTCAGACTAATACAGAATGCTCTAATTTTCAATGTATTTTAGAAATCAGGAAGGGTAGGTTTTGAAACAGCAAGAGAATCCACACCCAAGTGATCTGCAGATATATTTCACTGTGATTTGTTGCAATTTTCTAATTTCATTGTTTAATTGCTTTAAGGACTGCCAATCTTATGAAAAATCCAGTGAATGTGCCTTCCATAAAATACTAACTCTGTAACTTGAGACGAAAGGGGAGGGTTTCAACCCGCTCTATGTTTTACAAAACAACCCATTCACTGTCATCTCCTTTTAGGATTAATGCCTACTCATCTCTTTGCCATACCATGAACCAACCAAATGGAAATTAATCCAAATTATCTATTAATTCCTCAGTGCAATCACTGATCAACTCTGGAACTGCTCTGTCAACCCAAAATACTAAAGGATCTGGCTCCAAATGCTTCACTGCATGATGAGGAGTGAAAACATACCTAAGCTACTTTTTCCATTTCAGAATTTTGAAAAATTAATAGCTTATGCTGCTTCATGTAATCATCCAAGGTCCTCAGCACCAAAAAAGAAGGCAAGGGAGAAAATTATGTTTTTCTTGCTATAAATCATCACAGAACTGGTATATCCTGGCAAAACATCTTCCAGTATAAATTGATTTTAAACAGCAGTACTTGCAGAAGTAGACTACCCTATATCATGTCCAAAAGTAAATATAAACATCAGGAGAAAAACTTACAAGACTGCTGAAGTTGTTCAATATTTATTTTTCTTTTTTCCTTCAACCTTTATTTTTTCGTTTAACTGTTTTTTATTTGTGTATTTGAGGGGTAATAACAAAAAAATAAAGCATTTAAATATGAGCTTGAACTTGCATTTCATTATGTTTTGTGTTTTGCTAGGAATGGAATTACTTCTTCCACTAAGTCCACGTCTGAGTTACTGACAACCCATTCTCAGCATACTAATTTACAGCTAATGATGACACAGTAGGTGAGACTGTTTCTAGATACTAGCTAAATATTCACCAAAATGGCTTAATTAAAAACATCAACTTCTTGTCACTGTACAATTTTTTGAGCTTAAAGAAACTCCCAAAACAACACATGATGGGTTTAAACTGATAAAATACAATTAAAAAAAGGAAGAGACTCACTCTTACCTCAGGTTTCCTCCCACTCTTGCTGCATTTAGCATAACAATCTACAGTACATTGAAGCCTTTGTCCAATTGTCCCTCAGGACAGCAACAGATAAAGCCATTATAAATTCTAAATATAGCATTCTAGATATAAAAATTAAACAACAGTTACATAGAATTGCATATTCTTACAAATCAATACTTATTTTGTACAAGAAAAATAGCCATAAAATTATATAGTTAATGAGTTTCTGGTTAATCGGTATTTCAATCCACTCAGGAAAGCTGAAAGGTGAGAAAACTCCAAGTAATGAAAAAGAGACAACCTGTGTTGCACTTAGCAGACGTTCCTGAGAAGAATAAACACTGTTTATTACCCCACACTTATCATACATCTCTTCTACTCTATGGCTAAATGGAAACCACTTTGTTATTACTCAGTAGCTATTACTTAGCTTTTACACTTCAAATTAGTTTAATATGAAGGCATAGAGGTTCAGGTTTGTGCAAATATTGGGACCACGAGTTCCTGTGGATTTCTTTGTCACTGTTTCCTGCATGTAAGGGGAACTCCAATGAGGAAACAGCAAAGGGATGGACAAGGGAAGGACTCAAACTGAACAGCGAGCTGATTTGTGATCTTTCCAGAGTAAAAGAACAGTTTACGCGCAGAGCAGAAGGACCCCAAACAACTGGTCAGGAATTTTCTCCTAGTAATTTCACGGCTTACATAGCATGACATGTCCCTCACTTTCATGGAATGAACAATGAAGATGTATACAGAAGAACTGACAACTTGACACTGGTTGGCAGAGATGCTCATGCACAAAGCTGTGGTTCAGTGCTAAACACCTTCCTGTTGCAGCTCAGGTGCAAGAATGCCTTGCAAACAAAATGGTGAAGCATGTTGCCACCCCAGCTGAACTTTACACTGGGTTACAGCACAATGACTCTCTGAACCAGCAGCATACATGTAGACTTGGCTGCCTGCAGTCCCTACAGACAGCAGTTGTCTGTATCCAGAAAGGCTGCACAGCTGCTCACTATGTGCTAAATGGTGACATCCGTTCTTCCCTGTGAAGTATGGTGGGGAAGAGAAAACCCGAAATCTACCTCCAGAAGGGCACCCATGGCAGTGTGACAGCAGCCATAAACACTGCCAAAGACTGAGACCATGCCTGAAACTTATGAGCTGGTCAAAGGCAAACCCTGTCCTATACTGAGTTTGGCCCAGCATATACAAAACTGAGGAGTTTTGGGATCTTTCTTGTGCCCTGCCCTGCATTTATCTTCTCAACCTACTTGTGGCTTCATCAGATGAGAGAAAGCTTTGAAGTCCCCGCTCTCAGTGCAGCTCAGCAGAGAGATTTGGCTGTCTGGGGATGACATGTACCCACCAGCACAGTAACTGCAGGCTCAACACAAACAGAAAAAAAACAAACCCAAAAATAAAACAAAACAAAAAACAAAACACCAACAAAAAAAAAGGCTTTAAAATGAGTCTGCAACAAAACCTTTCAAAAAAGCTTCTTTCATGATGGATTAAAAATCAATAGAGCAGTGCTCTTGCTGTAATTACGCATTGATAGGATAGCACAGAAGTACAGGCTGCAATGGGAAGAGAGGCCAAATTCATTCCTGATGTAAGCAAAGAGGTTGCATAGAGGACAGCAAAAACCATAACCTCTCCTTATGTGTCTCAATCTGACCCATAGTGCTCCAAAGATCACTGCTGCTGATCACTCAGATGACACTATATTAAACCAATACATAGCAAAACTAAAATGTACCATTTATTCACTTTGTGATTTAAGTATTATTTTAAAGAATAGTTGCAGCCTTAATAGGGTTTCTTCAATTTATTCAAGTGGTTTCTGAATCTCTTGCATATGCTCTGCTTTTCTGATATAACTCATTTACAGCTGAGGGAAGCCTCCACTTACAAGGCTACAACACTTCTCTTTGTCAGAGTTAATAGCAATTCCTACCACAACATTCAAGCTGTCAGTTAGATAGACATTTGGTATAAACATCTTCATTTCCTTTTATTTCTGCAGACACCTTTAAACAGCAGCACTTCTCAATTCATAAGGCGTATCAGTGCTGTTACTGTAGTGCAACATCTCTCTAGACAGTTTCGCATAAAATTAAATGCCGGTTTAGCAGCTTACAAACCTTACAGCAGTTGGTTTATTCTCCCTCATTATTGTAACAGAGCAATCAAGAACAGCAGACTAATACAGCATCATGTAACACGGCTTCTCTATCAACCCAGTGGCACAAAATTACATGGCCATCTGAAAGATAAAGTAAAACACTTATTTATATCTGACAGTTTTATGACACTACAAAGCAAATAACCACTGCAGACAGCTAAAATCAGGAGAGCTCAACTTGCCAAGGGTTAACCTGTTCACACACCAGGGCCTAGGCTTTTCTCTTGCTTAAGAACTGTTTAATTATGTATACCAAGAGCAGCAGCTCCAGCAGGAAAGATTAAAACAGACTCTCTCAGCCTAATGCAAGGACATTTAAAGAGAACATTGCAAGGCTACAGACCAATGCCCCCCACATTCATATGGATATCATAAGAATCAGAATAAAAATTTCATCCTCCCATAAAATAAATAAATCTGAAGGGTCTCAGTTATACACTGAGGTAAGGTTTAGAAAACAGCTTTCATATGAAAGCTGGATTTTCTAATCTTTAACATCACAAGAAGTGCTTAAAAAGTGCTTGGATATTTTTGAAATACCAAAGATTGTATTCAGCATGTCCACCATGTGATCTTTTTCACTTGCATAGAAATAATAAGGTCCTTTAACTTAATATTGATTTTCACTTGGAACAAAAGCTCTCAGAACTGAACATTTAGGATGCGTCACAGCACCCCTCATTGTTTATTCCATCAGCAGTTTGCCCTCAATACACAGTTATTAAGAATACTTTTTGAAACAGTCTCAACATAACCCACAAGTGATAGAGGACATCCTTATGTTACTTATCTTTATTTCTGCAGTATAATCTGGATTTACCACATTCCTTTGACCAAACCACCTGAATCCTTTCTACGTTGATCAGGATACCTGATCAGGAATGTTTTAACATTCAAAGTTTCTGAGCAATTTGATAGTTAATATTTATGGAAGTTGTCGGAAAAAACCTCCCCACAACCATAAAACCCAAACCCATCACCTTTAGATTAACAAAACCCCAAAATTCAATAGACAACACAACCCCACTTCCAAATGAATCCCCAAAGCAGTTTAGTCCCTCTTACAAATACATAAATATACCATGGGATGGGGATGCACAGCAGGGACAGCTGTGAAGACAGTCTGCAAAAGGAAACTGCTCCCTCACAACCCCCAGAGGGGACTGAGGCCTTGTGGAGCCTCTAAAGAGCAGAAAACAGTTTTACCCTGGACTCAGTGTATGAAGCCAACATATTCTGGCTGATGCTGCAAGCCCTGGATGACACTTTGAAACCAGCAATAACGTGGCACAGCTTTTCTCCTTTGTGTGGCTCACTCTTTATTTGACTACTGTACAAGTACTGTAGCAACACATTTGCACCAAGATGAAACAATCATGCATATGAATATGCAGTTCTCTGCAGAAGATGCTAAAATTATTTCTGGACTACCTTCCTATTCCAGACAAAATCTGGTTAAAGAAACTGAAATTTTTTATAAATCAGTGGAAAGCAAAAATAATTTATATGGACATGCAATCAGATAGCAGAGAAAAAAAAATACTAATAAAAGCAAGAGAGGTACATAAAGGAAAGTCATTCCTCATGTCCATTTTACCACCTCTCAGCAGAAAAACTCTCAATAGAGATCTCCTTTTTTTCCCACCCTTTCTATCTATCACATTAAATTTCAGAGAGAGAGGAAGCATCTACAATTTTATTTTACAAGCCCTTTGGAAAAGTAAGATAGATTTCTCAAGCAACAGGAACTCTTCAAGTCTCTTTCATATCCTTTTTCTCACAAATAGATGCCTTCAGGGAGCTCCTTCTGCCCTCCCTGTTAAGCCCAAGCACTGATATAAAAATCTGGAGCTCAAGGGCTGACAAGCAGCAGATTCCCAGAAGCCTGGGGTATATTAACATGAAGCTCTCCAGCAAGGTCTCAGAACTTTCCAGTGCAGTTTTTTTTTTCTATTTTCTGTAATTTAAAGTGAAACTGCTACAATTAGAACACAAGCAATAAGTGGAGGGAAACGTGCACTGGGAACTTGGAGCAATTGTCTCTAGACTCCGTTAGCTCTGTACTAAGAGCTGCATCTTCCAAGCTCTGTTCACTGTGGAGTTTGTATTAAAAATTAAAACAACAAAAACATAAAGCGCTGCACAGAGCCAGTGTAAAAATTATGGCAATGAGGCATGTGTGCTTATTTAATGCAACTCTTTAATAGGCATTAAACAAATTCTAAAACGCAAACTACTAGCAAAGCAGCAAAATCCCTCTCCATGTCACAGTGCAGTCTGTGCATTCTGGTGTGTTTTTTTATGAACCCCATTTTAAACATTTAACAGAAACATGGGCTGCCAAGCACCTCAGTTCCCTGAACAAATTCATTTCAACTTGAAAGGCTGAAATGAAATCAAAGGAAGCCAGTTGATGTAATCTTTTGGGACTTCAGTAAATCTCTTTTTGATAGGGTCTCTCACAGTATCCTTCTGCACCAAACATCCAGCACATGGCTGGATAAAGATGTCATTTGATGGCAGAGGAACTGGCTCAGGGGTCAGACACAGGGTTAGAGCAAAAATGAGGTTACATCAGGTGGTCACTGGTCACTAGCGAGATCCCACAGGGCTCCCTTTTAGGGCCAATTCTTGCCAGCATCTTCATAGACAACTTGGATGCAGAACTCAAAGGCACACTAAGTAAGTTTGCTAATGACACTAGACTGGGAGGAGCTGTTGGCTCTCTCAGAGGCAGGGAGGCCTTGCAGAGAGACCTCGACAAATTAGAGGGCTGGACAATCACCAAGTGTACAAAGTTTTAATGAAGACAAGTGCTGGATTCTGCACCTGGGATGGGGCAACCCTGGATCTATGTATAGACTGGAGAACGAGATACTGGAGAGCAGTGCAGTGGAAAGGGACCTGGGGGTCCTGGCCAAGGGCAGGCTGAATCTGAGTCAGCAGTGCCCTGGCAGCTAGGAGGGCCAACGGTGTCCTGGGGGATCATCAGGAACAGCATCGCCAGCCAGTCTAAGGAGGGGATTGTCCTCCTCTCCTCTGCACTGGTGTGGCTTCACTCTGAGTCCAGTGTGCAGTTTTGAGCACTTCAATATAAGAAAGATATGAAACTAAGTCTAAAGAAGGGCTGTGAAGATGGTGAAGGGCCTTGAGGGGAAGCTGTACAAGGAGCAGCTGAGGTCACTTGGTCTGTTCAGTCTGGAGGAGACTGAGGTCAATGCTGTTACTCCTTCCACAAGTAGAAGAGAAGGGGAAGCCACTGATCTCTACTCTCTGGTGACCAGTGACAGGACCTGAAGGAATGGCATGAAGCTGCATCAGGGGAGGTTTAGGTGGGATATTAGAAAAGGTTTCTTCCCCCAGAGGGTGGTTGGGCACTGGAACAGGCTCTTCAGGGAAGATCTCACGGCACCAGCCTGAGTTCAAGAAGTGTTTGGACAGCTCTCTCAAGCACATGGTGTGATTTTTGGAGTTGTCTTGCGCAGGGCCAGGAGTTAGATTTCGATGATCCTAGTGGGTCTCTTCCAATGCAAGATAATTTATGATTCTATAAACTGCAGTCTTGTTCTTTTGAACATCCCAGCAAGTGGAGGTTGCTGACTTCTACTTTCACAGGAAGCAAAAAAATCAGAGTTACATGTGACAAAAGTTACCAAAATTACAGTTGAGCTTCATTTGTGGCTCATGATAGACTGGAAACAACACTACTGGACTGCACCAACCCCTCACAGCTGGGTGCTCAATCTCACATATGCCTGTGCAGTGTGAGCTGGTATGGTACATTCCCATCAGTGGACACGTTATCACCGTGTGCTGCTCACCGATCCCTAGCTAGCAAATATTTAGAGAGCTCTGGGTAACCCTGTTTTCCATCAAGCAGAAAACCTGCCAAGCTTAGCCAGCATTGCATGCCGTTATGAGGGGCATATCTTACTCGAGATTTAGAAATGCTAGCTGCTGCAGTCCAATGAATAGCAGTGCCATTTATTCAGAGTACAGTACACTTCTGAGCACAGTTTTAAATGCCAGAAAGTTTAATTTATATCTCACATAGAAGTATCTAGCTCAGCTGTCAAAAATGCAGGCTTATATTGTTTTCTAAGAACATAATTGTATTACTTCCAATATAAATCCACTTCTGCACTCGCTTCATATTTTTGTGCTCACATCTATTTCTGAATTCAATAGGTCATCTCTGTAAAGTGGCATTAAGTTCATGTTCATGCTTATTCCTATTCAAACCACAGCATGCCTGAACATCTCCTTCTCAGGGCCTGGTTCTCACAATGATGAATGCTGTGGTGATTCAGTAAAAGAGCAAATGTTACAATTAATATTCCATAAAACCAGTTCTCAATAGCGAATAACTCAAAACAATTTACACCTACTCGACAAGTTAAGGAAACAGACAGAAAACAAGTGGAATCGCTTCCTGAAGATGTTTCAGCTAGTCAGTGGCAGAGGAAGTAACAACAGAAATTTAAGTCTGATGATTCTTCTTCCAGCATTCAAATGACCATAATCAACACTAGTGTGAGCACTCTTTTCGTTGTGTAATTTTCCACAGACAACATAAACCAAACCAACCTGAAGCTTCTGGTTAAAGGACAACTGGAAGTCAAGAGTACAGTGGACGTGTACAGCGTTTGTCAATTCTGTGAGTCCTTCTCACTAAACCCTATTCATGATATGAGACCCAGACCTTCAGGTCATCACAGCAAGGGCCTCTCCAATATATAAGCAGGCCCTGTTGCAGTGTCCTGACTTAGCTCTCCTGGCAATGTGCAACAGTCCAGTTAAAAGAATCTAAAAAGATAATAAGCAAAGGCTGATTAGCCCCTGTGAAAGTTTGGCATTTCTAGACAAGGACAAAGCAGACAAAAGACAAATTTAGATGTAGGTCAGCAGGTCTTGCAACATCATACACACACTTTCTTCAATGTTTCATCACCAAAGTGTGACTACCAGGCCATGTTAAACAGAGAAGCATGTCAAATGCCTTGCCTTAAAATCTAGGATTAGTACAGCCTTTTTTTGAATACGAGTGCTCCTAAGACAATATAAGGAAGGAGGAAGCCCTGTCTGCATAAATAGTTTGCAGTTTAAGGTAATATGTTGCTGTCATTGCAAGAGCATTCCATTTCCTGGACAAGAACAAGAAACCCAGGAAATTTCATCTAACAGTTTGGAACTTAAATATTAAAGATGGTTAATATAGCAAAATGTTTACACGTGTTTTTTTCAACCAACTGCAGTATGAAAAAGCTGTTTTGTTTACTCAGTTATAATATATGGTAGGTAGACAAATTGTCAAAGTTCAGTCTTACACTCATCCTTTCAATTCTTCCACCAATATGGATAGGACTGAACCACATATTATCTATTCAGCTCTTCATCAGGAACCACTCATCATTCCTTTCAGCCCCTCTTATGTAGCACCACAAATACAATCATCTTCATGTGGAATTTGCACCTGTATGGAGGGGAAACACTTTGCCACTGGCACCATTCTATGTCCTTTAACATAGCTCTTGGTTATACATCCAAGCTTGAAAAGTAATAATGCAGATTAAATTTGAATTTTATGTTGGCACTCTGATAAAATCTTAGCCCTCTGAACTGCCCATTCACCCCTGGTTTCTATTTCTCAAAGCACTTCCATGTAGATCTACCATGACTTGAAAGAAGATTCTTTTATGTTTGCAGTTGCATTTATGAACCTTAACACTGTCCCAGAAAAAGAGGAAGAGGCGCAGCCTTGTTGTAACACTAAAATAACAATCTACTTTTATATACATATATATACATGGTCAAACCCTACGTAGACATTGATGGGAAAAGACAAGGGCATAAAATCAGCACTGTTCGTATACAGTGCTATTTTTGTAACAAGATTGAGCTATCATATATAAAACTGAATTTTGAAACTTTTTTCCTGCATTCATTGCTATGAATTAGAAAACAAAAATCCTGCCTGAAATATTGTAGCAGTGTCTGCTTAGTACAAATCCCAAACCAAAGCTGCAGTAACTGTGAGTGCTGCAATCCACGCTGACAAAGCACTGAAGCCTACAGCTCTTCACCACTGCTCTGGGGAGCATGTAGCAAAGCACACTGGGCAGTACCAACACTTGGAGATCCTCTCAGACCAAGTGGCTCCTAGATGTATTTCCCAGGACAGAAGCAACAGTCCCTTGGACATCCTCCAGAAAAATCCATTTCTCCTTTGAGGCAGACATAAATTGTAAACACAATAAATTGCAGACAAATAAGAAGCAAGAGCATGCAAAGAGTTGAGTATATGTAATAGAGTTTTGCTCTTAGCAGCACAGGTGCGTTTCTCCTGACTAATCATTTTGTTACTCCTTTCATTACAGATTTCCAATACGCTGATAGCAGAATTTCTGACCTGCTGCACCTGAGCACTACTGCATCCAGCTCCAACATAATGCATAATAAAAAGGGCTTTGTTTGTTGTAGAAAAAATTAGAAGCACCACTTTAGATAGCATAATCCTACAAATGTCCATTTGAACCTTTCAGCATAGATCCATTACAAATTAAAATGCACCGCAGTTCATTTCCAAACAAAACCTGATTTTATAAATCTATTTTTGTTTATATTTTATCTACATTTCTGTTGTAACAACCATAGCACTAATTGTCACTGCAGCTTAAAAAAAAAAAGGAAAATAACAATTCATGATCATATGATTCAAAAATAAAAGATGGCAAAATTTGAAATTAAGTATGCTAGTGTTGTTAAAAGGATATGCCACGTT
Source organism: Campylorhamphus procurvoides (assembly GCA_013396655.1). Lineage (NCBI taxonomy): Eukaryota > Metazoa > Chordata > Aves > Passeriformes > Dendrocolaptidae > Campylorhamphus > Campylorhamphus procurvoides. The sequence goes on along the minus strand of WBMV01005836.1, from coordinate 3,112,337 downwards.
CAAACTAAATTTTCTGAAGAAACAATATGAAAGGAAACAAATTTCCAAATGTGTCCCTTTTTTTTAATGTCAAATAGAATTGTCAGTTCTCCAGGCTTCATGGGAAGGCTGGCCACCTTCAGGTCCCTCCACAGGGAAAAAGAGAGATACATGTAACATCCAGGAAAGCAGAAAACAAAGCTGCCCTCCGTCTTTTTAATACAACATTCAGGAAATAAAGAGACCTATAAATACCCGATTAAGTACTCTGAGACTATAAGTTGTATGATTTCTGCCATTCGAAACAACTGGTAAGAGGAACTTTCAGTAACTATTTCTGAAAAAACATTCCTGACTGCCTGTAGGTCAATGTGCATTTTTTAAAATTCAGAGTCAGTTAAACATGGCATGAAGGCTAAGGAGAACAGAGAGTGATCTTGATCAAAATGCCTGAAGATGATTGAGTCAATTGGTAGTCAATGGATTTTTATTTTAAAGATCCCTAAGCTTAAGAAACTGCACTTGGTGGCGAATTAGGATTGATAAAATATTTGAGCACCTAGTGAACATCAACAATTTCTTTAACAACATTTGAACAGTATAACTGATCCATTTCAAAAAGCACTGCACATTTTTGTAGACAGTTCTGAAATGAGATTTCTTGGCCTCAGGCTCATAAACAAAAATGGGACAAAATAAAATAAACAAAAAACCCCAAACCAAACAAAAAAACAAACAAAACCAACCAAAAAAACAAAAAACCCTTCCAACTAACTCAAATACATGCGCAGCTTAGGTATACATGCATCTAGTACCTGTGTCAGAAGGTCACTGTAAAACAAGTTTGCCCAGCATATAACAAAAGTCTGAGAGCTCTTAGATCTTCACACCCAGGAGAATAGGGAGAACTACGGGAGAGCTGGATGAAGCTGCTAGCTAACCTTTGCCCTGTGGGACAGAACTGTACTCAAGGTTGCTGAAGAGAAATACCCTCTGCTCAACAGAAATAAAACATGTTTAAAAATTATTAAGCAGAAGAGAGGGAAGAAGAGAGGGAAGGGGGTAGAGTGAGGGAGAGGAAGGCGAGGAAGAGAAAGGGCAAAAGAAAAAGAAGTGCCTTCAAACACCAAACTGTCTTACTTAATAAACAAATGAAGAGATTCAATAAGTGCTGACACATTGACTTGTAAGACATCCCAAGGCCTCAGGTGCTGCACCCTTTCCAAACAGCCCATGCACATGTGGTGGGACCTGAAAACACAGTAAGGTAGTGAATAGCAAGCTGAGGAACAACTTTACAGCTCTCTGCCTCTTCTTCACCACTTCCCAAGGATACTCATAGATGCTTTCAAAGTGAAATAAATAAGCATGTTTGCAAAGGCTCTTTCTGCAGTACCCTTAGAAATGCAGCTAAGGCTTGGTAAACTCACAGCTCACCTCACCACGCTGGGCATTACCTTACCAGAGTAGGAGAGCCCAAAGGACTAAGAACAAACAGCGTACAGGAAAGAAGTTCTTAAAATGGGGTATCTTTTATTCTGAAAGCTTATTTGCATGCTAGAGTCATTCTTGTGAGAGCCATCACAAGAAGCTGTATTGATCAGCTGGATACAACTCCCACCGCCCAGAAAAAACCTCTCATACTTCCATCTCATCTAATTCAGCTCCAGGGCAAGAACAGGTATGAAAAGGTATAAACATGATACTCCAAATGGTACTAACTTTCAGATATTTCTGTCATGTCTACTATAAGGGCAAAGAAGCAAAGTAGGAACAATATCTTCATACTTTTAAAGTAGAAAAAACCTTCCACAGTGATCATAGTGATCTCAACGTATCTTCAATATTAACAGTAAGCAACAGGTAACTAACAGAAAGAAAGAGACAATATCAAGCCTTGGTAGCAACTAGTGTACTTTAGTTGTCTATGAAGTTATGCCTCTCATACCCTTCTTCCTGACAGTCCAAGGAGTGAAAAGTTTATCTGCCCAACCAACCTACAAATAAGTGCCACAATGCCAAAGACAAACAACGGATACAAATGACTGTTCAAAACCCATGGATATCCCATACTGTAGTCAATAAATACAAATAAGCATAGAAACATGTTGGTTTGTATATACATGCATAAGTTTAGTTGTACTTAGGGATATATACATGTCAGAGTACTTAATATGATCAAGGAAAAAGGAAATATAAGCTAGTCAGGTTTCACCATTGGTTAGAGTGCCTCTCTCTAAAAGCACATTCTTGATAAATCCACTAATGACTTAAACACCAAAACATTCCTCAATAAACCAAGCAGTGTTAACTTTGCAGTAGTCAAAAGCATCTAAACCTGAATCTTGCTTACACAGATTTTACAGGGAAATTAGCCTACATTTGAAGCATAAGTAATAAGTAAATCTTGTAACTTACTAAGCATGACTACCCCATTCAGGTTATGCAAAGGTCAGCAGACACCAGCAATGCATCTTCAGCCTTACAAGAAAATCATCAGTTATTTCTCTCTGGGCAGATGACAGCTTCACAACAGACATCCATCACCAAAGAAGTCACCCATTAGGTTTGATCAGCATGTAGTAGACAGAGCTCAGCATGTGACATAGTGCCAAGGAAGCCAACTGCTACATCCGATAAAGAACACCAAATTTCTATGGTCATTCTACTCATAGCCTTTGGGGGAACAACCCATCCCCACACTGTTCTCTTGAGCAATACATGCCTCTGGTAAACATGCTATTACCCCGCAATACTACAAACAATATCCATGGTGGTTAAGCCACACAAAACCTAAACCACTAATACACAGCTGAGGAAGTAAAAGCACAAAGGTAAGATGTGTCTTGCATGCCCACATAGTCTGTAATACATCACTTTTCTCTTGGTTAAAGTAACTAAGATGCCTCTTCAGAAGGGTTTACTGACACCATCATATAAATAAAGTCACTGCCAATGCTCATTGCACTTCTGATGGTTATGCTTTGGTTCTTTGATGCAATGCAATTGTAAAAAGAGAAGCAGTGTTTCACAGAATTTTATGCATGGAAAATTCATACTTTGAAACAATTGCATCTCTCTTTTCATATTTCAGACATATATTTTGTATGAAGTACAAAGAAGCCTTCAAGAAGAGTCTAAGAATTACCTAGGGAAAAGGAAACCTAGAAAATTGATTTTTAAATGCCAGTCTTTTTCATATTGGTACTCATGTTCCACAGTAACTTTTGTCTAAGATGAGTTTATTCAGTTCTCAAATAGATTATATAAAATTACCAAAAAAAGGAGCATAATATCTAGGTTAGGACTAATCCTAAAATAACTACTGGAATTTAAATTCTCAACACTCAGATTTCTTAATAGCCACATGACAAGGTCCGGTGGTTTTCGCATTCTTAATACACTGAGAAATTAAAATATTTTCTTTGGAATCATTTTCTCAGCGGAGAGAGGAAACTGATGAAAGCACCTTTGGTAAAGAGAGTGGACTGCAAAATGTTCCATAGGTCTATACTTGGGGAGTGACAGACCTCCACTTATACATGCAGCCACATCAGAATAAATTAAATGAGCATGACATTTCTGATTTAGTACCAACTAAATTTTACAAAAGTTAGAGCCATCCAGAAGTTGTCCTCCCTAAGCAGTATACAGGCCTTACACAGCTTTGCTGTCCTGAAGACTACAGCGAGTATGATCCCCACCTCCATGCTATTTAAAACTACCAAGTAAGGAAACTATTAGACTCTTCATCAAGGGTATCTGCATTTCAGATAATCCAGCAATAGCACCATGCTAATACAATCCAAGGCACTGAACAAATCATTCAGGTCCCAGGAAACATACTCATTTATGGTGCCATCCACTAAGGATTGAATAACAAGGAAGTGTGCTTGAAGAGAGAGGATGTTTACAGCAGAGGTTAACATGAAGACCAGATGTACCGAGCCGCACCCTGAAACTTCTTCAGACTCTCCGTGTTCATACTGTATTTCCATGTAAGAGTTTTAATTATCATAAGATAATCAAATCCCTGAGGCATTACAAGGCAGCAGGCAATAGCGGATGCCTCTAATCCCTCTGGGGTGTAATTATTTCATAACCACTACACTTCAGGGTTACCTGATTGCCATTATGGAAAATGTTTTACTTTCTCCATTCTCAACCCAAGCCTTTTAAAATGAAATACATCTCTGACCTATTTTACACAATCCTAATTCTTTCCCTTAACATGCAGTATAGGACTTTGCTCTTTTCTTCAGACAGTAGAGGAAGGCTAATCTTCTCTCTCCACCCTCCTCCCCCTCCACTTCATGGCACATCCAGCACAGCATAAACTACTCAGAGGCAAGCATTTTCGAAGGTGACAGACTGGATTTGAACAGAGATTTGTTCATTGGTTGGTGTAGGAAGGATTATGATCCTCAGCTTCACAATGAGAATTCCATAGAAGACTTATTGCTGTAAGAAATCAGGGTCAAATACATGCAGATGTGTTGCCAGCTACAGTTTACCGCCTTTCTGGTGGAAGGGATTTTTGATGTGATGACTTGTTCCTCTCAAGCTGCTTCCATCTAAGATAAAACTAGATGTGGATCAACATGAACTTTTTTTTATTATGAAGCCCTTTCTGCTTTGTCTATTTTCAATCTCAAAGTTCTAAAAGAAGAGTCGACAAAAGAAACATCAGGAAAAGAATTTCAAGAAATTCTGCTATTTATTCTATTTTTAGAGACTGAGAATGGCAGATGAAAAATCAATTTGTCTAACCATGAAATACTAGGTTGGGAGTACAAGAAACTTTAGAGAATACAAGACAAACGAATCCTCCTTTCCTTACCAGACTTTGGCAGAGTACCCCAAATTACTTCCCAAATTACACACAGGCCTCCGAATGGAAACAATGAGGCCAAAGTCAAGACTTTTAAACCAGGCCAGTGCCATATCTAGATCTTTTCAGTACCCATCTATGCAGCTCTGGCAGAAACTGCAAACAAAAAAATTGCAATGACACAGTTCCCACACATACATGAGCAATAATTGACTAAGCAGTAACTGGCAGTGCTCTCACGGCCTTGGTCAGGCTGACATTAGACAGTGTTCAGACACCAGAGAAGAATGAACTAGACTGTGTTTGATCTGATGAAGGAAATCATGGAACATGCTAAAAATAAAATTATTCCTCTTAAATTTTAAAGATCTCAAAACCTGGTAATATTTCAGGCTTTCCTCTCCCTGTTTAACAGATTTGAGGTCCTTATGGCATTTGTTTTGTTGAGTCACACAGGAGATAAGGGTAAAGAATAAGGAACAAAAGCAAAGAGGTGAAATAAAAAGAGGGAAAGTACATTTCAGACTGAGTCTGCTTGCTCAGCTAGAAACCAGGCAAGACCTCTGTGGTTCTTTGGCTGAAGCAATAAAATAATCAATATAACTGTAAGATGTCATTAGATGTCACACACTTTAGCCAAATCCTACTGTATTTGCCATTTGATCTTGCACCCTGACATTTCTCTCTGACTCTAAACAAATGCTTTCCCTTGCATCATTTTTTTTCACTCTGTATAGTTTATTTATGTTATGCAACTCGATTATAAATACTGTCTTTATTTGAATTTGCCAGTTCTAAAGCATTTATTTAGACACTGAGGAAATCTTAACTATTCAGGACCTTGAGTCCTATTTTCAAAAACAGTACTCAAGAGTCTCCTTTCTAAAATCAGTGAGAGCTCCAAGGAAATTTACAATACCTGGATACCTAAATAAAAACTCAAGGGCTGAGTTTTTCAGAGTGCTGTTTTAAAATTCTTCCTACAGGAAAAACCTTCCTCTCTTTTGCTCTACTGCTGGTTTAAGGAGACACTCAAAAGTGTTTAGAGTAAGCTGTGCAATTCAGATGTCTAAGGATGACAGAAGCAAGATGAGAGGGAAACTGTTGCTGAGAAGGTAATTTGTCTGCAACAATTCTTCTGAGGTAAATTCAGACTCATTAGACAGAAGCAAATGAAAAAAATGTTGCCTGCAGTTCATTGTTTTCTTGAAGATATTGTTAACAAATCTTCTACAGACACTCTATAATAAGATTTCAGATAAATTAGGGCAATAGAGGCAGAGAGATCATTATTTCAAAAATAATGTTCTAATCTACATAATGTGGACTATGAAGCAGGAATCTTTAGTAAACTGTATTAAAGTTGGAAAAGGGATCTATCATTGACTTTTAAAAGTCCTTCCCTTTTCTGTTCTTCAGTGATTTCTTGATGTGTTTCTATAAATACTACAACAAAATACTGTTCTCCTTGATAATGGAAACATTTTCTTAAAGATTAATGGCCAAACCACAGGAAAGTGCTTGAGTTCACTGGCTTGCAAGTCCATACCAAAATAAGGATGATGTTGTTTCATCAACTGGATAAAGCATGGTGGGAGTGGGCCAGTTTTAGCTACTTAAACATATATTAACTCTGTATTCAAAGAAAACAGAAGTACTGACAGTTATCTAAATCTTGAACACTGAAGGTCTAATCTTTCAAATGACCCCAGAATTACAAATGCTACTCCGGAAGCCTGAAAACAGGACTTCATCAGGTTGTGGGTTTTCTCCTCTAATTTAGTTACTTGACATTTTCTCCTCAAATGGAGCAGAAATGAAGACAGCTAGTCTGGACAGTTAGTCTGGTAAAACAAACAATTCATCACATTTATATATACAGCCTTCAATCTCGATATAATTGCTTTGAGTCTAGCACTGAGAGGGTAAATATGAAAAAAAGGTATTTCTGTTTCATTAAGCAAGTGCTAACCTCCATGACCTGATTTTTGGTGGGGTTGCCATTGTGTAACTGAGAGCCAGTGTAACAGCAACACCACAACACCTTAGAGAATTTGTGTCTCTGGCAGTCTCAGAGGAGACTGATGGACTAGGAAGAAAGTGAAACTTCAACCACCTATTGTAAAGTAAAGACAAACATGAAGGGAAACCTGCACAGAAGGAGAACCCACAGATGTTTGATCAGAGGACTCTGAACTGAAACAGTGTAACAACAGAAACTTCCACCAATATTTTAATACTCTCAGGAGGAAAGAAAGAAAAAAACCCAGAAAGCTGATGGAACTCCGCATTGTCTCCTCTCCCTGTTTGCATACCTCAGGGCAGTTCAGGTCCAATCCAAACTGTAGAAGAAACCTTTATTAGTGTCTTCTAGAGCACAAGTTCTCATTTAGAATTACAAAACATGTTTCATATATATATATAAACTATCTAATTTCATACTATTTGCCACTGAAGAGCAAAGGCTCAGCAGCACATCTAAGAATACATAAGACCTGGTGGAGTACATCTACCTGCTGGCTGCTAAGCACTAGGGAGTATGATTAAGAGAAGAGAGCTGGTAGAGGGCAGCTCCACAAGTCAGAAGGCTGGTTCAGAAACACAGTCAATTAATCCCAGTTAAAAAAAAACCAAACCAAACCAAACAACCCCAAACAAACAAACCAAACAAAAAAAACCCCACAACTCTTTGCTCTACTGGCTTTAAACTGCAGTTCCACAAACCATCCAAAACACAAAGATAATTAAATATTCAGGTTTCTGTCACCACGAGACAGGAGACAGACAGTCAAATTAGCTATGTATTAAATTTGTATAGCAGAAAGAATATAAGCTATTTTGTTAATCACAATTTCAATTATTCTTTCATTTTATTTCTAGTTCTAAAGGAATACAGCAATATTTTGTTTTGCTTTAAAAATTACATCTAAATGATAAACCATATGTGCATCTTAAGTAATAAAAAACATTACAATTCGTCAGGACACAAATGCTACTGTCATTTTACAAGACAGCTGTAATTAAAATATTATAAGCATCTCCCCTTGGGATGGGGCTCCTTCTCCCTAACTCCGAACCAGGACTCAGTTCAAGTTATGGGCCATTAGGCTAAGTGCTGCACAGGCACAAGCACAAAGGATGTTCCTCTCCTAAAGAATAGGCAGAAAATATGCGAGAGGGGATGTAGTAATGCTAACAGACTTCTGCAGAGTTTTCTTGTCTTGTTCTTTGTTTGATTTGTGGGTTTCCTTAAAGCTTTAGAAGTTAATGCTTTCAACCTAAATAACATAGGGCAAAAAGAAATATCCAATGAAAGAGAATGAAGGGAAGTAACAACAAGCTGTAGAAGCAGAAAAATATGCACAGCAGGGACTGACTAGCTTAGCTAATGACAGAGCAACCCAACATATTAAATGCTAGACTTAGTCTGCTTAGATACAGAAGATATAAATATAGGGAGCAATGTCTTTAGCTTATTATTACAGATTTATACTGGTGATTTTAAACAATGAGGGGGCTGTGCCGAGTCGCAGAGCTCCTCCAGCAGTGCTGACCCTGAGCTCCTCCCAATGTGCCTGCCAGCAGGACCAGTGGAAACCAGGCCTGGCACTTCGGGCAAGGTTTAGTTAGGATCAGATACTCACCTAGTCAGTTACATGATTCTTCAAAACTTACAGCAACTTAATTATTAGCTTAAGTATATAGGATACCACTTAAATGCAGAAAAGCTTTCAGGCAATATGATTAGGACTTTATCTTAATTCCAGGACAATGACTCTAGAGGAGTATCTTCATTTCATTTTTGATATTTTTATCGTGTCTTGGTTTTTCTTGGCATCAGAAGAGAAAGAAATGCCAAAGCCTTCTCCAAAACAAAACACGAGTTGTCTTCTGGCAAACTGTACCAGCAAGAAGTTGTCACTGACAGAGGAAGGGAATGATACAGGAAAAGCAGTGCTTTGAATAGTTTTCACTGAATGGACTGAGACAGAGCAAAGTCAACTGAATTGAAGTAAGAAGGAAAAACAGAATCCCAGATCTGTGAAATTTCTCTCCACGACCTACATCACAGGATATTTCTCCTGCTCTTTTCAAACATGATAAATCCTACACTTATATTCATGTACTGTACTTATGCAAAACCCTATGCATATACACATGCATATGTTATGCACATATATATGCATACACCTTTATATTATATATGCAAAATGTGAATATTGCATGTGTATGTAGCATTTACTAATAGAGAGCATTTTCTGTACTGTTCATATCTGACATCCCAATGGTTACTCAAATTTCCATTTCCTGTATAACATCCTATCATATTAACATTCAGAAATTGCACATAGAGGATTTAGGCTTATACAGCTAAAACAAATTTGGCACAGTCTTCTGCTGCAAAAATATGGAAAGAATTTATACTACTGCTGGATACACCCAGGAGGATTCAATAAGCAAAGATAAAATAATTTTTTTGTATAAAGCAAATTAGAATGACATCATTGAGTGATACCAGCAGCTGCCAGCCCCTTCCCACAAGCTGAGACAGAATAGGCAACAGGCGGTAGAAGGTGCTACAGCCTTTATTTTCACAAGTCACATCTGTCCATTTTCAGAAGTATACCTAAAAAACCAGGTTGGCCCGCAGGGAGCACAGGAGAGCCTTTCAGCTACAGTCCCCTCCAGAAGAGGCTGCCATGGTCAGAAAACTTCCTTGGACATCACAATCTGCCTCTTTGGTAACACAGTCAATGAAGGACTGCCTTTCTACCAACATTTTCTCCCCCTAGCATTCAACCTAAGTTTCCCAAGCTTTAATTTCCAGCCCATATCCTTTTTTATATCACCTGGCTTTACCAAGAAGTGCTCATTTCCTTCAGCTTTGTGATTACTCTTTAGTCCTCTGCAGGCTGCTATTAGATTTCCTCTGTGCCTGGCTCAACAAGCCCAGCTCCCACAGCATGCCCTCATGAGACACGTACTTGAGGCTTCTGATCATCTTGGCAGCCCGTGCTTTCAGACATGACACTCTCCACTGAACAAGCTTTACCTTCCTTGCGGTGGCAGATCACAAGTTTCAACAATCATATTACCCTAACCTAAAAAACCCCCACCCAATAATATCCAGGTTCCTACTATAACTGAGTTGCCCTCAGTAAAAACAGACTAACTTTTTCATTTATTCTTTTCATTTACAGCTGACACTAAAGGATAAATATGGCTCAGCAAACACCAGAAAATGCATACACACATACACTTTTCCCCATTTAAAAAAAGTTATTTCAGGCAAAATCCAGCAACCCTTTTCATTTGTAACAGCACAAGTCCTGATCAAAAGCTTGCTGAAGGTAAGGGGAGTATATTCAATTACTTTCTTTGCTTTTGTATTAAGAATCCTAATAACAGCTAAATCTGAATTAACATTTTAGCAAGGGCAAGTTCAATTAGTTAGCATGAGAACTGCAAAGTAGGTGTAGTGCGTCTCAGAAGCTGAGCTGGCAATTCACTAGGTAAGATCAAATCCCCTGCTCAGTATGGTTTTAAGGCAGACTTTAATGGTAGCTACTGACTGGATACATTTTTATTTTTTTTAAACGATAGTAAATGTATCAGTCCCAGCATCTGGGACAAATTCCAATTTGAGTTATTACATTCTGATCCAGCCAAATCTTTCTACAGCATCTTCACATACAGAACACAGTTTCAGCTCTTAATAATAAGCAGCTTCCAGCTCTGAATTCTATACTTACTCAACCAAGAGTGGCTGCATTTCAGTACTTTGTGAAATGTTTATACACAGTAAAATCTCTAGAAATGTTATGGGTATTTATTTTATTTTGAATCCATGAGTTAGTAAGAAGCCCCATTCTATAGCGACACATCCAATACAGCAAATTTAGCTTTGATTTTTTAACATTATTACCAGTGAATTACTTTCCTGAAATTACAGTGGGTGGAAGCATGACACTAATTTTGTCTGAGACTGGCCACTTTAATTAGTTCAGCACTCCCAAAATCATTAAAATTTAAAAAAAAAAAAAAAAGGCAAGGAAACAAAGAATAAGCTGCATGCTTTCTTGCCTTTGTAGCCTCATATTGCAAGTTTGATGGCAAAAATGATAGTTCTATCAGCCACAAGGTACCCAAATGTGCCTTTTGCACAAACAATCCAAATAATAGATAAAACCATCGTAATTTAAAATGCAAGTGACAGTACAGAGACAGCAGTGCGACCTATAGGGAGAAAAAGCACAACTGATATGGAAGGCAGAAGACTATTTATTTACCCTGTACAGATCGAAATATCAAACCTCTCTCCCCATTCACTACATGAAAAAGCCACCCTTTGTCCCCAGCATCACCATGATGTCAAATACCTCAACCGACCTCCAACACATTCACTACTCAGAGACTGTAACACAAGCTTTTTGCATTTAGTTCTTTGAAGCTTTGCTCTCAAAGGTTCTGCTGTTACACAGATTATCAGGACTACTGACGCTGTTAGTATTACTGATGCTTCAGCTGCCTTGCAAATAAGTAGTATCAGCTTCTTCTGGAGGACCTCAAACATTTTCACTGGGATACAGGCACAGGGCAAACTTCTGAAAAAGCTAAGAGACCTGCAAACTTTAAAATGTGCCCTCAGCTTCCCTCCACACCGCCCAGGAACCAAGTCAGGTACGGATGAATGCTGAGGTTGACAAGCACACAGACTAAGTAGCCTCCCGGATCCTCCTATTCTTATGACACATTACTTATAAAGATCCTCTTGCACAGATGAACTGGAGAAGGCAGAAACAAAATGTGCATGTCCTAAACTGACATGCCCTGCACCATCTCAAAGCAGGTAAAGCCACTGACCTCAGTTTCCCTACATTCGTACATAAAGTTTCAAGACAGTAGCTCTGAAGGTGCAGCTGGGAACACCAGCACAGACTCTAGTTGTATTTCATACACATTTCCTCAGCTGCCTGCCCTGGGAGAGCACTTGCTGCAGCAACAGAGTAACCATTATGTTTAAGTAACAGATTTGATGGAATTCCATGATGCTATTTAATCAGGCCACCACCCATCCCGTGCATTCTCAAATGAAGCAAATCCAGCAAATTATTCTTTTCCCTCTGTTTCAAAGACAAGATGGAGGAAGGAGGATGGGGGGTGGGGAGGGAAAGGCAGAAGCCACAATGAAAACGTTACAAAAAGCCATTAAGTAAGAGACAACTGATTTCGTCACCTAATTCTTTATACATTAGACTTATACCTTGGACAACAGTATCACAAAAGCATTACCCCTCTGGGATTTCAAATGCCTTTAAGAACTCTTGATCTAACCGTTTTGAGATGCATTTTAGAAACCACAACAACAAAACCCTCAAAATGTCAGATGCATAAATTGAGGCCACTGTATCCCAAGTGATTAAATCAGAGCGATCTAATATTCATATTTTCCCTAGAGGATGTCTCTTTGTTTTTGACTGCTGTCTTGAGACTCCTTGGCAGAGAGGAAGACTACCAAGTGCAGCTGAGCAGCTCTCTCGCCTGAACTGCTCTCAAGATAGCACTTTGATACAGGAAGAGACAGGACTCAGGAGAACATATAAATATCTTATAAGGTGCTGGAACACTCAGTAATTAATTTTTCAGCAAGGAGAAGCTTTTATTTCAGCAATGTGTAAAAAATAAATTTCTAATTCCATACCCACTGCCTTGCTACTCATGCGTTGACCCAAAGTAATAGCAGAAACTGAAGAGTCACAATTAAGAAACTTGCATAAAAGAGGCTAAGAGTTCCTGCTTTTACTTAACCTAATTTCCACAGCAGTATGTGAGATCTGTATATCCATTACAGAACTCTGTGGAAAATTTTGTTTTCTTTCTGTGTGAATCTAAGAGAAAAAGAGCACTCTAGCTTTAATCAGGACAAGAAGAGATGGGGTGAAAGATCCTGAAAGCTTTACCTGCTTCAGCAAAGACATAGTTTTGTCATTCTGAAGTGTGGGGTAGGTTAGACAAAGCACAAAAATATTAGTCACACCAAATGGGAATGTCCAATTTCTGTGGGAGCTTTACATTAAAAGTTATGGTGAGCCAGATTCAACACATAAACTGATGGGGAAAAGCATATTCCTCCATCCCTCTTCAGAAGTGCACCTCATGCCACAGGACTGGGTTTAAATACCTGCCCTCAATAAGGAGGCAAATGAATCTAAGTCAAGGCAACACACGGGGTGGGTGCATTGCAATACTTAAGCTAGCCTTTGTCTCCATTTCTGTATTTGCTAAACACACCACTAGGAATCCAATAAAAATCCTTACTGATATCTTGTTCACAAGTTTTCATAAACAGTCCATTTAAATAAAAAACTTCTCATCCTCCTACACCCAAACAAATGTACCTCACAGCATTTAGTTCCTCTGTGAATTATAGAGCCATTTCATAATGATTCAACTATGTCTTCAGCTGCTTGCAAACTTACTGAGCTAACAATGTACAACAATTCTTATTAAACATTTCAGAGGTTTCTTTCCAAGTCTCATCCTTAGGAAACCAGGAAGATAATAACGATTTCCATTAGGCAAACATTTTGTCAGCAGTAATTCAAGTTTTGTACACTAAGCATTCCACAGAGGTAAAAAGATATTTCTTGGATCCCATTTCAGTACCAGCAATGATTGCTTACAATCTAAGGCAGCAATGTTTTGAAGAAAAAAATCAAAGCAACAGAACCCAAACCTAGTAAATACATATAGACACAGATAGTGAAGTCACTGGATTACCAAAGACAGAATATCATAAAACAGATGAAACATTCATTGCTGCAGGAAAAGCAGTCACATTGCTTGCCACCTTTTTGCTCTTAACAGTTACAAAGTGGCAGTGGAAAAGTCCTTTTCCATCAATCCCTAATCGCTTCATTAGGCATTTGTCATCGTACTCACTCATTATATTCAGCTGATGGTGGTGTTTTTTCTCTGGCTTTGATGTCTTTTTGGTTTGGTTTGTTTGTTTTTTTTTAATATCAGAGGCAGCTTACCAAAGCTTTGGCTTTATGGATGGCAACAACACGAGCAGCAAGAGGTTCCATGTGCACCTCACAGGCACTTTCCTGCTTCAGTTTAGGGTTGGGTTTTGACCTTTCCAAGAGCTTTTCTTTTTTGCTGAAGTGAAATTGAAAAATAACTCAAGATATGGGTATGATTTTTATCCAAACTGCTGATCACCAGGGGTATGAACAGAATATCTAAGAAGCCACTTCAGAAGTTAACCCTGATGAGGTGATAGGGTGCCTTGAGAGCCAGAGGGATTCCTTTGTGCTGAAGTTGCTGCCTTTCCTTTTAAGCTGCTGATTTCCCATTGAATCAAACTGTCAGGTCCTGTGACTATAGAACCCAAAACCATCAGAGCCAAGATGGACAGACTGGTATTGTCTGGACATCTTAGTTCATACTACCCCAGTGTCTTCAGGGTAACTTTTTTGCAAGGGGTGTCTGTCTGCTACAAAATCAACCAGAATGAAATGATTTCCAATAGACACCGCAAGAGATGGCAAAATGTCATTGTTTTCTTATTCTTTGAATCACATCTGGCTCTGCAGTGTAAGCCTAGAAGCTAAAACAGCCACCACCTCTCTCATTACAATCTCCCTCCATTAACCAGTTTCCTATTCCAAGGGTTTTGCTTGCCCTATTCAAAACACTCTTGAAATGGTACAGTTGCCACAGCGAAAGCTGGTCAACTGCCATAATAAGTATGAAAAAATTAAGACACTATGGAGAAAATAATTAAAGTAATGGAGCCAGTGTATCCATTCCTGCACTTTTTTTGTAATTCATTTATAAAGAAACATCTGAGCTGCTTGTCCTTGAATGCTCCAGGAAGCTCTCTGCAACCTGACATATTTAAATGGTTTCTCTGGTCATGGATCCTTTTTCTTAGCACTTCAACTGAATGCATCAAAATCAGAGGTGTAAAGCAGTGTCCACCTTGGAGTATACGCCCCAGCATATGGCCAAGTCTCCCTTTCATTGCTCCCCCTCATTCTGGTAGGTGAGCTAAGTGCAACTGAGACAACAGTGGTTTAAAGGACACTCAGCATTTGCTTAGTTTTCATCAATTTAAAATAGCTACACCGTGAGAATGGCCAGATCATCAAATGAAACCGTTAAGGGAGAAAAAAATAAGTGGAAAACTGCAAAATGGAGTCAGAACATGTAGTTTCTGCAAGCCTTTGCCTGCACCTCAGGGGTGACTCAGGGCCTCATTCTATGGCTATATGTTTCTCAAATAAATCAAGTTTATGCAATTAGAGACAATTATATCAGCCACAGGCTACAGTTGGGGCTTGCATGCAGCCCACAGTGAAGTCAAATACTTTTAAGGCTGCTGAAAAACTGCTTTAAGAACTGGGACTGTTTAGTCTGGAGAAGAAGAGGCTGGGGGGACCATCATTGCTTCCTACAACTACCTGAAAGCAGGCTGTAGTGAGGTGGGAGTCGGTCTCTTCCTATATGTCTCTCTCTAAAGTGAAAGGATGAGACCAAATGATCTTAAGTTGCAGTAGGGTAGGTTCAGATTAGATATTAGAAAAAAAAATTCACTGAAAGAGGGGTTAGGCATTGGAATAAGTTATACAGGGAGGCGGCGGAGTCACTCTCTGAAAGTGTTCAAGAGGGGTCTGGATGTGGCACTTGGTGGTTATCGTTTAGGGGTGATTATGGTGGTGTTAGGTCAATGGTTGGACTTGGCATGTCAGAAATCTCTTCCAACTTTGATGATTCTGTAAATATTTCTTGCAATTCTAAGTCAGCAAATACTTCTTTTTTAAAAGCAATATTAAGTCTTAACTCTCTTTTCAAAATAGATCACCCTTCCAGTTCACCTATGCTTTCTGCCTACTTTGGTGTTTTCTCCTTCAGTCCTCTATTTTTCCTTCAAATACTATTATTCACCAATGTGAGTAACACAGAAAAACAACAGTTTTAGCAAAGACAAAAACAGTACATAGGCCATCCCAGAAAAATTTTAGTCTGTCACAATTTTATGCACATTTGGGTCAAGGCAATGCCCCCTGAAACTCTCAGGCATCTGTTAAGTGGGAAGAGAGCACCATTGTTGCTAAATAGACTATGAATTACTTAAACACACAATTTTCATTGTTGAAAAAGAAAACAGATTTCTTTCTTGCATGCAGAAAGGAAAATTTGGTATAACTCAATGTGTTTCAAGAGCTTTCAAAAACACTAAAAAAAATCACTGCCAAAGTAGGTCACCTTTCCTGCTAAGATGACCAAGGGAGAAAGCATGTAGGCTTCTAGTTTCCAAACAGATGCTATCTCATTATTAAAAAATATGGTTTAATCACTGTTCTTCCACAGATAACTTTCCAGATACAAACCAATGGTTGGATTGTCTTCAGCGTACAGACAACAGCACTGCCATTATTGTAGCTCTGTTTTTCCATGCATAAAAAAATAAAATTAACCCAGCTCCAGTTAATTTTACTATTAAAAGCCTGGGAGGGACAGTGTAAGTGACAAGAACCCAGTGCTGTCAAGGTTTTGTGACATTTGTGCAAGTTATTGAATGAGCTGATTCGTATGTAGCTACAAGCAATGTTTTGCAAAATTGTGTTGGATTTACTGAGCCGGCAAGGCATCTAATTACAGCATCAGTGAATGAAATATTCCCTTTATTTGAGGCATCACACCAAGCCAGCTCCTGCAGCCACAACATTCCAACAAGCAGAGTAGAATTGTGCTCACAAATAGAGGTTGTTAGACAGTCTCCACAGCCTTTCAGTTTCAGGTCTCCTTGCTAAAGCTTCCAACTAATGTAAGACATAAGGAAAAAACATGTAGACTAGTAAGAGAACCAATGAGGAAAATTCTTAATATGCAATGGTCACCAAACCTATTTTCATCAAATGATGAAATGGTAGATGAGAATAGAAGTGACACCTCCAGCCTGACACTGACAAGACTGGTACGCAAAACCATTTCCATCTAGAGCTTAAATACATAACGACAGATACATTTGTTTGACTTCTGTCTCACAGAACCATATTCTTACAAAACTCAACCATGAATGAATTTGGAGTTGATGCACTTTTTCTCTCAAACAAGAAACAGAACTGACTAGTTCATTAACGTGTCTCTTGATTAAATTCTCTTTCTATCTGTTCCACTTAGTCTACTCCCAATTAAACCATTAAAACCCCAGATACAATATTCTGTCATTTCTTCTTACGTATGCCACAAATATGTAATGAATGAGAATAAAACCCTTCATTAAACAGACCTATGCACTTGACTCTCTGGTTAACTGGTTACTTCCCATTTTCTTCAATTCAGTTAATTTTGCAGATACAAAATAAAAGAAGACACAGGGCAACAGCAGCACTGATAAAGTAAAAAGACTAACAGTAATTGCTTTCCCTTGAATGTGGTATGACTTCTCATGAAAAGGAGAAAGTATGCTTCAAAATGTCTTAGGATGCTTAGCACAAGTTTCTTAATAGAACTTTATTTGTGTATTGTCATGGTCTCACACATGTAATTCTGTTTATTGAACTTATTGCAGAGCCTTTGGAAAGAAGTTTGTAATTCTCTGAAGTGATATTTTATTCATCAGCATAGAATAAAGGCTTAATCGCAGTTCTACTACAAAACAGAAAAATAGGGTTTTGAGCACATTTCATCCAATTCCACCCAAACTCTTTTAATATTAGGGTTCAAGATCACATCTGAAATAGTCAGAAGCTGCCTCCTGGAATGAGTCAGGCTAGCAGCTCTATATTGCTTCATCACTTCTTTTTTGTTTGTTTGTTTTTCATAAATTAAACAAGTCCACCGCTAAAATAAAGTTTCAGGCAGAAAGAAAACACTGATATTCAGCATCTTGCCCATGACAATATGCAAGAGTAAACCACTAGTGCAGGCAAAAAGTAAGTAAAAAGTAAAGTAAACAAACAAACACAGTGAAAATACCCCAGGACCATCACTTGAAATGGTGACAACAAATACACAGCAAATTACGTGAGAAAGATGCTAGGGAATAAAAGGGAACTGTTTCCAAAATTGCAAGGCACTAAGTGCTACAGCTAGAATAGCATAATCCTACCCTCTAGCTGAACCTTCCCTCTTTATCTCGGTATGCTAAATTTGCACTAGTTGTTTTGCTAAAAATATACTTTGAAGTTGTCATAGCTATTGGTCCTGGCTCATCTTTTTTCTGCCTCTGAGAATAGTTAAAGTAATAGATCACTGTAATTAGACTTTTATGAGTGCAAGAGACAGTTTGTTTCAGTCACAAACAGGAACAGAGAAATGATGAGCCAGAGAGGAAAGAAAATTAGGTAAGTTTAAATAAAGCAACTGCTCCTGAATATGGAAAGAATAAATAAAAAAAGCCCAAGCCCTACCCAAACCAAAAAGCCATAGGCTCATCAGCAAAATCTCAAAGTACAAAGAGGGATACAAAACATAAGATCTAAGGACACCTCTACACTAGAGCTAAGACCATGTTTTCCTACACTGGAAAGACAGATCCGTATATGTGAAATGCAAACAAATTAGTCTGTGCATTCATTATTTAAATAGAAGGATACAAAGCACATGAGACTTATAAGAAAATACATCAGACATACATCTACATTAACATTTTAGTATATCATATATGTTGTGAGAATGTATCCCCTCTATTAGGCTACACAATACAGCCAGGATAAAACATAAAGGTTATTTATTCTTCCTCATTACTTCACAGGCATGCGAATACATGTGTGTGTGCGTGTGTGGATATACTTAAAAAGACAAACAAGAAAATAGTTATTTAAGGATCTACTTACCTATCACATTACACGTATTTTCCTATTTGTAACTTTGCACACTGCCTACCAATTTGAATCTTTAACCTCAACTAAGTCTTAACTATTACTGCCAGGCAAATAATGGAAAGAAACAAAAACCTACAAAGTATCCAAAGGCCCTTCCTCCAGTTGGATCGCCTCCCCCGACTCTAAAAACATGTCTGTGCCAATTGTAGGACAGCCTTATTTGCATCTAAACAGCGATGCAAGTCAGCTTCTAAAGTTCTCCAGGCAGTAACTTCTTGCAATTTTACACTAATGCCTTAGATCATTAATCATTCATACCATGTAACAGATGTGGAAATCAAACCCACAGCCCCCAGTTTTATCACAAGGGTTCCCTGACAGCTACAGTCAAGGTCAGTGCCGTTAGCTTTGTTCAAGGACACTGAGACATGACAAACTTCGTCAGTAAAAATTGTTCACTATTCCATTAATAAAGGATATTTGAAGGTATTTTAGTCAGTCCCTATTCAAGGTAATCTGAAGAAGGTACGAAAATAAAGCTAGAGAGACTTCCTGGCTCACTCTGTCTACTTCTCTGCTTTTGCAAGACACCATGTCATACAGATCTCTTCAAAAGTATACCTACACCTATCTTAAATTTCCTGCAGTGGCTGTTCCAGAGCTTCACTCTTCTGAGAATTTTGAACCACCTCGTAATTCCAAGTTGCCTATATCTATCAGAAATGTATAAAAATTTGTCTGCATGTGAGTACTAGCTTTTGCTCAGTTAAATAAGCCACTGGTTTCTAGTTCATTCTGTGCAACCAGGTCATGTTTTCTGAAGACAGGAGATGACAACCAAGACTACACCATGACCTGGAAGAGGCCATATCACTGGCCCTTTGCATAGTACTACTGACACCTATCACTCCCCTGAAAATATTTCTCCAAGACAGCGGGATTACATTTGTGACTTTTGCTGCCATTGCTCAGTACTGGACCACGACTTTCCTACGACTTACTAGCATATTCAGGTCCCTCTTCTCTGCTGCTCCTACCTGACAGGCCTGTCTTACATGGCCATTCCCACCTTTGTCCCCCACTGTACAGCCTCTCTCTCTCTCTCTGCAGAACTAAATTTAACGCCGCTACTGTGATTACTATTCCCCAGATTTTACTGTATGAGTAAAGCAAGGATCATTAGTGAATGCTACCCTTGTTATTGCAGGAAATGCCAAGAGGGAATCTCCCAGATGAAAAACAGCCAGCTCTGCCATTACTGCAGCCACAACTGAATAAGTAGCCCATCTTGCACACAAGCATTGCCCCCTCTCCATGCAACACCCTACACAACCAAAGTTGTTGGCACTGCAATCAGCTGAATAAAAAAATTAGCAAGGTTTCTTCTGTTTACAGCCAAGGCACATGAGTATTTGCAGTGATAAATTAACTGAAACCTCCTTTTCAATGTGCAATACAGAAGTGCAGAGTTAAAGCTGCCCTGCTGCCTAACCCGTGTGTCAACCCATCTTGGTTACAAGACTGGGTTAAAATTTATTTTCCAACATTAAAAATGCTAGCTTGGCTGTTACTTATCAAAAATTGTTCATATTACCACTTCTGAAGTACTGATATGTGTTCTCAAAGTCAGCACTAGTTTAATCTTGGCTTGCTGCTTTTAGTCAGGAAACAGTAAAAAAAAAAAAAAAAAAGGAAGTGTCAAGAGAAAGGTGGCATAAAATACCATAAAGTGATCTCTAATGACAATACAGATAAATCCTTGGGTAAAATTTGAAGTCTAAAGGTCTGCAGTGTTATTAACTCATGCATTATCATCAGCAATTTACACTTTTATGTTAATGAACCAGTTACAGAAGCAACAGTGTAAAAAACTCAGATTTCATGTACAAAAATAAGGTTCCAGGTTTTTACATGCAGCAGAATCCTAAAATATAGCTAAAGACACAAATAAAAAGAATGCCAAACATTTTCAACATTTTAAATACATTTCAGGTTCTGCTGCCTTTCCCTAAAACAGCATGAAACCTTGAGGAGGTCGGAAAACCTCAAAAAATATGCAGACTGCTTTCAATTAATAAAAAAAAAAAAGCTGTATGCATGAAATCCATCTCATTTAAAACGCTGCAGTTTTTTCTTTCTTTACTACAAGTCATCATTTGGACTATACCCTCATGGGGTTTGTCCGCTTTTGGTTGCCTGGAGAGTGTCCTATTGAGATGGTTTCTCATTGCATAACTTAGAAGCAATCAAATAGCAGTCTTGCTCTTCTGACTAGCTCATAACACCAGCGTTGTTCTTTGTTTTGTTTTTTAATGTGAACAGCTAATTTTAACAACAGCCTCTTCCCCCATCTTTCTGCTTCGTGGTCCATTCATTTTTGCATGCATACACCTGTCTTCAGAACTGCTTGTTCTCTCATTTCCTGCCCTATCAGTACACTAGACGAGGGCTGACAGCAACACTCCAGCTACTACACAACTGGAATCCTGGAATCTGCCTGGAGAAAACCTGCTAATATAAGGCTGCATTTTTTTTATTTTTTTTTAATGAATTCAATTCAGATCTCAAATCAGCATTTAAAAAGATGGCAAAGCTGCCAAGTGCTGAAGGTAGCAAACAACTCAGATTTCTCTGAAAGCATCTTGTGGCAGCTGCAAGTTTGTGTTACATTTACTTGGAACAGTAATTGCCTTTGGAAATTAGATTTTCCTGCTTGTTCAAAAGATTTATGATGAGTAACCATAAAAATTCAAAATTTAACTCACTAAGTGCCAGTGTTAGCGAGCAAATTTAGAAGATGTAAGTGGCAAGAATTAACCAGAAATAAAAATCTACCATCGGATAATACAGGTCATTTCTTTGATAACCCTCAGAGCATGTGTGCTCACAGCGGTTCTAAACATCTCTAAACAGTACAGTTTGCAAACTCTCCCCAATCCTAAGAGATCTCTCTCAGGAGCAAGTACAGCTTGCTATCCAATCTAGATTTTCATTTCCGTGTTTTCATCTTTCTTGTTATATTCCCCAGGTACTCCTGCTTATTGGTATTTTCAGTTCTCTTTAGCCAAACCCTAAATATTTCAACTTTTCGTTCAGTGATATGACAATTTTCCACCATCGTTTCTGTAGGAAGATTTGATTTGCCAAATTATTTTGGTAATAGGTCTGGTGCCAGAAGGTGTCCATGAACCATTTGTCTTTAAAAATTTTCTGCAAAAGATGAATTTTCAGATGTGGATTATTGGAACAATGATACAAAGGGCCCCTGGGACATAGCAACCAGCACCTGGAAGACAGAAAGGCAATCAGGGGTGTCTGGATTTCAAGGGAATGCAACAGGCATTTAAAATCAATGGATATTTTCTATTACTGTTTGCTAGGAGTGTTTTTTCTCCTCTCACTGGCTTTTTATTGCATTTTTTTCCTTCCATGCTGCAGCACCCACGCAATGCTCACAGTCTGAAGTGAAGACTGGGATGTCACTCCCTGCTCCCATGCAAAGGAGGGTAGTGCATTCCGAACAGTCTTTCTAAGCACTGCCCACCACTCTTCCCGTAGTAATTCCATCAAAAAATACATCAGCATCTTCTCCAGATGTGGCCAAACTGATTAAAGAAAACATGGTTCCTACATTTTACTCACAGAGCATTACTAAAACAGCAGTGCAGTATCTGCAGCACCCTTACATTTTTCACTACACCACACAAGATAAAGGACAGCACATCGTCACTGCAGCACTACACGTAGCCCTATAACCAGCCCAAGGCTCAGCACTGAGACATACAGAGAGCTGAAAGGAAGCATAAGTCCAAAGCGTGGAATGCATCTTGCTTAATTATAGATGCCTATCATATGCCATAAGTACCTGACAGCTAGGTACTAGGTACCCATGATTGTCACTGGAGACCTAGTCAATACAGCTCATGTAGTTTAGCATACAATTCGTTTTAACAAGAATTTAACTCTAAACACTACCAAGCCTAACAAGTGCATCTGCACTATCTAATTCACACACAGGTGCCTTTCAAAACAGTGGGGCAACACTGAGTATTTGGGATTAAAAAATGTCTCTCACAAGTGGATAAATATCAACCCGCAAAAGGTTAACACTGAAGGTAGAAGAAAATAAGACTTATCTCATTGAGACCATCTGCTGTAGCAATCAAAGCAGTTAGAATCCATTTGCTTGCAGGAGTCCTTAGAGGATATCATGAACCAATCTGAGTCGAAATAAATTAGTTTATTTTGTTCCGCATGGCCAAAACCCATCCCACTTAGTTTTACCTACCTAAATAAAGAACACAACCTGTTCTAGGCTTTTCCATATAAACAAAACAACATGAGGTTGCTCCAAAGGGACACTCAGTACCACCTAAGGTCTGATTTGTCCTTTAAATGTGTCTATGCCTCATTAGTGACTGTAAGGAAAACAGATTACAACCACCCTCTTTGTATATGAACTTCATATAGACCTCAGTGATTCTCAGTAAAGAACGTATGAACAATTTGGGGTTCTACACTCAGGACTTTCCTCCCTCAAAACCACAAAAGTGACAGCTACAATAAGCAACAAAACAGTTCACACTTCCAGCAGCATTTACTGTGGTCCCATTACTGAAGCCCACTCTTACTTTTCCTAAGAGGAATCAACAATTGCATGTCAGGTTCCCTGCTGTGAGAAGCAAACCTTTTCTTCTACTGTGACACACCACCAACCCTGAACTGTATGGTATTCCAGCAGATTGTGTTCAATATTTCAGGCAGTCCAGTGCAGTGTTTTTCTCACTCACTACTGGCAATCAAGCAATTTGAAAGGAAATGAGAGATGAAGAGCTAAACATTCTTTTGGAGAGAGGTAATCAAAATAGTAAAAGCCTTGTCTCAGATTTTGCAAATGATTTTTCAGCACTAGGGAACACATAATGTGTAATATATCTAACTAATATATAAATAAAAAATCAATATCAAAATATCAAATAATATGTAATACTAATATAAAAATGATGGAAACTACATTTAGAAAGTTAATCACCAATAGAAATTTACTCTGAAGGATAGGTAGTATTAACCCTATTTGTACTGTAAAAAAACCCCTCAGCAAAACCCCAAACCTGACAGACATGCATTAGCTTAACATTAGTAATAGAGAATACAGTGTTACTGCACAATGCATGGGGCACGCTATTCTAAAGGACTACTACGTGTTTTGACAGATGACTGTATCATGAATGGCTGATAACACTGATATCTGAAGAACATCAGTAAGGAGAGATGAATCAAATGGTATGAATACGTTCCCTGTTAACCCACAGAATTCTCAAGCCCTATTTTACAGTGACAAAAATGAAACAGTAAAGGACAAAGAAATAGAGAAGCCCTTAAGTAGAAGCACCATGAGATGAACAGAAAGTGAGCACATAAAAAACCCAATGTTTTCAGGAACAGGTAACTGGATTCTGTGCAGAGACACAGATTTAGTGCCCTAAATCTAGATGATGCAACCAGACACTTCTTTTATACCCCATATCTACTTCAGCCTGCTGGAGTGTTGGACCTCTGAGCAAACAGGTTTTAAAAGATAATCTGACTAACTGACTACTGCTACTTCCAAATTAGCAGCCAAAGTGTGTTCATAACACATTCAAAACAAACAAGCCTACACATTACCCAGAAAATTTTCCCATGTTAACAATTCCAGATTCCAAACCAAATATGCAACAACTAAACCAAAATTATGGTTATCAAAAAGTAACACTTTAAACAACTTATGCTCTATATGAAACCTGAAGCATTTTCTCAGCATATGAAAGTCATCAGGATTGCAGTCGCACAAGCAGAAAACAAAACCATGAAGCCCCAACACATTTCAGTAATTTTACCCAGGAACATACTACAAAAGGAAACTTGATCTGAGCTAGCATTATAACTCTTAAGTTAACAGAATGGCAGCTTATTTAAGTTATACAAGACATTTTCTTTTTGTCAGAACTATATAGTACTTTTGCATACTACATAAGAAATATTTTGCAGGCTAAATAAAAGATGTTTACATTATTTCATTGAACTATACAAAGACTCAATTTCAAAGATACACCTGCCCCACAATAAAACAATGCCGTAGCAAATGGCATTGCATAGATTGCTTTCCTTCATCTTTTATGATACATCCCACATACTTCAGAGTAAGACATTTTATCATGGTGAAAGAATGCTCTTTGACATTATACATTGCTGCTATTGTACCTTTGTCTAACTCATTTTTCCCTAGCACTTGAGAAGATTCTCTTTTTTTTTGCATTTAAGAAAGGATAAGTAAAAACAACCACCTGCAAAGAATCGAACTGTTAATTATGAAAAAAACCCGCAATATGAAAATAGAAACAAATGTACTAAAAGACTGTTGTATGGTGACTCCATTATGCTTAGTGTGATAAAACTTGAAAGGTATGTACAATTATTTTAGCTAGTCTTGATAATCAGTAATCTTGAATGATTAGCTAAAGTCATAATATCACAGCTACTCACAAAAAGTTTCAAATTTCAAGTTATTGGTGTGTGATCAAATATTTTATACTAAAAAGTTTAAATGCTTTCACTGAGCAGGATACGATTTCCAAGCTCTCAAATGCTAAATTCTCCATGTGGAAGGGATTTTTGTAAACAGCTCCAAATCCTTACCTTTCTGTAGACTATCATATTTGGAGAACTCTCCTCTGGGTCAGCAGTTTCTGCACTATTCGGATCAGTGGGCACTTGGGCCATTTTTGCCTCTCGTCGCTCAAACTGCAAGGATAGGACCAGAAGTCAGCATCATTTCAGGCTGCACTGGAGCATGGCAAGGACACGTGACTACTCCAAGGCAGGCAAACAGGGATTTTACAGAGGGAATCACACTCCAGATTTCACCCCGTACAGGAATTTATCACACTGTGTCAGAACTGACTTGTCTACAGGATAATGACTGAAGAATAAGGACCACCAAGTCACATACAACTGTGGTTTGGGTCATCACACACACACACATTTCTCCCCCCGTTCTGATCTTTTATCATAAGCACTCATTCAATAACAGTCCAATTAATACTTAACACACTTCCTTTCCTTGCTCTATAGCACAAGCAGCTTTGACTTTTCTAGAAGCTTTGAGGTACCTGCAAACAAAAAGCCAGGAAGCATAAATAGCTTGCTGAGAGGCAGAGTGAAACCCTGCTGTAGGTGGCAGATAGATGCAGCAGACTCTCAGGCACACAGCTGGCTGTTGCCTGCAGGTATCTCAAGCCACTTCCAGCTCTCTGGAACCCCAGAGCAGCAGCCAGGAACCAGGGAGGCAGAGCTGCTTGCTCAGAGTAAGCAGCTTCCCTCACCACTTCCCTTACCACTTCTCATGATACAGCCGGGAAGAGGCAGCAGGACTGGCAGACAACCTCACGTAATAACTCCTTATCTTTTAGAAGCACAGAACTCCTGCCTCATCTCCTCCAGGGCAGGCCAGGCTTAAGGCAGCAGCATTAGTTTTAAAAAAAGGATAAAAGGGGCCTGGTGTCGGAAAGGCACTTCAAATTCTAAGTCAAATGTTATATTTTAAATTTTTCTTCCACTAGCACATCTGACAAGTTACATCTTAAATTAAAGGTTGCTGTGGAGCTGTGTGGTGACCTTTCCTAACCTAAGAAGTAGCATTGCCTCGTACAGACATAGGCACTAAAACTATCTGACAAGTTCAATTTCTTAACAATGAAAGTACTGAAATGTCCCATCTCAACATATTTTATTAAAAACTGAGACAGAGAAAAGAGCCTGTGTTCACGCAAGCGTTATTTACATATTCATTTCTAAAGCACAGTTCACAACTAAACTGTCTCCATCATTTAAGGAAGAAGATACTTCCCTATTCCTTCCTCTACCCACTTTCACATTGCCACAGGCGACAATGTGCCCCAGCATATAATATACATACATAGCATACAATTATATGTATAATAGAGCACTGAGCCATTCTAGCTGTCAATTATCAGCTCCCAAGGACAAGTCAAGTGCCAGAATCAGAAAAGCTCAGACCACATCCCAGCTCTGTCCTATCTCAGCCATGATAAGCCTACAGTTGTAACATGACATCCTCTACTGAAGCCAGAAGCAGCTGACATACCCCTTTAAGCCAGACATAAAAGAATCTGAGGGTAAATAATCTACACCAATCCAGATTTCTTCTTTTATTTCTTTTCTAAAGTATGCATGCACACACACACTGGACACAAATGGATTTGTATATGCACATACCAATTTTGAAATTCATTAATACAGGTCAAGCTCAAATTAAACAATATACATATAGATCACCTTTTAAAGTCATGTTCAGACCCATTTAGATGCTATTTTATATATTAAGGACATAAATTTATTTTAACTCCCATTAAACCTCATGGCTTCCTAGAAGCCAAACACTACACTGTTGTGCCAGGTCATGAGCTAAAAAGGAACCACAGGAAGTTCTCTAAGCAAAATAATTATTAGCAAAAACAATTAAATAGAACAAATGGTGAACACATTTTCAAATGATAGCACTTCAAATTATTTACACTAACGTATATTTTCACAACACTGTTTAGTCATGATTTCAAGGCACTGAAGAAATAGGCTGTAGGTTATCATCACTCAATTGAAAAGATCAGGAACTAGGTGATTTTATGTAAATTTTCGAAGGCAATTGCAAAGCAGAGTTGAAAATGTATGTCAAGTCACCTGTGTTTCAGCTTCACTTGCGATATTATAAAGACCACATTCACAGCTTACATTATATGTGAGATGCCTACTTTAAAAGAAAACAATTACAATTAACTTTCAATTGAACAGTGCTCTTTAAAGAACAAAATTAAAATTTCTGATTGAAAAGCCCTCTGCAGCACTACTTAGCTGTGCTACACTCACTGCATTATTCACTTTGAACGTCCACATTTACAAATTCTGTTCTCTTGTTATACTGTCAGCTCACTTGATCTTTTCTGATACTTCAGGATTTTCCCCCCACAGCACTTCTTGAAGCTTTTCATCTACTCCAGTGCAACAAGACAGTCACATCTTGTACAACATTACATGTACAGCTACAGTAGTAGCTGGCATGCTGTTCATGGTGACATCAAGGGAGCCACCAACTGCCTTTGAAGGTCTACATAAGGTAATCAATACAAATGGATCAACCTGTTGTTGGAAGAACTGATGAGTAGGTTAAACAATACTGGGCCTGGTATTGATCCTTGGGGGACACAACTAGCGACAGGCTTCCAACCAGACCCTGTGCCACTGATCACAATTCCCTGAGTCGGCCAGTTCTTAAACCACCTCACTGTCCACAGCTCCAGTCCACACTTCTTGAGTTTGTCTATGAGGATATCATGGGAGACGGTGTCGAAAGCCTTGCTGAAGTCCAGGTAGACAACATCCACTCCTCTCCTCTCACCTATCCTGACAGTTGTCCCATCATAGAAGGCAGTCAGGTTGGTTAAGTGCGATTTCCCTTCGGTGAATTCATGCTGACCATTCCAGATCACCTTTTTGTCTTCGACATGCTTAGAGATGGCCTCCAAAATGAGGCATTTTATTACTTTTCTGGGGACTGAGGTGAAGCTGACTGACCTGTAGTTCCTGGGTCCTTCTTGCCCTTTTTGAAGACTGGGGTGACATTTGTTTTCTCCCAGTCCTCAGACACCTCTCCTGACTGCCATGACATTTCAAATATGATTGAGAATGGCCTAGCAGTGATGTCCTCTGCACTCCTGTGTATATCCCATCAGGGCCCATGGACTTGAGGATGTGAAGTTGGACTAAATGGTCTCTAACCCAGTCCTACTCAACCAAGGGAAAGTCTTCCTTCCTCCACACCTTCTCCCCGGGGTTGGGGCTGCACCAGTCTTGAGTGTAGAGGAAGTGATCCTCGAATACTGATGGTCCCTCTTGGACCTCTCTTCCCACTAACATATTCCAATGGGTTTTCCAAGAAGGTCCCTGAAGAGGCCAAAATAAGCTCTCCTGAGGTCCAGAGTTGTGATCTTAGTCATTGCCTTGCTTCCTCCTAGCAGGATACTGAACAGCACAATCTTGTGGTCACTGCAGCCAAGGTTGCCCAAAATCTTCCCATCTCCAAGCAGACCTTCCTTGTTAGTTAGTATAAGGTCCAACAGCACAGCTTTCCTTATTGGTTCTTCTACCACCTGTATCAAAGTTACACTCAGTGCTTTCCCAGAGCCTCCTGGCTTGCTTTCCTGTATTCCTGCCATGCTAAAGTCTGGTCTCAAGCCAATTCTCAAATGGAGCATTCTCACTAGCCTGAGGATTTTGGTACTTACTTAACACCCAGTGAACAAAAACAAACTACGGGCAACATGGCAATAACACTTCTGACCAAGGAGCAATATTGGAATAGCTTCAAGGGAGCACCTCTCCATCTCTGCCAGGAAAAAGACCATCAGGGGGAAGGGCAGAGAGCCCAGAGTTAAGGCCCCAGTGATGCAGGCTACTTGCTGCAAACAAAATTG
Organism: Campylorhamphus procurvoides; assembly: GCA_013396655.1. Classification (NCBI taxonomy): domain Eukaryota; kingdom Metazoa; phylum Chordata; class Aves; order Passeriformes; family Dendrocolaptidae; genus Campylorhamphus; species Campylorhamphus procurvoides. Next base: position 3,083,160 of record WBMV01005836.1, on the reverse strand, counting down.
AGACTGCTCACATTCAAAGTACAGGGCTTTTTACCCTTTCACTATGTTAATACGCCACATTTGCAACCCTTTAATTAATATAATTGTATGTGGAAGCCTGCATCTGACCTGCACAGTTCTCTGATAAAAAAAATCAAACAAACAAAACCCCATATCCTGGTGTGAAGGAATCAGACTAATTTTTCAAGGGTTCCCACTGAAATCTATTCTTTCTACACAACTTTTCCTAACTGTCAACCCAGTCCACTCAAATGCAAGCAGAAAGTCAACCATACAACACCACACAGACTGAAAACTCTGCCCTCTGAACTTTTCTCTAAGCACATGTGTGCGATGCATCAGCCAGAAATGAATACAGCTTGATCTTCTAAAGAAATTTCAGCTACACTTAGCTGAGAAGAGTGAAAACAAACATTTTATTTAGGCTTTTAAAAAAATTAGAAGCAGTCACACACAGCCTGCAGCTAAGAGCCTCACCAACTACTACCTGAAGAGTACTGTCAGCCCTTCCCTCCCACAGGCAGTTTGCTGCATTATCAGGGGCTAACTCACACCAGCCTGTATCCCCACACTAGCAATCTAAATTCAAATGCATAACTTCAAAAAAATAAATGTTCTCTAAATTCCAACTTTCACATTCAAAGATTCTCTTTTCCCACAGCTGTTCTTCTGACAATAGCCATGCTTGCAGTGATCCAGACTCCTCAGCAGCAAAAGTGATTGAAAAATGGAAAAAAAAAATAAAATTGAAAACCATTTGTGCTAACCATTTCCTCGCTGCCACACACAAGGAGAAAATCAGCAGTCTTCAACCTCTTGTTCATGGACAAGATGGCCTGTGTAGCCTTTAAAAAATACTCCTAAAAATATGCTAAAAAGAGAGGGTGCATTTGCCTCTCATTGACTTTTTCCTTTTTATATTTTATTCTTTATTGTAGAACACTTCTGCTTTTACCTCAAGAAACAAGCAGACTGGGCTAGATAGGCAGCCACTGACAAAATGTACTGAATCATGGCAAGAGTTCTCTCTCCATTTCTTATCTGATCAGGCTCCTCATGCCCTCCCAAAACCCAGAAGCTACAAAGATATATGGCTTCCATATGTCACAGAAGGATCAGTGAACTTTAAACCAGAATAACCAATTGAAAATATGTTCTGAAAAGCAAGAAAACAATTTTTTTCTCAGTTCACCTCTTTAGAGATTCTGATACAAAAGGGTAATTATAAAATTACGGAGACATTTTAATCCATAAATACTGACAACATTTAATCTCTGTGTATGCATAAATTCAATGAAAACAGCTGAGCAGTAAATTAAGAGATTTCCATTAGTGTCCTTGAGCACCTCGACTGCTATAAGACTATCATAAACAAGACTACTGTAAGAAGCCTCTTACAGACATAGTACCCCATGTGTTTCATAGAAATTAGCCCATCTAGGAGTCCTTATACACTCTGAGTTTTATACATAGCAGAGAAAGAAAGAAGACATACAAAGAAGAAATTCTATGAAACAAACAACTTCTTGAAAAGATCACCTGGATTAAACAATCCAATACAAGGTCATATTTCAACTCTTATTCTGTATTTTATTAGATAAGTTGTCAATTTAACAAGCAAAATTTGCAGTGCAAAACATTTCTTGCACATCTGAGATAAAATGAGATAGTTTGTTATAATATGGAAAAACTACATCCCAGAAAATAGAATATACTGAATGAATTCCAATGCAGATATCAGCACTGCTCAGCTGAAATGCAATTTTGGGTGACAATTACATTTATGCTATGTAATTAATGTATTTCAAGGGCCATTTATAAATTACATGTACTGTTAATGTCACCTCATGAGAGATTTAGAGCTTTAGCACACAATCACAGAGTAAAATATAATTTCATGTCATTAATACCTCGTTTTTTTTTTTCTAATTGGTGAAATACAACTAGACTATATGAATTTTCACACACATGAGGAATCATATAACCACATGCCTTGCTGAACTGATAATTACTTAATAGGAAAAATCCCTACTTGGTCTGCTAGAATATTTATATCAAATAGGTCATGTTATTATGGTTACAGGAGGGAAGGGACAGGGGACAAAAAAATCACTTACTCTGAATTCAATTAGAACTCATTAGTATTGACTTGATATTTTCCATCCATTACATAAATCTCTCTAAAACTGCCCTGCAAAGAAACTTATCTTCATGTTTTTATTCTTTCTAATTATTATTCATTGAAGCAGGACTTGGGCATGCCAAGCAAGGTGTGTAGAGGACAACACACAGCATACCACAGAAGTGATCCTGTTGACCAAGGCAAATACATTCACCAGAGGATCCCCAGGTCCTACCTGGGATATGCTCTGCTTTTCACTGGTATAGCTCAGTACAAGCACTGCACGATTCACCTCCACTCCTCCTTCAGAATTAATTCTGCATGGTTAGCACAATAACTTTCCAAATAGGAACTGATACAACACCCATCCGAATGGAGCAAAATCCAGGAAGACTGGAGCCGAGATCAAAACTCCACCATCTCCACCAGTTCCCTTACTGGTGAGGAGGGAGAAATGCCGGTGTTACACATGGCAGAGCCGACCACTGTGCACAGCGAGTTGCGACTCTGCGTGTTCCTCCCCAGAACCAGACGAAGAGGACATAACACCTAATGAAACAGGGGCAGGGCATTCCCACAGAGGGAGCCACACTACAGCCAGCAGTGACAGACTGAAGGGTCTGGCACCAATCTGGATACTACAGCATTGTTCCCCTGCACAGAGGAGCAGCAAAGGAAGTCCACTTTCCATCAGTGAAGTACAGCTCCCAAAGCACCTAAAAATCCTTCCAATGACTGCTTTGGGCATCAAATTGTAATGGAAGTTACTCTGAAAATTGTTTCCTAGTAGAAGACCATCCCAGATGTTCTGCCCCTCCTTGGCAGCACTGAGCATTCCAATACTATCAACTATCTACTGGCTTTTTTAAGGAACAAAGTATGAACACTTCCAGCAATTGCACTAAGTGTTCAAGATTTTGCCAAACAAATTCCTCTTTGTTTGTGGGAAAGCAGTTTTGTTCACACTGGGAGAATTCAAGGACTCCAATGGACCCCATTCCTCCTCTTTCTGAGGTACCTCTTTCTGAGGTACCTCTTTCTGAGGTACCAGCTAACAGGGAGTCCTGTGCACTAGAGCCAACACTCTCATCCCACAACTCCCAGGATGAAAGGTGAATACACACCTAGGCCAGGGAACAAGCAGAGACTCTTGCCTCACTCTTACAGAGCAGGAAGAAAGGACCTAATTCCAGAACACTCCATTTTTCTTCTCTTTTGGGAAACTGGGATCCAGATGAAGGATAGGATTTCCAGTTTTCACTACACTTACAGACATTTTCTAAAGGTGCAGCCCTCTTCCATAACTAAGTGCTTCTCTTGTGGGAAACTTGCCTCAAAGCATCCTACAGATATGTCTACATTTCACCACGGAGCAGGGAGCAAGCTCTGGGCTCTGACTGCCCACAGTGCTTAATTGCTAGTTTCCTCCCAGGTCCTCTTCTCGGAACATAGTTCTCCGCCATGAGCATTTGCCCCAAAAAGTCAACATGAATGATCTTAAATAGGGTTTGGCTTCCTACTTCTTATCCATTCTTGCATCAGTCTCTCAACAGGTTCTGCAACACCATACAGTTTCCCAACATGTCCCAAGTCCTGCAATGCATAACCTCATTCTTCCGCTGGCTGCAGGACAATCTCACAGCTTTTCTAAACTTGTGCTTGGGGAAAAAAAACCCCAAAACAAACCATACACAGTGATCAATTTATCTTCAGGCCACAGAGAACACTGTCTGGGGGCCAGAGATCTGGGACCCCTCTGGCCAAGGATATGCAGTATGGACAAGGCCATCTTTTAGACCAAACTAGCTCTCACACGAGTCAATCCAATCTACTTGGCTTCCTGAAGATAGACACAGTCTACAAGTTTAAACTCAACCCCCTGTGTAATCCAGTGTGAGCATTCTGTAGGCTTCTGTAGACACTCCTCTCCAATCACTTCCAAATTATGTATGTCTATTAACAAAAAGAATAAATATTCATGGTGTGGTGGTCTAAGTAGAATATTCCTAACCAGGGATCACCAAGCCTCATACCATCTCCAAAAGGGGTGCTCTCCGTGGTCTTGAGCAGTTTTCTCTCCATCTGAGACACCTGTGTTAGTGCCCACCCTGTCATGCAACTGCCTAACAGATGACACTAAGGATGGACAGTTCCAGTTGTTCCATTTGTGTTACCACCGGTGATCTCCCTCAGTCACCTGGCAGATTATCAGACTGCTTCTTGATAAACTATAGAAGTAGGGTACTTTCCTCTCCATTCATCATGGTGCCACACTCCATTTTGATTTTATATAGTTCTATCTGCAGATATTTTACGCTATTTTAGAATGCTAAAAATACTATCTGCAACTGGATGCTACATCCTGGAAACCTAAATGTGGAAGCCAACATAAAGTAACTTTCTTGGCATCTGACACTAAGTCCTGACTTTCCTAATGCCAGATTAGAGGCAGCCTCTATTTTCGTTTCAGTTGAGAAATATGTACTACCTGTTTTTTCATTTGTGTACCCCAAGGTGTGCTGGAAGCATTGATGACTTAAAAAGAAGAACTTTCCCACTTTCAGAGTTCTCAAAATAGTATCTGACAGACAAATAAGGAGAGCAAGGTAACCCGAAGGAAAAATGGTATGGGGATGGATGGTAGTGGATATTGACATATGCATGGCTGATTAACTGGACAATTTTTTCCCTTTATGAAATCAATCGCTAAAATGGGCACTTGCATACTAAATTTACTTTTAATGGACCAGAACGGTGTTACACTCAGGAAGAAACTGCCTCCAATACATCCAGTCCTCTTCCAAAGAATTCAGAAAAAAACTGCAGTATTCACCTGTAATCAATCTCCCTTCCAGTAAAATAGTACTGCTGTGAGTGCAAGGGCTCTTGGAAAGGCTCCGCTGACACCAAGGATATCTACAAAGAATGTAATAACAAATATATGCTGAATATTTAACTAAAACAAGAAATTTAGAAATGCAAAGAGATAGATACAGCCCAAATCTGAACTTCATGTGTTTTGGTGATCCCAAACCACAGCGGTATTTACAACGCACCACCAGCCTGCAAAGAGGAGTTAGAAAGCAGAGAGCTGAAGCTGTATTTTGGTTTTTTGCAACAATGCCAACTTATTGGCCAGAATCATTCCCTGTAGAAAATGAGTAACTGTACTGGTAATAGAGAGCTTGAGGGTAGACTTCTAATTCATTCTCTAATATAAAGCCTTTTTTAAAAATCACCTTCCATTGGAAGGTGTGCTAAGAGCATCCTGTCCTATGAAGTTGGTCCATCAAAGACACCATCTCTGCAAGTGCCTAGTACTTTATGTACCATAGAAACAACTAATTGCAACTACAGTAAGCAACTTCAGGGGGGTGGGCAGCATTTTGTATTTTACAGTGTATCCAGTAAGTTGAAAACAACGGAAGAAAATTGATTCAAAGATAAAACTGAATGAGAAAAAGCACAAAATAATGGATGCTCTAATACAGGCTGGCAAGAAAATGTTACAATTGAAAAAAAGCCAACCAAACCAAATAGGCCTCAATGCCAGTTAGATTCCACATTCAGATTTACTTCACCTAAACTTCCTGTTCCAAACAGAGATTGCTAAAATGAAACTCCCTTCAAGCAATCTTATGCAAGTTGATAGAACCAATCCATCCTTCCATTGTGCAGTTGTTGACGAATCTCACTTAAAACACCCCAGAGTGCTGAGAATTCTTGCTGGCTGTTCATTCTCAAGAGGAGGGAAAACTGCAAGTATGCTGCAATCAAATAAAATGTGAAGTTTGCTACCCAAAAGAACATGTGCCCTTGAAGATGTGGCACCATGCAATACCCCTAGTGCAAATGAACACAACTGGTTGCATCCCACCTACTTCAAGGACATGATAAAATATACTATGATTTCACTGCCCTTCAGAACACAGCCTTTTCAGATGCAAATTACACCCAAATCACTTCAGTAATTGCAATGTAAAAAGCACCTAAGCCACTTCTAAATTAGCTAGCACTCCCACACAGTTCAGCAGAGTCTACAAATCCCACTGCTGTGGTTCATCTAACCTGAACTTCACAATGCCAGAACTGGACTACTAAAAATACCAGTATAAGCTACATGCATTATAAATACTAATATACTTCACTACTGCTGCTGTTATACTACAATATTCCTATACAGTTCCTTTAATTGAACTAATATGTCTATGCCAGTTTACTGTTACACTAGTGAACCCATAACCTGAAACTACTGTCTTATCTGTGACAGAGGGAAATACTATTTTCTTTTACAAAACGATAAACTAAATCACAGTGAAATTAAGTAACTTCCCACATTCATGTAACAAATGAGGCATAACAAATTGGACATATAAATCCTGACTTTCAAATCACTAGTTAACATTTGCTCAACACATGTCCCAATAGCACAGTAGGTCTATAGTAATCAATCTGAGGAGCTTTTAACTACCCTGTGAACCTTTCACCACTGGTGACACATTCTACAAGCACCACCAAAACAATGAAATATTGTCCCTTTCCACTGGGATTGTTTTTACTGTGGAATTGAAGATTCCTACAAAAACACAGAATTAATTCCTCTTCGCAGCCTCATGGTCCCTCTCCCCCATTCCCATGCAGGCAAAGGGACAAACTTGTGCCTTACTCTGCTGCTGCTAAGTTTAGGAAGTGAGAGCTGTTTCCAGCACGACAAAGCAGAGCTCCCAGGACACTGAAGTGTCAGAACCTTATTGCTCACTGAAATTTTAATCTGCTTTTCTCTCCACATTCTTTGCCACCAGCTACAGAGATGTTAAAAAATAGTATGAGATCTGATGCAACACAAGTGGGTAGCAGCAGTCTCTCTTGACTCCACAATCTTTCTAGAGCTTGACAACCAACAAGGAAAACACAAATTAGCTCCTCTTTCTTGCTCCTCTTCATAGATAGAGCACAACAACAGAATTAGCTCATTCTTCATCTACCACAATATGCTGTTATTCCATCTGGAAACAGTAACTGAAATCATAGAAATGTCTTTTCATGGTAAAATTTATATAAAGAAAATACTGTAGATTCACTAACATTAATATGATTCTTTATAAAATTTATAAGCCACTATATCATTACAGGAAAATTGTTTAGAACTCTCCATGATATGTCTATTATTACCTTTTCCAGGGTATAAAGTTACACTAAATTTTTCAAAGCACTATAGCCACCTCTGAACCCCCATAAATCCACCACCATCACAACATGAGCATTGCTCTTGCAGTCACTACACAGAAAGTTAACAGATGAAGAATGGAGGCCGAAATTGCAGACAAAAAAAAATCAGATATGTAGGAACATAATCATTCAGTTCAGACTATGAAGACAGATGTTCAACTAAACATAAGTGCTCAAAGATGCAAAGAGGAAATTTTGTAGCCTGAAGAAATCAGATATGTAACTCCACAGGAACTGATTGACCAAATGCTGAAACCCCACCTCCCCCAAGGTGGTATCCAACATCACCTACACACCTTCAGGTGTTTCTGAAATGTGCTTGGCCAACACAGCTCTGTCTCTCATATGCAGTCAGAGAGCTGCAGGTGTTTAGGGTTAAAAGTACTACTACACCTTCAGTAATAACACTGGGCCGTGACCTCTCGTTTACATTTTGTTTCATGCTTCACATAGCAGAGCACTGTCTTACACCATACTGGTGACAGCAGTACGATGAAGAAATACATGAATGTTTGAAGAATTACATGAAGAAACATCCAAATCATCAACATAATTTTCTTATTGTACCCAGGCTTTCTTTGTAATTTTAATACTGCTGTATGAATTGATACAGATATGCAGTCATGAATAACTTGAGAAGAGTCCTGTGAGGAACTAAGAGCAATTCAGTTCCAAGGACTAAATGCAATATTTGTCCCCTGAAACAGTCTAGAGCTGCTCAGTGGACTGTTTGTTTCTACAATCTCCCCTCTAGAGAGCCTAGATGTGCTTGGAGAAATGCAACTGAAACTCCATGTGATGAGCACAAACAACACAATAACCCATCATACGGCCAAAACTATACTCTTGTAATATTGGGCAAGGGAAGAGCAGCTTGCCCTTGTTCTGCTGCCACTTTACAAAAGCAGTGCTTGATTTATATATCAAAGGTATACCTGGCCAAAGACTTCAGGTCAGTTATCCCTTGTTCTTGAAAAGCTGGGGACTCATAAAAAGTAATCACCCCACAACACCCTTGTTTTCCTGTTAGGAAGCCTGAGCCATGGCACTGCAAGATTCTGAAGTTTCACTGCAAACTAACTAATAGCATCCTAGTGTACAAGTTAAAATTACACATTGCAGCTATTTTCTCTTCCTTCTACTCCACATACACCAGCTTCTTCTCTTTCCTTGCCATCTGTTAGTTTGCTGCAATCTGCTGGGACAGGACTGCCCTCTCCTTATCTCCCCTTCTTGGATGCTCAAAGGGATGATGACAGAGCCTAGTACTTCCAGCCCATACACTCAGCTTTCCTCCAGCTGCCTCAGAAACATAAACAAAAGTAGAGGCACTCCCAGAAATAAAAAGTGCTCTGCTCACCTCTGCCACACCAGTGTGCTCCATCAGAATTACATGCTAGACAATGAAAACAATTTGTAGTGATTAGCAAGGAGATAACTTGCTTCAAGAGGACACAGCTTTTCCTCTTATCCTCAAGTATCATTGACTAAAACAGGTATCTGCACTACCTGCATCATGGGAACTGTCAGAGAAAAACTTAAGGCAAGCAATGTTGACAATGACTATAGGCAGCTTCTTATTGTGCCTTTTCTTATACGGGAAGGGTAGTAAGAAAAAAAGCCACAAAAATCTGTCAGGTAAGTGAACATCAGTCTTCAAACCTCTATTAAACCTCAGCATTAGACATGTAACAAATAACTATTTCACCTAATACAGTTCAGAATGGGAAAAGGAAGGACTATCTAAACTCCACCACACTTGTAGCCAGTTAGAAAGGAAATTGTAATGTTTGTCATCAATCATGCTATTACCCATGCCATTACAAAAACAAACAGCTCATCTAAAAATAAAGTCAACATTGGCTGAATCTAAACAGTTTCTTCAGTATTTCATACACACATTCAAGCAGTGAACACTATTCTGTGCTTGTAACCATATGCCCCCAAGTCAGTAAATGCTCTTCAACATCTGACCTCTTTAAAGCAGATTAACAAGGAAGAATAGTGAAAGTGTTCCAAATCAGCTGGTGAGAAAGTATTATGGATCATAATCACAGAGTAAACAATTGCTAGTTCTTCCAATCTGCAAGATTAGCATAAATCTGGCATGTAAAAAAAAAAATTGGTTATATCAAATATACACAACATTCCACTTCAAAATAAACCCCATTGCACTGAGAATATTTAAGATGATATCAAATGCCTTAAATCTCCAAAGCTTTGAACTACAGTTAACCTCTTTCACTGTGTTCTTCAGCAAGCAATTACAAGAATCACTATACCTTTACAAAGTGCTTTTCACACTCACAGCTCACAAACACAAATGAAACAGGTTTCTTTGGGGTGGGAAACCACCAGTATCTATCGTAACATGCCAACAGAAAGGTAAATTCTACAGTATGACTTTATTTATCAACGATAGATTTTTCTGATTTCCAACCCCTACACACTGGTAAGTCAGCAAACAAAAAAAAAAACCAATCACGAGCAATTACGCATATCTTTAAATTCAGAAAAGCGCTAGGAAGCGTCATGCTGCTCCGTAGCACACAGGCTACCACCGGGGCGCCGTTCTGGCCAGTCCCTCGCAGGTGGGCTCGAAGGCAGCCCCGACTTACCGCGGCCGCCCCGGCGGGGGCTCGGTCGGTGCGGCAGCGGGGGCAGCTCCGAGCCACGGGCGCAGCCGGCTCCTCGGAGCGCCAGCCCTGCCTGCGAGTATGTCTGCAGCATACCAGCGGCAGCGTGCCGGCATCTACACAACAATCTGCATCTTCCTCAGGAAATAATAATAATAATTAAAAAAAATACTTGAAGCTTCTTCCCGGCACTGCAACCTACTCCTCTATTTATGCCATCACAGCTAGTGACTAAGAAGATCTTTGAGTGTCACAGGAGATGAAGGCTCTGGAAGGAGAGTGCTTTACTCACACACCGACCTGTCCTCATGCAGACGCACTTTGCCGGCGGGTGGAAGTGTATTATCGCCACACGCTGCCGAAGCGGAACAGTTCCCAAGTTTTCCCACAGGGCACCAACTCCCCCTTCAAGCTGTGCCCCAGCGCTTGCTCCCTCCCGTCCTTCTCCGAGGCCTGCCCCCCAACACACACACCCGGCGGGGCCGGACAGCGCCGGGGGCTCCGCTCTGCGCTCCGGTGCGCGGCGGGACCGGGCGGCGCTGCCCGGGCACAGCGGAGCGGCCACCGCCGGCCACACGGATGCGGATGGAGCAGGCGAACAGGACGGCAAACAGCGGCAGGCAGAGCAGCCCACTCCCATTACCTTAGCAACCTTAGCAACTGCGCCGCCGTCCGCGGCCGCCCCTTCGCCGCTGCTCAGGGACGGGGAAGCGCCCGCAGCATGGCGTGAGCCCGCGGGCGGGGCCGCCGGAGCTCGGCACGGGCTCCGCTCCGCGCCTCTTCCAAAAACCTCCCTCAGCTCTCCCCAGCGCCCCTCCGGCTGCGGCGGGGACGGCACACGGCGCCCACCCCGCCCCCGGTGCCGAGCCCGCCGCCCTTGGCCGGGGATGATGGATGGGAGACCGCAGCCCCCGCGTCCCGACACCCCGGCTGCTGCCGGGGCACTGGGCGCAGCATCTGTCTCCCACCCGTGTTTACGTGCTGTAATTAAAGTGTTCTTCCATCTGAAGCCAGGAAAGCCTCGTCTCATCCAGGCTTTCCTAGCTAGTGCCTGAGCTCACAAGATGTTCAGGGTTCTGCACACCACCATCAGCTTTAATAGGCAGCGCAGCTCCAACAAAACAGCTTGGAGACCCAGCTCTGTTACACACGCCTGCCCATCCCATGGGCAAAAGCCACGGCTGTTGGCTAGGATGAAAGTCCACACATTCATTCGGTGTGCAGAGTAGTTTGCATACCTCTTATGGGTATTATCCACCGATTTTTCTGTTGGATGAGATTTTTATACTGTTTCGTCTTCTGCAGAAGGCAAGTTGAGCCCACCTTGTCCAAAATTGACTGCCAGGACAGAAAGCCCTATGCTGGAAAGCATTACAGCAGACCACTGACAGCAGGCACCCGTGCCTATCTCTGTGCCAAAGTTTGTGCATTTCCACACATCAGACTTGTTATCGCTGTTGAAACTCTGCACGATAAGGCTGTCAGCTGCGCAGAGGAAAGAATAATTTACCAGCCTGTCTAGCCTGTCTTAAAGGCCAGCCCTTTCCTAAACACCCTAACATCTTACCAAAACTAGGCTTGTATTTCATAAGGCTGCTGATTGACAGCAAAAGCTATCATGTGCAGGGATGTTCTGTTATTTTATGGCTGTGGTCTGCCCAGCACACTTTCTAGTGATGTCTGGTACACTAAACTGCTGCAATAATTCAAATGTTAAATTCAGAAGAAAAAGATATTTCTGATGCAACTCTGCATCACTTACATTTCTACTGAATCAATATCACCATCTTCACCATTATTGACTACTCCGTCCTTAGTCTTGCAAAAGCCAGGTTCCAGCCTGTAGAGTTTGTCCATGCTTCTAAAAGGTCCTGCATCATCACCACAGTCTATACATTTATTTTTCTGTCACGCTCAAAATTGCATCTTAGTGGTAAAATTCTGCAATTGTGCCTCACACAAGCTCCTTGACCCTTACTAGACTTCACAGGGTGTTGATTCAATCGATTTGGTTCAGATTGCAGCTGTGGGCATTTAAAAACTTCTGTGGCAGGTTAAAATATTCTGATCTTGGTGGACCTTCCCTGATCTTTTTGTTCAAAGAGATTGCGGCTCTGAAGCATCACAGGATATTTTTGGGATACTTTTTTAAAAAAATTGTAAAAAGTAGTTAAATTTGTATCAAGTTTCAATTTAAACTACTTGTCATTCCCTTCAGATTAACTCAAGCATGTTACGCATTATTTGCCACACAAAGTTGCCTGTCAAAAGGAGGAAAGAGAGAATGGCTACCTATGAAATAAAGTTGGGGTTTTTTTTACAGAGATTTTCTCAGCAAAGCATTTAAATCTGTAGTTGTATTGAGTTATGAGGTATGACTACATATAATATCAAGGATTAAATATTTCAGTGTCTTAGATCTGTTCAGACAATACTGTTTCATGACTGCTCTAAACAGCCTTTGTTCTCCCAGCTCCCTCACAGGAGTGTACATGCATTATACAGTGCTTAAATGTATCAGGTTAACTCAGGCTAAAACGCAAGTTCTATAGAAATGCTGTTTTCAAAATACAAGATTGATGGAAAATATTTCACACCTGTATTAACTTTGCAGTTCAAACAAACTACCAGTATGTTTCCTGGCAGTATTTCCAGGTTGAGTATTGCCCTACTACAGCACCACATAATGCTGAGAAAGGAAGCTGACCAGAAACATTAAAGCAAAAGTAACCACTGTGTTTATTTTCATTGTGCTCAACAGAAGAAATTGTAACCAAAAAAATACAACTACAAGGAAAGGCAAATGACAAATAAACACAGTTTAAATGGTATTTCAGTTCTGGATAATATTTCATGTCTTATTTCCACATTTTATACTAGAAATAAATGAATCTTTGTCTAGTGGCTTCTCTCAAGTAACAACTATTCTTTGGTCCCTTGAAGTAATAAATAGTATGAAAAAAATGGTTTAGCAACATTTTTTAATTTCATGCATTAACTACTTAAATGATACATAATTAAAACCAGATAAAACCAAACTAGGTTTGTATTTGCATTGATCCTTATGCTGAAAACAATGTAGTCAGAATTCATTCATCACAGAGATCATTTCTCAGTGTAACCTCTTTCCCAGCGGGAGAGCCAGTGGTTCGACAAATATGATTAGAGATGCAGGAACAGTTCCATTTAGATCAGTGGGACATCTCACGTTGATATAGAACTACGCACACAGAGCAATGTTTGCAGCAAAAGACCTTCCATCTGAAACACTGTTATGCTCAGTAAACACTGGGGAAGAATGCATGGGGAGGCACTGCCACACATTTTTCTGGCCAGGAGGGCAGGGTTTTACAGTTCCCTCCCTGCTGTACTTTATGTTGAGACCTAAAAACCAGAAGAGCCCACCATAATCCACAGCACATATAGAACATCACCTGTGCCTAATGATACGTCATTGAAACTGAAGAACCTGAGCTAGATTTTGATTTTTCACTAACATTTACTATTGAAAGTATTTTGTCAGTTTTTCTTTATCATAAAGACTATCACAGATTTCAATGACAAAAATACACCTTTTATAAAGTTATCCTACCTTCTACTGAAGACTTCAGCAGTAGAAAACTTCCCCCATGCCTAGCAATGCCCTCCTAAAGTTGTATTATCCTCATTGCCATAAAGAGGTCATTCATTGTACCAGCTTCAAAATGTAGAGCTGCTTTCAACCTCTGCATATCATGGCTATGACTGTAGAGTTACACATACTCACAGGGTTTGTGCTAACTCTTACTCACAGCTCAACAGTGGGAGTCTCCAGAGTATTTCAACAGCTTCTTCACATGGGGAAAAGAGTCACAGCACAGCATGTTCCCCTGTGATCATCTGAAAAAAGGAGGAGTAGATATCGCCAACTTTCTGCCAATAGCATCCCCCTCTGCTGGGGCTCGAAAACCTCGGAAAAGCAAAAGCTGGTTCAGCTGCACTCAGTGGTTGCGGCGCTCCGAGGTAGGGCCAGCGTTTTCTTTTCAGTTTGCAAACCAACAGCGCTGTTGATCCAATGAGTAAGTGTTACCCCGTGGCACTTACTTCATAAATATTCAATAGTTGTTAATTACAAGAAAAGATGGAGCTGCTGGCTCGGGGGTGGGAACCCAGACGTCACCAAACCAGGCAGCGCAGCAGAGTGGCTCTCGCTGGCTGAGGGCATGGAAAAAAAGCAAAATGGTTTTCAGAGTTGTTCAAGGTAGGTTCTATTTTTCGTAAAATGTTTAATTTAACAGTGACCTAGTTTTACAACAGCTTTCAGTGTCTCGGCTTTTCTTATCTCCTGTGTCTTAGCCTACATCATTAGAACAGCAGAGCAAAAGGCTTTACAGACTTTGTTAAACCACACTAAATAAGACCTTAGCTGAGGGATCAATTCTTCTCTCCTATTTTGTTTCAGGCAGTCATTACGTTACAGTTTCTTTGTAGTTTTGAAGAGGTTTTAGCACATTTTTATTAAACCTATTATAGATTTTTTTTTAATGTCAACTCAAAGCCCTTTCCTTATTTTGTGGTACATTTTTGAGTATCAGACTGTAGCAGCAATCTTGAATTTCTCAGCCTTTTTACAGAAGGATCTTCTGTTTGTAAATATTAAATAAACTGTATGGAATTGTTGGCTAGCTTGACTAGCCAATTTGAAAATTTACAGGCAGTACAGACTCATGGCAGTTTTCAGCAGGAGCAAGTTGTGAAGTGCCATTAATTTTACTTACCTTACTTCACTTACCAGAACAAAAAGGTTCTTGTGCATCTTGTCATTGCGGCCAATAAATGGCATGTCAAGTGAGGTTTGCTCTCCTTTTTTTTGCCATGTGCTACATATGATGCTCTCAGATACTGTTTGATGGTACCCCTCTGTGATTCCTAGTTTGTCTTTATGGAACTATGCTGTAAAAACTCCTAATACTCTATTGTGTGTGCTGTTTTCCATATGGATTCAGCAGAAAAAAAGGAGCAATTAGAAAAATAGTTTCAGCCATGTAGCACCAAAACACATTAGGTCTGCAGAAAAAGGGCTCTTCCTTCCACCTCCATCTCAGAGATTCTCAGGAAATTTTATTCTTTGAGAGTCAAGTATGAGGAGTCTTGCTGTGCTGAGTCCTTCCTGCATACCATTTAAAGAAGGAAACAGCATAGATTATGCTACATCTGTCAGGTTTATATGAGTGTGAGTGCTTTTTCTATAGGGAGGACTCTCCTGTGGGGATCTCAGCCCACAGAAGTTTCCACTGAACCATGTTAACGTGTTTTGCAGAAATTGAACATGTCAGACTGAAAAATGCAGGTAATATATACTGGCAGTCTCTAAGCCATGATTTAAATAGCATCAAACCAAATATATACTTCCACACCTACAAGGATCACACAAGCTAAGAGAACAAAGACAACTTAATAGGAACCATTCAGATCCAGTGCGTGCTGGTCTTGCTGAGCTTCTCTTAATTCCTCCCTTTGTGCAAAGGGATTTCAGCTGTCTTTGCAAACTTGAAATTTGTGCCAGCTCTAATGGTCCTTAAATTTTGCGTGACTTATAACAAACTTCCCAGTGACTTCTTATCATCGGGGGAAAAAAAGCTTGGTGATGAATTTCAGGCATGGAAGAACTTGTGCCTTGAATCTAGGAAAATCACAAAATGAAAAGTATTGAGAATATTTTTTTCCTATAAAGCTAAAAACATCAGAAGAGCATTAGTAGTACTCCTCCTGTTCATTTTTATTGATAAAGAACACTGTGGGAAGGCAAAATTCACAGTCTTTTTAAATTCACCTGGGAAAGTACACAAGACTGTGTTTGCTAGAAGTATTGAAAAGAGATTTGTGTAAGAAGCTTTGCCTCACATTGTTTTATCTAGAGTCCCAAAATGGACCAAGAGCAATACAACTAATCAGAAGAATGAAGTCTTCATTTCCTCCATTTCCTCTTTGCTCAAACACATCAGAGGCATCGTTTTCTCTTCTGCCTTGGCAATCTCATATCTGAACAAGTCAGAGCACCGGCTGAGTGAGATTAGCACAGTGTCATACTTTCCTGTGCTACAGACAGGTCTGTAGAGGGGATTTTAGTTTTTTCTATAACACCTAGAAATACACTAAGATCTATCCACATCTCCTTTCAGTTCACTGGGAGATCAGCTTCTCAATATCTAACAATGTTATACTTTTCTGTCCTTTAGTCAAGAACAGCTTTCTGCTTGGACTCCATCTGTCTGATCTGAACTTGTAAAGTTTTCCTAAACATGGTAGTCTCCACTTCTGCCATGTCAGGTGTCCAAATATTATGGGAACTCATGGCACTAAGTGACAGAAATGTGTGAATTCCCATAGAATTCAGGTTTTCTCCAGCCAGGCTTTATCTGCTATCTGGAAAAGGTGCAAGGGGTACTTACTTTGACATCCTTGGATTTTTTTCTTCTGTGATATTGCAAAAGTTTCCTTTGGTCATTTTTTCTGTTTAAAGTAGATTTTATGATGATTAATTACATAAGCTGTGATGGGAACTTCTGCGCAGTGGGAATGAGGAGCCTAAAGTGTGGAGGGAGGCAAGAAATGTATTTATAAAAACTCTTAAATCCAGCAAGATACACTATGTGCCTTTCCTAGCCCTGATTATACTGTTTGTATGCTCTCGCTCTCTCTCTCACCACTATTTATCTGTGTCTTATTAAAATATGCATTTTTCACAGAAAATATATCATCTCCTGCTTTTGAAAAAGCATTTACCATATGGAAGAAACTGCAAACATCACCACAAACTGTGTTTCTTTTCTGTACTTGGATGATTTATAATACCAACACAATTCAAGTATTGAAAAGCATGTCTCTGTGTTTGTGTATCTATCTAGCTATATATGTATATTCACTTTGTGTACACATACATTTTTATATATAAAATCTTTTCTCTAAAAAATGTGCAGGGTGTTGATGACATATCTAAATCACATGATACCACTTCTTCCTTTTCGGCTAAACATCACAGTGCATGTTCTGGTTTTGCCAGGGAAGATTAACATTTGACATTTGCTTTTGGTGAATATTCAGTTACTTCATTTTTTTACTTTTTCTTTTTTTTTCACATTAGCAGCAGTTAAGCGTGAGCAGTCAAACATTTCTACAATTTGAATAAGAAAAGTCCTGAAAACTCACTTTCAAATTCAAGTGACAATTAATGTATTTTCCATTACTGTTCCAGCTTGTCTGCTGCTGAGAAAGTACTGCACAGGGAGGAGATCTGGTTGAGTGGGGGTCAGTTGTGCAGCACTCACTAAAATGAGTGGGAAGTGGGAGGCAGAAGGAATCAAAAAAAGTGATATTAACCTAGGAAAACTGATTTTTCTAGGCTCTCTCTAGGGATGGTGGGAAAAGACACTAGGGGCTTCAAAGCTGGAGCATAACCTCAGATGCTCAGAGCTGGGACAGAAAGAATCTTTCTTTCTCTTTGGTGAGCAGAAGACGACCATAAGAGGGTTTGCCTCCCTGGAGTGAAGTCATCCTTTCCTAGGTTTATGAATCCTCCTTCCCTACAAAGCCAGGAATACAGATGCCAGTTCTGCAAATCTCAGCAGTGTGAAATATGAGATGGATCCCCAAGCTTAGTTCTGGTCTCATCTTCCTCCTCTCCAGCCAGAACAACTCCACTGGCAGCTCCCTCCCTAAAACCCACTCCTTACTTCAATATTCAGCTTGCTAAGCTACGACAATAGAGAGTCTGATACCACCTAATTCAATTAAAACACATTTCAAACTGTTCTACTGTCTTAAACTAGAATGTGAGAACAAACACTTGAACAATTCATAATCCAAAATGATGCATAGGGCCTATTTAAAAAAAAAAACCAAAACAAAAATACCTATGAGTTTAATTATTTCATTTCCTAATTATCCAAGAAAATGCTTTAAATCTGCATCACCATTAACAACTCCACAAACCTTTAAGAGATGCAATGCACATCATGTCAGAATTTCAAAGATCAGATATATATATGTATATATATGCTAATATATAAATGCTAACGAAACAGTGAGTCCTCAAATCTACTTGCAGATAAATAACTATGGCAGGCGTGGTTGAAAATCTCCCATCTTCAACTGCTTGGACTGAATGACTCTTCACTTTATGGATTAGCACAAGGCTGAATTCTTACATGTTTTTTTTTTCAAGTGTTTCAGCAAAATCAGTTTAACTGGCTCCAAGTGGATTTGATGAAAAGAGATTTTTGCCCATGTTAAATATATTCTTATAACTGAATATCTCTGTGTTTTGAGTCTATTGTTAAAAATGTATGGGGGAGATGGGCACTGGTGACAAGGATATGCTACTCTGTGAAAATCTGCCTGAATTTTGACAAGTTACAAATTCTGAAATTTTCAACTTGTTTCTGCTTACATTCTTAAGACACTGAAGGCCAAATTCCCCAGAAGCTGATTGCAGTGATGCATAATCAAAATAGTATAGTTAATTTTAACTAAATGTATCAATTCCTCAGTTGAAGGTGGGAATTTTATTACTATTATCAATTTTCAGCCTGCAAGTGGACTGAAAATCCCCGAGTCTGTTCTATTGCTCAAGGTAGGCTCAGCTATGCCTAAGCTGCCAAGTTCTTAAAGACCTTCAGTGCTTTAGATGCCATAGACACCCCAGGAAATTTATTCTGTTTAGTTAAACCCTATCTGTTCAAGTTTTCATCCTAATCTTGAATATGAATCGCTTATTAAAATTGGAGCTCATTATTTCTTGTCTTCCATCATGGATGTAGAAAGCAGGTTATCACTGCACTCTCTGGAACAGAATTTCACATTTTTTAAGACCTTTACCCGTTTTTCTGTGTTAAATTAGTATAAATTCTTTCCTTCCAGCTTGTTTTTTTTCAATGCCTCACCATTCTGATTACTCTCCTCTGGGCCATCACCAGTTGTTTCACATTTTTTGTTGTGTCCACAAGTGTACACACTGCTCTTGCTGATGCCTCACCAGTGCTGAGCAGAGCCCTCCACAGATGGCCCAAGGTGGTGTTCCCCCTTTTAGCATTAGCCCAGCATTATTTCCCCCTGTTCAATTTGTGTTCTAGGAAGTCTACTAAATATTTTCCCACAGAACTGCTGAGAAAATGGTTCCTTGCTGCTCTGTGTTTCTGCAGTTTTTCATTCCTGTCTAAATACAGCTCTTATTCATATTGAATGCTACCCACAATTTTCAGATCATACATGCAATTTATCAAGATCATTGAATTTAATCATCTCCTCCAACACACATGCAGTCTCTTGCTGCTTGAAATTATCTGCAAATTTAATAATGATTCTCATTGTGTCATCATCCAACTCATTAATGAATGCTACCAGACTCAAAACAATCCTTTGTGGAACTTCATGAAACTCATTCTTACCTTTTGATAATGAAATGTCTGTAACTGCTGCTTGAGCATGGTCTGCTAATGCAACTCAGCACCATATTTTCAGAACAAATCTTTACAAGTTCACAATTTACCTTCTGCAAAACAGTTGTTTAAAACTCATTTTTTCTTACTTTTTTCTTTTTTCCATTTTGCCAGGAAATTCTTTTATTAAAATACAGACAGGACTCAGACTGCAAAGGAGATTGAGTAGAGGTAAAGCAAATTTCATATTTCATTCAGATACATAATTGTGGGAAATATCTTGAGGTGCACTTCTATTAGTACTCGCAGAAGACAGTCACTCTGTTAAGTACTACCTATCTCTGTCCTCCCTCCCAAAAAATTTTCTCAGATTTAGCTCATCAGCTAATGACAATAATAATTTACCCATACAAGTTCTCTTGACTCTGTTAAAATCACCTCAGAATACAAAGAGAAATGTCTTTCTAGATGCTCAACTATTCAGGTTTTGGAATGATCAGGAAAAAACAGAAGTATTTCCAGTATTGCTACCTCTTGAGAAGGCTAAGTCTTCCTTGCTTCTCCATGCCTGATACGTTGACTTTACAAACTGAATTGTTCTCAGTACCAAGAATCAAAGGTGTGGCACCTACCCTAGGAGATGTAGCCTAGCTGAAAGCTCAGATGTCACCTTGAAATGACAGCCAAGCTTCTCTTCTTTACTAGCTCTCATGCTTTTGTTTTACTTTGTAGCCTTGAAAGCTCTCAACAAAGATGAAAACTTTTACCATCCTATCCACATCTGCAAGGATCTGTATATTCACCCAGTACTGCATATTCACCCCTGTGGATGTAACCTTCAACAATCAGTCCAACTCACTAGTCCACCCCAGTGAGGAGCTCAGTGTACACCTTACCTAGCACAGGTAACTGCTACCAAAATGCTCTCTCCTCGCCCAAGGCCTGGCCACACATCACCTGCACTTCCATCAGCTCAATCTAGTGGTCCTGCAGCTACAAGACAGGTCAATTTGGCAGGCAGATATGATGGAAAACAAAGGTAACAAATGAAGGTGACACTGCAGCCTGGAACAGAGGGGCAAGACTGCCTTCGAAAAAGGCTACGACATCTTAGCTCATTTAGATGCAATTCAAACTGTTACCTCTGCCTTCTCTCTACATATTTATCTCCTTCCTGCTCTCTGACTTCCATGCATAAACCAATGCCTTCACCCACATATTTTAAGGGGGGGTTTTAAATTATTTTCAGCAGTTTTCATATTTGATCTACAGTTTAAAATCCTATGCTTCATGACAAAACCCAGCCTTGGCTCTACCCTGTCTTCTCTGGTAATGTGTCTAAAAACAGAGGCATTTGTTTAGTCTTTGTGTATGTTAATTTTCCATCCAATTTCATGGGAATTTAGATTATCAAAAGTGAATGTCAAGCCAAGATAAAAATACTCTGCTCATTCTCCAGCTCTGCCTTGAAGGACTGTGTAATCTGATGAGAACAGTGACCCAGCTAGTAGGCCTGCTCTTCTACACGACGTGACTGATTCACCTCCTGACCTCTGCCAGGCATGAAGTTAGGTCCTCCTCTAAGACAATTTCCCTGACTGCTGTGTACTCACTAGGGGACAAGCAATTCACCTATTTTAGATAGAGATCTGGTGAGAGCATATGTTGCCCTCTGGAGCTGACACCATCTCTTCTTCTGGGGAGGGTCTGGACAACCAGCTCAGAGCAGTTGTTAAATGGTGGGAGCTGGTGGAAAAGAAACTCAGAAAATGGAATGAGAAACCCAGGGACTTGTTTCTGCAAAGCACTCTGAACTCTCTTGGAAGTTTTGCACAAACCATTACCCTTCAGGATTGTTTCCTAAACCTGAGGAAAAACCAAGCATAAAAAGATATGCACCAACATTTGATAATATTCCTGTGCAGGTATTCAAATTTCAGCTACTGCGGTTTAAGAAGAAAATGTTGGCAATATTGTAACAGACTCCATTATCAGTGAGTTTCAAATAGCTGGAAATTATTTGGTTTTAATATAGCATCTAGATCCATGTCCACATTGAAAGCATTTCTGGTCCAAGCCAGATTAAGGTTTTAAATAGCCTTAGGCAGGCAAAAATACCATGGTGGGATACAGAAGCCATGGGAATGTCCTTTAGTCTTAAACTGCCTGTTGTTTATCCCACAATTTTATTTACACAAAGAACACTTCTACAGTAACTGCTGAAAAATAACCAGAGCCAGTGAAAAAGAATTTAGTGTAAAATACTCTTTTTAGAAGTGTTATGCCATCTGGTTGTTACAATGCATGTAAATACCATCCCTTCCGAAAAACTCCTCAATGCATCACAGATTTTACTCAGTCTCTTCTTCCTTCAGTGCTTCTGCCTTAATTTTAGCAGGTACTACAGATTCTGGGAATATGTATGTATGTAGGCTATCAGCACCTTGCATTTTGCCTAACCTCGTAATTAAGAGAAAGATTGCAATGTCTCCTTCGTAAGAAATTAACTTCCCTGCTTCCACCTGTGCTTTCACAGGCTCGGGACAATGTATGTAGGCCACTGTTCACTGCCATTAACAGTCTCCAGAAATAAAGACCATGATTAATTTTGTGTTCCAACAGGATTCCTGTTTCTTACTCTCTCTTTATTTAGGAAGAAAAGGCAGTGTTGTTTGCAATAATTTTTCCTGCCTTCTATTTTTCAAAGCAGGTAGTTCTGTACTTCAGTAAGTCTCTTAATTGAAGGTCAGTCTGAAGGACACCAGTCAGTCAGTCTATTGCCATGATACATTTGCTCTCCCCAGATGTTACTCTGTTCATGTGCACCCCCTTCCCCACTCCCAGTCACCAAGGGTTGGCTCTGAGCCTCCATACCTGTATAAAAGCATGCCCATTCCTGACACTCCTACACAGCATGTCAAGACTTCAGACAGACCACAGAGAGTGGCACAGCACAGCCCTTTGCTTTCTGTTCATCAAAGACCATAATAAATGTGGGAAACTTCAGATAAAAGGGGATCCCTGAACTCTTGTTGTTTGCTGTCTGTATGCAGTGTCCAATTTTTCACTGAACTCTCATATTCTCATACTTTTCACAACTGTGGCACCCATGTCCTGTAGGTTATTTCTTTCATAGAGTCAACACAGAATTATGTACTTCTCTGAAAAGAAATGGAAAGACTTGCATCATGTTTACAGGCAAACTGCTAACTCTGCTGCTGATGG
Organism: Campylorhamphus procurvoides; assembly: GCA_013396655.1. NCBI lineage: Eukaryota > Metazoa > Chordata > Aves > Passeriformes > Dendrocolaptidae > Campylorhamphus > Campylorhamphus procurvoides. The sequence goes on along the minus strand of WBMV01005836.1, from coordinate 3,060,532 downwards.
GGAAAGAAAATAGCACGTGTCTGAAGTCTGGCGCCAGAAATGCTTACACTTGATTTTCTTTACTGGCCAGAAATTATAGCGACATTCCTAAACTCTAGCTTTGCAGAATTCATCTTCTGAATTCAGAATACATAGTTCTGAACTATAGGAACTATGGCTCATAAATACAGTAAATGCATAAATACAGTTCATAAATGCAGAATTCATAGTTCCTACTCTCCCCCACCAAATTACTACCTTGCCTGCAATGTTCAGCTGTACAAACAATCCTGAAGAGGCCATGGCAAGGAGCCTGGAACCAGAGATTCCCATTACCATCTGGTGCCTTTTTGGGACAGTCCATTCCCTCTGAGAATTGCTGGTGCTCCCTCTGGAAGCTTCACTTGCTGCAAAGTTGCCAGTGAATGTTGTGCTTGAACCAACACTGCACCTGTGAATGTCCATGCATGACTTTGTCAGGGTCTGCAGGCAGAGGGTGATGCTGTGCAGCTACTGCAGAGTAGGGGAGCATTTTGCAGCAGAACTGATGCTCAGGTGGGCTCTGCCTTCTCTAATGCTGTAACGAAGGCTCTCCCATGTGTTATGCTCCTGCTAAATTTAATGCATCAGACATCATATACCCTCCCCAGGGCTCTGGTGCTGGCTAAATGGGCATGCAGGATACAGAGAAAGGGCTGCTCTATCAGCAGTGAGAATTACTCCTCATTATTCCTGCTTTCATCAGTGCCGTCATTTCCTCAGGACTGGGTGAATGTAAAATAATTCTCTCCTCCCAGGCAACTAGTGACAGGATGAGAAGACATAACCTCAAGCGGTGCCAGAGAAGGTTCAGGTTACACATCAAGAGGAATTTCTTCATGGAAAGGTAAACATGGTTGTAAAACATTGGAAAGGACTGCCCAAGAAGGTGGTGGAGTAACCCTGGAAGTGTTCAAGAAATGACTGGACATGGCACTTAGTTGGTCTAGTTGACAAGGTGGTGATTGGTCAAAGGTTGGACTTGATCTCAGGGGTCTTTTGAACCTAAATGATTCTGTGATTCTGTAATATACTGGGATGTATAAGGGAGGAATAAGTGGAGCATGAAAAGTTCTCATTAAACATTTATATTATCAGACATTACAGGGAGTAGGGACTGTTACAACAAGCCGTTTTTAACAAAGGCAAACAATTCTCACTCCACATTGCTTACAGCCTGTGCCATAAGACAGGCTCTCCTGCTCTCCCAGACACACAAGCCCAGGTGTACCTGACACAGCTGCCTTCTCTGCCTCAAGCAAGGGAGATGGTTATCTTATCCAACTCTCTGGACAGGTGTGGTAACTCGGTCTGTGAAGTTTTTGATGGTCTGGCTGCAAACAGTACAGCATGAGCATGTCCAGAACTTACACAGATAAATCTAAACCTCTTGTCTTTCCAGAGTATAAACTAAAGCCCTACAGGATATACTATTTTTCAGGATATAGGCAAGTCAATATATCTTCTCCTAACACCAACCCTTCTCTCCTTGCTTATGACACAAAAATATCTGGACTGTAATCTGAGATGGCATTGTTACAAATGAGGATTATAAAGGAATTGAGCCAAAGAGAATATCAAAGACTACTTTCAAAAAAAAAAAAAACAAAAGAAGGGCAGGAAAATCCTCACATGACTCTTTGCTCATCTTCTGCCCTTCCATCTACTGAATAAGTTGAGAAATGGGGATGGAGAGAAGATGCCAAGCACCATGATGCAGAATGGCTCTCTGTGAACCATGGTGAATTTTATGCTTTATAAGAGAGTACAATTCAGTAAAAAGTACCTGAAATTCTGTAGAATACTGACATGGAGCCTGGGTATTCAGTTTTGGTTCAGTTCAGAGATGTTTCTTGTTCAATCCCTTTGCTGGCAGGGACAAAAAGTCTCAGCATATAGCCTCAGCTCTCATCAGTTATCAAAGCAGAAGTCCTGGGACGGACTGATTTTTGAATGCCTTATGGGTTTGGACTCCAAAGTGACAGTCACTGGGACATCTCAAGCTGATAAAATGCTAGAGATGAAGATCCTCTCCTGGGGAGCATCAGCCTCAGCCTCTGTAGAGAGGTGAGTACAACCACACGCAACATCTGCTGAGCTGACTCTCCTCTCCTGCCTCTGTCTGCAGAGAGCTGCTCCCTAAAGCACACCCTAAACCCAAGAAATTAATAATTAGAAAAACCCCAAACCTCCAATGTGTTGTCACAGCTAAGCTGGAATTGGGACCTGAAGCTTTCCAAACTCTTGGCTTGCTGTGAAAAGCAAGATAAGGGAACATTTTTAAGCAATCTTCATATCACCCAGCACAGTTTAATAACAGTTTACAAGGCTTTCAGAGAGGGAGGATCCTGGTACAACCTTGCTGGTCACAACATCATTTGTGGTCATGCAGTTATTTAAGTGCCACAAGGAAAGCAACTTGAACTGTGTCAGTGACTGCTGGTCTTGAATTTCACAAACCTCCTGAAGAGAGGTTACTTATCATATGCGCCCTCTTTTCTCTTATTTTTCATTGGTTCTCCTCCCTGTTCTTTCAGCACTCCCCTCTTACTGCACTCAGAAAGCTTACACGGGACCCACAGGTACTTCCTCTGTATTACTTTGCATTGTGCAAATCACACACACTGCAACTCACCTGAGTAAAATATGCATGTTTCATCTTCTCCATCTGCTATCATATGGAAATCTTCCCATTCACCACATTGTTTTTATTACGTGTTTTGAAAGCATTCTATGTTTCATGGATAGTTTCTGATGGGTAGCCAGAGCTGAGGATGCATCCTGGGAGAAGATGAGGTATTTTTCCACAGGCAGCTGTATTCTTCACTCTGCCAGAGGCACTGGCTGTGTTTTCTGCTAGTTAATGTTCCAGAACTCTTCTAGAATATGATTTTCTTTCTGATTCCCAACTCCTGGCTTCCCAGCCCCACAGAAAGTTTCCTTTACCAGATATGGGTAAAAGCCTAGGAGCAGCTAAGATGAGGCCACAAGGAAGAGGGACTTCAAAGTCAGAGTGGCAGTGCCTTGTCACCTCCTTGCTGTGCTGCAGCTCCTGCAGAGATGCCAAGCCCTGGGACATTGGCCAAAATAACACTTACCTTGTAGAGACTGGCAGACCCCACACATTTCCTGACCTAACAGGGAACATCAGCAGCTCTGTCTGCCAAAATGCAAGGTGATTGTTTGTGGCTGGTGGTATGAGGCTGCATCCACAGAAACTGAGTCTCTGTGGCCTGAATACTGCAAACCAGCATGAGGCTCTTTGTCTAAAGAGAAGGGGCTTAAATGATTGCTAATTGCAGAAACAGACAGACAATATCCCCGTTAACTATTCTGGGAATGGAGGAATGCACTATTCCCAGAAAAATTGTAATTAACTATTTCTGAAACTAATTCCCTGCTTTATTTATCAACAGGAAAATAATTTTTTTCTGCTTGATATGATTAGGTGAGCATTCTGGTTTGTAATGCTACAGAAAGACATGTGTTAGAATAAAACTTTAGTGTCCCATACTGTGCTAGATTTGTAGAGAAATAATTTTTTCAAAAGAATATGTCATGCTTTTCTTTCATTTCTTTTATTTAGTACTTCAAGTAGCTGGGGAGAAGAAAGCTCTATCCCTCTTTTCCTCTCAGGGCCACCCAGTCCCCTCCAAAAAGGGTAAATATAAAACTTTCAGAAATAATGATCCATTTTCTAACATGCTTTATTGCCTATAGGGACAGACTAGTCATCTTTTCCTTGGATTTATCTGGAGATTAATTAACATGGATTAGACATGTCTCTTGAGCGTCCTTCTCATCACTCTTCTGGAGGAGCTAAAAGCTGGAATACATATGTATTCTGTTCTGATCATTCTTGGAAAACATACCATAAAATAGGTTCTTGGGGAGAGCAGTAGGACCTAAAAGATTGGAGGGTGGCTTCCTAAGGTTCAGATTTCTTACACGAGCTTGCAAAAGCTGTCTCACCATACACCCATGCAGAAGACAGGCTGAGAGCCTGCCATCAGTCTTACTCTTGCTCTGACTCAATGCTGCTTTGACATTTTGCAAAACTTTGAGCTGAAGGAAACTAAAATTGCTTTTTTTGCTAACTGAAGGAGATGTATCAACAGTATGTTGTCATAGTAAACTAAGGGTGAGAGATGGTTGTATTCTTATCTCACAGACATCATTCTTCCTGAATATATTTCCATTTTCTCGAAATGCAAGAATGCACTTTAAAACAGAGCAAGAGATAAAAATGTAGGCAACAGAAATGCTATAAGATGATCTGATTACAAAAGGAACATCTTAAGACAACTGCAGTCAAAGCAGAGAACAGCTTTATGGCTGGAAGAAATGCAGCAGCAGGTTAGAATCGACTGTAGCATTCAATTGAAGCAGCACATGACAGCTGGGCAAGGAAATACAAGCTGATGACTGTCCTGATATGCACCACCTTGCCCTAATGAGAGGCTCATTAACTCCAACAGGAAATAACTGAAGCTTTTTAATTTACTCAAAATATATGCACCAAGACAACGGCTGAAGGACTGGGTTTGATTTTCACTTAGCTGTCAAGGAAGACACAAGTACAGGCAATTGTTATGGCTGCTAACTACTAATTTTGATTTGTGCGAACATGTACAGTTCTTATGCTTCAGGGGAATGTCTTTGCCCTCAGTTGTTGCTAGTGGTCAGAGCTGCAGGAACTCATCCTGTTCATAGTGACTTGGCCCCATGAAACTGGGCACTTTCCAGACACAGTGGGTACACCCAGTGCAACACCTCTCCAAACCCAGTCCCTGCAACCTACAATGCAGATTCAGATAGGTACATGCCCTGTCTACCATGTTGTCCTAGTCAGGGACAGCATCAGACAGAGTAACTCAGAGTAATGCACAGAATCACAGAATATGCTCAGGTGGAAGGGCCCACTTGGATGGGTTGGAAAGATGATCGAGTCCAGCTCTTGGCCTTGCACAGGACCATCCCCAAGAGAGTGGTGTGCCTGAGGGCATTGTCCAAACACTTCTTGAACTCTGGCAGGCTTAGTGCTGTGACCACTTCCCTGAGGAGCCTGTTCCAGCACCCAACTACCCTCTGAGTGAAGAATCTTTTTCTAATATCAAACCTAACCCTCCCATGACACAACTTCAGGCCATTCCCTCAGTTCCTGTCACTAGTGACTACAGAGAAGGGATCAGTGCCTGCCCTTCCTCTTCCCCTGCCCTGAGGAAGTTGTAGGCTGCAATGAGGTCTCCCCTCAGTCTCCTCTTCTCCAGGCTGAACAGACCAAGCACTCTCATCTGTTTCTCTTACAGCTTCTGCTCAAGGCCCTTCACCATCTTCATTGCCCTTCTTTGAATACTCTCTAACAGCTTAATATCTTTCTTATATTGTGCCACCCAAAACTGCACACAATATTCAAGGTGAGGCTGCCCCAGTGCAGAGCAGAGCAGAACAGTCCCCTCCCTCTATCAGCTGGTGATGCTTTGCCTGATGCCCTCCAGAACACCATTGGCCCTCCTGGCTGCCAGAGCACTGCTGACTCATATTCAGCTTGCCACTCACCAGGACTCCCACGTCCCTTTCCGTGGCACTGCACTCCACGCTCTCATTTCCCAGTCTGTATGAACATGCAGAGTTGCCTCAACCCAGGTGCAGAACCTGACACTTCCCCTTGTTGAACTTCAAATACTTAAGAACAGCAATAAAAACTGCTCTAGCAGGTACAAAATTGAACAACAATATTGGAGATAACATCTCTTCAAAACTAGAACCGTGGACAAAAAGGTAGATAAGTGTTGCTGACCAAAATCCTCTGAATCCCGTGATGAATTTTTGTATGGAATGTGGTGGGAAACTATTTAAATGTCAAACTTATGCAAGGGGAGTTTGGTGCCAAACAGCACTGTGCAGAGTACTGGGAGCACCAGTGATTTTGGCCATACTTGTTAAAAGCAGGACTGATTATTTAGATAGTCCTGTATTTTCTCCTAACTTGGTTTTAATAGCTAAAGCTCTTCAGAACATAATTAATGCTTATATATCCACTTATGAGAGCAAATTAATCAGTTCCTCAGAAAGACCATTAAGTTTGTTTTTTTGTCTCTGTGCACTGTAACCAATTATGAATCCAAGATTCGCAGCTATTAGATCTACCTAGAAATCCAGAAGTTGCCAATATATGGATTGCAATTTAATAAAGAAGGAACAAAAGATGGACAAATTAAAAGAGATGGAATAAGAAACAACCTTTGCTGAAGTATTAAAAATAGCACAATTAGAAGTAGGAATGTCTAAGTCTGTCTCGTCTTTAAATAGTTTTCACCTCATTCAGCAGTCCAACTTCATATACCCGTTTCATTCCATAGAAAAGTCCCCATGATTCCAAAGTACAGATGGATTTATTGTGCCTTTCACTGTACACTGCAGTTTAACCTCCATCAATGGCATAAGGAGCAAGTTCTTGCTCTGTATTTGGGGATCTTCTTGTCTCCAAGAATACAAGTTACTAATAGTAACAATTGAAGCACCAAATCACAGAAAACATGTAGGGAAAAAAATGAATAGATGTTCAAGTATCTGTCCTGGATAAGAGATGGAAATATGCAAGCAAGAGTGCATAGAGCTGCCTATTATATTTTTCTTAAACTGAAGTTACTGTGCACAATGTGCGCAACGTGCACAGAAAATACTCAACTTCTGCTAATGTTTGTTTCTCTGTTAAGTTTTACTGGTAACACATAACAATACTAACATTGCAGGCCAGATGGATGTTCTACTTCCATATTCTAGCTTTGCAATGCATTGTTCTACGCCTGCTTCCAGTTTAGAATCATGCTTCAAATATAAATAATATGCTCTGTGTTTTAAGGTATATAACTGACCAGTCAAGGTTTATTGAAGAGGGCTGTGTTTGCTTTCCATGGTGTCACCTTTGCTTTTCCCCATAATATAGTTTGATAGTTTGATACTGTGATTTCTAGTTGTTTTCACTGTGGTGAACATCAAGGCGTCTGGGTGATTTCAAATTTTCTATTCTTGGTAACAATGAGCAGAGGCTCCACAAGCTGCAGGACATGGATGTGCACGGATTGGTACTGACTCGTTTTCCTTACACATTCCTCTCTAAGCTTCTTTCTCTGTTTCTCTTCCCCGTGTCACTTGAATGCAAATCATTAATAAGGTCAAATGATGGCTATAGAATAAGTATATCCATTACAAAAATCCATCTGTCTTACAGTACTGGAGATCTATAGGTCAGCTGAACTAGTGGTGGCATGAAATGGGACTAGTAGAGTGATACACTAATTCTTTACACTGCAATAAAAAGCCAAACTCTTTTTGCTCAAAAACCAGGCCAGAGAGTGGGAGATGGGGAGTTGGAGAGAGAGAGTGGGAGAGAGATTAAACAGCCTCTGGTATCCAATGCCTGTGGATGACAGTTTCAAAAATATTCTAGGGATATACTTGGCAGGCTCTAGCCTGCAATTTCCTTCTACATACATATAAGCAGCAAAAGCACACAAACAGCCTCTTATTATAAGAGATGTAATTATCTTAATTTTCATACACATACAAAGACAATTTGCAAACTGCCTAAGGCACAGTTCCCATCACCAGCCCCTTCTCTTTCCTCCACCCTGGGGCAACCTCCTGGAAAGCAGCTGGTACTCACCAAGTGGAAAGGCAAAACCTAAGATCAAGCCTCTTAGCATGACAAACTGAAGTGGTTTGTGTTCCTCTGGTCCTTTCACAGCACCAGCCACCCCAAAGTTTCAGACAGGGTCCTGGAGTCCTTGAAGAAATAGGGGAGGAGTTCCCAATGCTTTTTAAGAAGGTGTGATTGCCACTGTATTCCAAGAGCCTCTGAAAATCCTATCATCACAGACCCAAAAAGATATATAAACCAATTGACAATTTCCTCCAGTGTGCAGAGTCAGTTTGTCTCTGGCTTTGAAATCTAATTCTTCAGGAGAAAAACACTTCTCTGCCTGAAAAATTTACAGGCATCCAAGAGAAAAGGAATTGAGGGTTCTGAGGAAGAATAAGTACAACCAACATCTCATGGCTCTGTGGTCCCATACCAGTTGTGCAGTAGCTGTTCACAACCATCCCTTCCTTCTGCTCTGTGCTGGACACCCAGCTCAAGAAGCTGAGGGAAGCAAAGAGGGGGTGAGGGTAAGGGGAGAGAAGACAGAGTAGCAAAAGAAGGGGAGCATGAGGTGCACAGTGTTTTTGAAGGAAGTCCTGGCCTGGGGAAAGTAGTCAAGCACGTGAACAGCAAAGAGGAAGAGGCTCATTGGCATGGCCATGCTGCAGTGGGTCCAGGCGACCTGAGGAAGCTCTTAAGCAATGTATGGCAGACCTTCTCAGCTATCTGAGCTGCTGCTGCTATCTTCAGCAACTTTATCTGAGTATAAAGAACAAAGGTAGGAGAAGAGGGGAAGGAAGAATGCAGGAAGCTGCTGCCTGCCAGTTTCTAACATACAATGGCGGCAAGACTTCAGCCTGAGAGCCCTTTGAAGTGTGATAGATCCTAGTAAGCTACCAAAGTGGGCAAAACCTTTTTATTTAAAATGAAAAAAGTTACATCAAACTAATCTCACCACTGCAAATGCAAAGCCATAATCCCTGAGTAGAAGCCCAGCCCTCTTGAGTCCTGCAGAAGAATACCCTCAGCTGTACTGAATGGGCAGGAAGGAGAACAGCAATGCTCGTCATGACCTTTCTCCTGATCCCAAGGATTTGCCAGGTATCACAACCTTTGCCAACCATTTGAACCATAGGCAACTCTGGATCACCTCTAGAGCAGTGCACATAAAACAGGGAGGCTTGTAAAAAATAAGAGTCAGCCCCTTAAATGCTCAGGTTTCAGCAGGGCATGGATTTCAGGCAGGACTGATAAATGAGCATTACCAGCTTGGATATTAATTTAACTTTTGCATTGACCTGACATACTACTGCCACACAAAAAGACACCATATAGTTGTAAACAGGTTAAAGTCAGTCAGAAGTTTAACCTCATACAAATGGCTGCCATACAGAGAACCCTCAGATATATGTGCAAAAAGTACAACTGCAATTAAAATGAGAAGTAGGAACTCAGAAAGCAGACTGATAAGTAACTCATTCACTGAATTAACTAACCTCCTAGCTATGTGAATGAATGATAATTATAGGTATCATGAAACAGAGTCACACAGTGTAACTACGCTGTAATTATATTTGCTGTATGAAAGGGTGACCCAGGTACTACACTGATAAATGAGATGAAAAGCAGAAGAAAAATCCCAGCTCATGTTCCAAGCGGATGGAATAAAGCCATGATGATACCTGTTCAGCAGCTTCTACTCTCTTACCATCTCCTTGCCAGAGGGATGCTCCACACATCTCTGGAGTGACAGTGCTGGTATATGTATCAGTACTGGAATTACTTGCACACTTCTCTGGCTTAGTATCATCCCTGGAATCGCTACCCTGTGCTACTACCACTGGCAGGCAAACTCCATAACACAAGTAAACTGTCGCCTGAACAAATTCTGTATTTTCCCTGCAGTATATTTCATTCTGGCAGGCTTAACGTTAAATGCACATTTACTGGGCTGGTGCCAAGGCACTCTGCCCCTCCTGGTGCTTTCTGCCTAAAGCTAAAGAACTAGAAGGAGGGAAAGAGATTGTTTTTATTGGGTTTATGACTGTTGGCTTTTATATATTTCTTTTGCAGTGGCAAACCTTTGCTGTTTATCTCTGCAACCTTTCTAGTGCCTAGTCAGCTCAGAAGAGGCACAGGAAACAGTCCAATACAAACTAAGAAAAAGAGAGCTGTGAGGAAAGAAAACATGGGAAAGCCAACCCCAAAGAAAAGAGACAGGATGGAAAAAGGAAATGAAGGGCATCTGATCAAGTACATCACAACAGGACTTGCAGATGCCCCTTTCAAAACCCATGCATTTCCAGTCACAGGCATGGCATGCACTGCCTTTATTCCCAAACCTTATAAGATGCTGGTTGAACTTGTGTAACACTGCCATCCAGTGCTGCTGGTGTGCCCCAAGCTGCAGCCCCACCTCTGCACCCTGATCCAGCCCATCCTAGAGCAAGACCACCATCCCAGCAGGGCCCAGGTATCACCATCCGTAGGGTAGTCTTCCAAACTGTATTCCCTTACCTGTGGAAGTCCTGGTAGAACTCTAGCCTACTGGGTGTGGAGAGGATTGGAGGACACAGCTATCCTCAGTCCCTGGGACATCTTGAGCATTGTAGATCACATCATCTCAAAAGGTGAACCCATCCACATGTTTTCTCCCCTGTTCTCCAGTCTTTTAATAGCTCTAGAAGGAATGTTTCTTATTTGCTAAATATAATGAAAACTAATTTCTTGCTTTTAGGCTTGGAAACTGTAATGTGACTGGTGTCCTGCCTGGAAGGGGGACATTGTTGTTCAGCCCAGAAGGGAGACAAAGTCACAGACCAGCCATGAGGATGCTGGTTAGGTTTTCCTGTAATGGTCACCATAGTTAAATGAGATGAGAGGCAGAATTCCTATTTTTTTAAAAAATGAAACATTTCATGGTACTCACAGAGCCAGAAGGGATATTCTTAGACATATTTCAGTCTTGCCCTGATTTTTTTCTTTGAACTGGCTAAAACCCTCAGAGTAATATTTCAAGACCTCTCTCATAATAAATACAATAGGCTGATTAATACAATACCAAAAAACTTACATGCAAAAGCCTCAACATGTGCAAAAGACAGTCTTTGTCCTTCTCTTACTTCAAAGCAGAACTTTCCTTTTTTATGACACTAATTCAGAACTCTGTGCAAGCGTCTCCCAGACCAGCTCCCTCCCTTTTGTAGAGGAACAGTTTTCTTCTGGATTCATTTATCAACCCTTATCAGAGAGATGTCTGGAACTTTTTCACTACTAACTGAATGGTAAATTTGCTACAAAATAATGAAGTTACGAAAATGGCTTGCTTCAACTGACCAGCAGCAGAATGGACTGCAGTGAATTACAAAAATAGATCTGTTGGCTTTTGAACCTGCTTCAGCAAAAAAGGTGCATCTGAATTTGATAAAATGCAGCCACTTTCTTTGCTAACTTGCATGGTCAGGAGAAACTCTGCCTTTTGAATCAGGTGAATTTGAAAGGAAATCTTTGTTGTAACGCACAGAGTAATGTGTAGCTGAGGGAGTATAAACAAGCAAATGCTTCTTTATTTTACTGTAGCTATATTTAGTTAATATTGAATGGATGATTTGAAAAATTAATGTAAGGATTGATAGTGGGGATGGTACTTTTATTGTTGATCTGCAGAGATCAAGACATCATTATCACTTAAAGCAGATACTGTACCTGCTGAAGCCAAGTAGATAGCACACAGAATTTTCCATTTCTTTATGCTTCAGGTTTTCCAATAAAATTTCCTGAATATGCAGAGGAATAACACTGTCTCTGAAAAAAATTCTAACTACTGATTGATGTAGATGGAAAGATAAAATAATTATTATATGTATCTAGGGAAGCAAACCCTGAAAGTTTGGGTTTGGTTGTGTGCTGCTTCTGAACTTTAGTTTTGGCTTACTTGATGGAAGAATGTCAAACTTCAGAAATCTTTCAGGTAAAAGATGTCAACCAAAAGCTGTCAGGATGTTCAGTTTTCAGTCTTTCCTCAGCCTTCATGCTTTTTCTGATCTATTTATGTTTCTTCCAGCTGCTCAGATAATCTTCAGCCATTATTTCCCATTTCTGGTAATTACCAGGCCCCTCTTTTGGTGTTTGATAGCAAAGGAGTACAGCACTGAGCATCACCTGCATTGTCCTTCAAGCACCAACCTCATCTTGGATGCATGGACTGCTGTCTCAGTGCTTCACCAACCCCAGCTGCTTTCAGATGAGGATAATAAATGCCAGAATGAAAAGGCTGTTATGAGAATTATGTGCAATCCGTTAAAAAAATTATTATCATTACTTGCAGTATGTCAGAGGGTTATTGTCCTAGTTTTCCTAGTTTCCAACTTGAAAGAGCCACTTGGGTGCAGTGACCTCTGACACTTCATGACTACAAGAAAAGCAACATGGAAGATCTGCAGATCTTTGATACAAATGTGCACGGTGTGCTAAACACTGGAAAGACAAGGTGAAAATCCTCACTTGCAGAGAGGTCATCTTTAAGGACTGAAATGGAAACTGTGTGCTTGTTTGTGTAGAGGAGAGGTGCTGATCCCTGTTAGTATCAGTCTTTTTGAGGCACTGCTGTCAGTGTGGGCAGTGAAACCTGCTGGCTCAGTTCCCACCATCGCTGGCTTCCTTATCCCTGCTGGGAAAGGTGATAGAGAAATATTTTGTCTTAAACGTGAAGGTGGGCCCTTCTGCTTTTAGGTTCCAAACATCAGTGCCTAGGCAGAACCTGATTAACAGCAGTGCCTCTCCAGAAATCTGGTGTTTGAAACAGCTAAGCTAGGCAACAAGTGATAGGAAGTCCCAAAGACTGACCTTAGGTAAAGGTCAAGTCAGGTATTTGCCCAGGGCAATATACATCCATGAGGGGCAGACCCCGGAGGCTCAGAGCAGCCAGAGGTGCTACTCCAGTGGCAGGACTGATTCCCAGGCAGAGGAACACCGACCAAACAATCTGCCCTTGACCTCTCTGGCTGCTCATCCTGCTCTGCCCATCTGTGCACCTTTGCCAGATAAATCAGCAGAATAAGTTATCCCTCTATCAGAGCAAAGCCAAGCCTTGTACAAATCACTGAGAGATCCTGAGTCAGGCTTGCTCATGGGTATATCCTGTTGGAACTAACAGTTTTTCATCTGCTTGAATTCTTGGTTCATAACAAATTTACAGAAAATCTCAATTTTAGACCTCAGTCAACCGGGGGTCCTGCAAATGCATTATAAAAATGAGTCTTTCACATACACATTTTTTTTGCCATCCTCTAAGGACTATTGGTTGCTCTTCCCATCACTCACTGTTCCCAGTGGAGCACTATATCCCACAATTATCTTCTGCAGGAATCTGGACTTTCATACTTCATCTTTATATTAACCTTTAAAGTCTATTGGTGCCAGAAATGCTCCTAGTTCAATAATGCAATTACATTGAAAGATAAAGAAATAAAGGAAAGCAACTAAGTTTCTGTGAAGTGAAATCAATTTGCAGCAGATTCATGTATTTCAGCTACATGTAGTGCTTATCTTGTATCTTGATGCAGAATCATAGAGTATCATGGTAGGAATTCCATTTCCATCAGTCAGTTCTCTGAAGTCCAGGGAAGGAATGCTACTCACAGTACATTTTGGAGGACTTTGTCACATGGATTTATAAATTAAACAGTCTCCAGTATTCAAAAAAGAACCTTGACAGACAGAAGAGCACTGAGGGGAATTACAGCCTTCACTCTGCTCAGACAATTATTATAATACAATGCTGGCTCCCCAATGCCTCCCATCTTGCATAGTTATGCAGGCTAAATCTGCCAAGAGATTTTTCCTTCATTTAAAATACAAATCCTCCGAGCCCCCATTTTAGCTTTTGCCTAGCATTGGCACTGGCTATATCCCCATAACACCTAAGATCCCACCAGTGAAGCTCTCTGGTTGTTTAAATTTCTGCTTCTGGGCCTGCCCAAATATACTCAAGTCCTGACAGCACTGAACAGCTCAGTATTTCTGTCCTACAGGGATTCACAGATTAGGCATTCCCCTCCTAGCAGCTGTATCTGCTAACTGGAATCCCATGGAAATTTTGGCAACTCAGAGCTACCACAGACCACCGTTTCAAGAAGGGGATATCAGGGTGGTATAAACTACTACTGCTAAAATAAGGAAGATGGGGGGGAAAAGAAGGGCAAAGCATTTCCAAAAAGCTGGTTGTGGTGTGTTTCTATCACTCCTGAATGTACCACCAAATCCTGGTAGGGACTTTTTTTGCAGTAGAATGTCACTCGATCAGTATATATCGTGGATAACAGCTGGGGTGGCCACCTAGTAAATCAATGCCTGGGATTCACAGCATGAATGAAGGGAAGTGCCCCCATCATTCAAAACTAAACTTGTGGCTCCTGCTTCTCTCTTGGTATTTGCTGCTGACCATTTCAGGCAGTCTCTGACTCTGCATGGTAGCTTTTGTAGCTCAAATTAGGCACCTAAATACCCACTTAGCCAGGCTTTTCATTTCATCGGGCATCACAGCAGCTAAGAGCTAAGCACTGAAACACTGGAATTGAGTTCTCTGCATCACTTGGCCTCTACTTTGCAAGTGAGGTATGCCTGGGAATCCCATTTTTCCCCTTAGGTAATAAAAAGCTTCCAAAGTAGCAAATTAGCTCTCTGAATTTAATTATGCATTTGCATTAGTAATGGGAGCAATTGCACTGTCGCTGTCACATTGCATAGTGTACTTACTTGAAATCAAGCTGGAAAAACACCACTAGAAGCTAGAGGAAGACAGATCAGATAAGAGGACACCAGGTGTAATGAGGCTACAAGATTATCATCTCACCTGCTCTGGTAATTAATGGCAACAGCTCTTACCCTACCTCTCTGTCACTCTCTTCTCACGAACGGATACCATCAGATAGTCATCCCTCTGCAAGGCATCCTCTTGTATGAAATCTAAAGAGCTGGAGAAGGAACTGTATCTCCTTACTGTACGTTCACTAAGAGCCTCAAATTGTCCAACTGCTTACCTGCAGCTGCCTGTAGAACAGGGGCATGCAGTGGGCATTCGTGGTCTTAAGCTGAAACATCCCAGGGCTCCATGTCTGCTCTGCCAATCCTGTGCTGCCATGCAAAAGAAAACAAATATGCAGGGAAAACATAACTTCTCATCCACCCGTCATCCCAGGACACAACCCACTTCCTGCGCTAAGCTCAGCACCACATTACTCAGCAATACAGTGCTCCAGTCATCTGTTCACTCAACAGATTATTGGTTATTAAGTTGAACTGAATGAGGGAGGCAAACCAGAAGCGTTCCCTGTGGCACCATGTGGTGCTTCAAAGTACTGGACATGGTTTGTGTGTGTGTGACTAGCATAGGCTGAGAAAGGGAAGTTTGGATTAGTCCAAATTTGTGGAGAAACATTTATTTTCTTCCTGGTACAAACTCTTGCTGAGGCAGAACACTCTCCATCACATGCAGCTTTGTGTTATTCGCTGTCAAACCCTCCTGGGTCCGCTGTGGTCTCTCCCAGAACAGTCAGCACTGGCACTGTGTTTCAAAATAATCACTCACCTCCCACATCCTTCTCCTTTCTGAAGGCCTGAAGGTGTTTTCATCTTCTTTGACACCATGCCAGGTTTTAATTCCTTGATCCCAGCAGTAGCCTTGGAGGTCTCAAATATACCCAGTGTCCTCCAGACTCACCCTCCTCATGTCTGTAATTTTATACTTGGTAACTCAGAAAATAGCAAATAATGGAAATTTGGCAGTTATCCTGTCATTTGCCTTCGTCAGATACAGTCAGGCTTAAAGATCCGAAACAAGTTACTAAAGAAATGTGTTCAGATAACACAAAAATATATTCAGAGAGGGATGTGTAATTACACTTGGGAATGAAAAAGTAGACCATACACTCCTGAAAAAAAACAATGCTACTGTCAACTCAAGGTTTTATTTAAAATGATAAATTTTAGCAGCTGAATTTTGTGCAGTATTGGCAATATGGAAGAAAAATTCTTGGGCAGATCACAATCCTCTGTGGCAACATGATCAAAGTCAACCATTTTCTGACAAAAGTGAAGGGCAGTTTTAGAGCATGTACATATGAACATGTGTGGTGATCTGAAAGAAATACCAACCCTTTTGGTAAAAATGGTGTGTTTGTCAAAAGCACAGGTAGGTCTCATGAAGTGAGGTGCTGATGGTAAGGACTGACTGATCTGTGGACCTAAAACATGTGGGGGAAATCATACTAATTAGTAAGGATATCAAGCACACACTTCAGCTGTGGGGTATGTTGTGTACAGGTGACAGGGTAATTGACTTGACAAAAGCTGTTTAATGCAAAAAGGTTTCACTGATTCTTCTCCATCTTTTGTGTTTGGCTGACATTTTTCTTGGTGAAGAGATTTCAAAATGAGTGCATAAAACACCTCATCTCCAGTGAGTGGAAAACTCTGAATAGGTATGTGTGTGCTGAAAACCCATTTTCCATAAGTGTAAGCAAACATAAATATTACACAACAAAGAGGCTTACACACATTTATGTATGGAGTTCAAGTGAGTGACATGACCCAAGAACAAAAAAAGGTCAAAGTGCCACTCTGCATGCATACATGCTAACTGGGAAAAAACATGTCACATTTATAGTCAACAGACCTTTTAGAGCTGTGTATCTCAAGTAAAGTGGTATGCTACTGGATAAAACATGCTCCTGTCACTTTTTCTATCTATACTGTAAAGCCAGGATAGATGAATTATTTGTATCATCAACTTACACACCTTTGGGCAAGACACCAGAACTAACAGAGGGGATTCATGAAGAGTACAAAATCTGTTCTCCATTTACCTAAAACACATCCCTACAGTCATAAGTGTGCAGTGAGATAATGACATTCAGCAAACTGATCATGCAGAGTCTCACATTTGCCTTTGGGCATTACAGCAGAGGCAAAAAAAAATGCATACACAGCCTAAGATGTAAATAATGGAAGGGACTTTCAGCTCAGTTAATTAAAGCACTGAGGTAGTTATCTGCAGTGTCCACCCATCACAACATGGGAACACTGTCTTTCTTTAAACGTTCAAAATTTTACAGAACACAAATGCATTCTTTCCTGCCCCCTCTTCTACCCTTTGCCACAAAGATTTGTTTCTCTTCTGAGAAAAATGACATCTATTTCACCATCTACTTTTAAATATTTATTGGTGAATTCAGTGTTCTTTAGTATTCCAGTTTAGTATTCCTTAGCATTCCAACTTCCCCCCATCATTTCAGGTTGGTGAAGACTAGAAAAATGTTGTGGGTGGTTGGTATTTTTTTACCCTTGCTCAAATCAATGTGATATAAACATCATCTTTAGCCAGTGAATCCTGTGATTCTTCATCAACACAAGAAGCAAACACAGCCAGGACTTACTGGCCTGCAGGAAGCTCCATCTGAAACAGTGGTAAACTTCTGCTGCTGCCCTAAACAGCCCTTGAAGAGGGCAATTATACATATATGCTTATGTATACATGCATATATATGTATTTATACACACACATATAGTGTAAAAGAAGAGGGGGGAGACAGGTGAGTTTGTAAAGTGATGGGTCTTCCTTTGGAGAATTCTCTGAATAGCAAAACCACCATGGGCGAGCTCCATAAAGCTGAAAGCAGTGCTGGCCAGAGGAATGAAGCTGGCTGGGTCCACTCTGAAGAAGCTTGCTGCAGACATAAGTAATATCAGAGAGCAACGCAACACATAGGAAGAAATAGGGTAGAAATGGGCAGAGCAGGCATGTGCTGTCCTGACTGGTTCTCTGCATTCCCCTGCTGAATTTGTTTGTGACATTTAAGAGCTGTCACTGCTATTGCTAGTGTTGGAAAGAGGGCAGAGGCCACTCTCAGAGAGCTGGAAAAACATAATTGTCCTGTAGAACTGCAGAGTTAAGCAGCATATGGAGGGGAAAAAGGGTCCAGCCGTCCTTTTCCAGTCCAGGGAACACCTGTGAGCTCTTCTGAGAGGTGATCTAAAGATAATTTATTCTGCATTACACTTTTATTAAGCATTAGTGCCCTAATTAAAGTGATTCACAGTTCTTTTTTAGTTTTGTTTCTGTGTTATCCCAGCTGCTGGTGGAAAACAAGATGAAGGAGGGGTTTTAATGTCCCTTTATATGTCTGGCAAGAGACAGTTCATTTGCTCTAGGCTATCCCAAGAGTCCTGTCCAGCTTTCAGTTCTGCTTCCACCATTGGCACATCAAACATCGTCGACTTTTAGGGCCAGGTTTCCTTTCCAGGGTGGAAAAGGTGGCAAAGGACAAAGGGAACATTTTGCCCCTCAGCCACATAGTGGCAGGCAGCTCCAGCCCAGTGGCACTGAGTTGCTGCACAGTCAGCCCCACAGCTGGCATTGCTCCCTGAAGTGCTGTGAAAAAGACTGTGATGGCCCAGCTGTGTTGCAGCAAAAGGATGGCCCCATGGTGATGCTGTGCACCAGCCAGTCCTGCCACCAGCACCCTCTGCCCTAGGACCAAGCAGCTTTCTTACATGAGTCAGTGAAACTGAAATTGCAGCCAAATGCAGCAGGTAGGTAGCAAATACTAAATCACTCTGTTTAAACAATATCAGACCCTGAAAACTACATGCTTGATGCTAACGTGACATTCCAGGATGGAGAATTTCGGGTTTTCCTGTAGGTGAAACCAAAATTCAAGACCTAGATGTTGACCCCCAGGGGAGTCCAGACCTCATATAGGCAACTTACATTACTACTACAGTGACAAAACCCAAAGGCATCAGAGATGTTATTAACTAGCTCAAAGCTCTTTATTTTACCTCAGACTGCTGAAGTGCTCTTTCAACACTTTACTGCACTACTGAGTGGCTTATTTATAGTTTGACCTCAAAACCAGTTCAGATTTCAAATGGGTTTTAAAAAAAAAACATTTCAGGCAGGTCAAATCTATATGACTACGTCTTGGAAAAGACTGCCCACAATTCTCAGAACAAATCCCTGGGGCTTTCTACAGCTTTTATCCAAACAGTGGGCAAAGACTGCAATTGTTTGATACAGAATCTCTGGTATTCACTCACCACCACCCCTTTAACACATACTCTTGATATAGAGTTTTCAAACGGATCCTGAAACATTATAAATATAAAAGAAAATATACTAACCTACTAACTTTCAGATAATCCAGATCACAACAAAATCAGTTACACTGATATAAAACAACAAGATGAAAAAGCAAAGAAATAATTAAACAAAAGCAGTGACAGTAAAGCAGAAAGGAAAGAGGAATGCTAGTGTGAAGATCTCTGCAGTGCTCAGTTTCCATTTTGTCCCAGGCTCCGTATTCAGATGGAGCCATGTACACATCTTGGTCTGTCTACAAAGAGAAGCAAAATCTCGGCTGACAGCCTGCAGTCACCAGCTATATTTATTTTGGGGCTTGGTGCAAACAGACTTTGTGAAGGAGCAATGAGGAAGGGAGCAAGATAAAGGCTATCACCTCCAAAATCTGCATACACTTAAGTGGGAGTTACTGCAGTAACAACATGAGCAATACTAATCCCAATGGAAGTCCTGTCAGTTCTTCTTACAAGTGTCCCTTAGCCTGATTCCCTGCATTATCTCCTGGTGATATTTGGGAATACTTGGCAGTTGTGGATGACAAAAGATCCACACAGAACATTTTCCATACAGGAGAAACACTCACTGGTAGAGCATAAGTTCATTGGGGATCACCCCTTGTTCCTACAGGGACCTCCACTGAAGCAATTAATGGGATGACACTGTCCATGACCCAACTTACGTTTAAGAAATCAGCTGTGACTATCATTGCCAACACTGCTCAGGACAACTCATTGTAAACCGTGTACTTCCTAGTAATAAAAGTAGGTACTGCACCCCTGAACTGTGGTGAATGGAATCTTTAACTGCCTTCTGAGGACCCTATTCAGGAAAGAGCTTTAAAATTTTGGCAACACAAATAAGCAGCAGCAAGATGAGTTGTGCAATGGGTCTTATACTGTTACTTATACTGTAGATCATAATAATCTTCTGTCTATTTTAGCCAAAGTAGACTGTTGTTACCAAGAGAAGATGAAAACAAATTGATATCTAATTTTTTTTTAGGGCAAACGACCTCTTTTGCTGCAGTGGTTAGTGTGAGTTACAACGAATGTAGAGTAAAAATTATAATGACAGTCTACACCATTGTTCCTGCATTTTGACGAAGCATCATTTCCTTAAATCTTCCTGGCCAAACAGAAATATCTTTCAGGTCACACATTAAATAAGAGAATATCTTCCATTTCTCTGATAGATACAAAGAAGACTAGTAAATTAGGAGTGTATATCAGAGTTCAAATGCTTGTAGGAAGGAATTTTTTATCACCTCTGAAAAGAGGACAAAAACAACCTATATTTTAAACATTTCTGATGGTTCCCAAGTCTCATCAGTCAGGAATGAGCTAGTGCCATGCACCTAAAAGTCCCTGCCATGGAGCTGTGGCAGAACAAGGCATGAGAATGGGAATATGTTTGTGTGACAGTGCCCGGCTCTCCTGGCTGTGTTAGGGAGAGTCAGCAGGATGTCTCTGAGTTGCTTTGAATTAAAGCAAATAATTTCACACCCAGCATGGGAATGTGTTTGAAATGGTACTGTGAATGTGCCTTAATCCATCCCTTTCCATTCCTGAGAGGGACATGGAAAAGTGAAATGATTCCCCGGTTTAGCCAGCAGCAAGTAAAAGGCTCTCAAGCTGCTCAGTCCTGCCAGGAACCCATTAGCCACTGGCTCTGCCAAGCACTGTAGTTCAACTTGTGGGCGGAGAACTCTGTCAGGGTTTTTTGGACGTATCTGTGGTTTCTACAGTTATTGGATCGTGTCATGAATAGGCCTGCATTTATGGTCAGCCTTGTGATGCTTTCAGCCCTCTCCTTGAACACATACCTTTCTGTTGCCTTTCCAAAAAGCAGAGCTGCTAAGCAAGGAAATTACTGGGAAGGCTTCCATAAGTACATTGAGTCCCCAGCAAAGCATGGCAGTCTAACAGGCAAATTAACAGAATCTTTATGGTAACTCTGCTGCACTAACTGCACACGACTGGGGATATGCACAGTAATTCAACCATGCCCTAAGTCACCTCACCGTAACACCCTGGATTTTCTGCCAGCTGCCTTGTTCCTCTGTCATTAGCTGACATGAGGCTCAGATGTTCCACTCTTACCCACATGCCATGTTGCTCCAGAGGTGAGGGGCAGCCACAGCAAAGAGGAGAATGACATTAACAATGCAAAATGTCCTTCAGAAAGCAGATTAGGAGCTACATTTATTAATTTGTCAGCTATGCTAACACATGCCAAATATAAATCTGACTTATTGTCAGCAGACAAATGCTCTAGGCTGGAACACATCAAACCTCCTAAATAGGAGAGACCAGGGAAAAGGTTCTGGAGCCACATGTGGGCAGAATGGACAAGGTGCAAACTGGTGTTTGCTCTTCAAAAAGGATGCTGCCAGTCCTTTAGCTCCAAATGAGCACAGGGGAAGGTAGGTGGATGAAGCAGCACCCTGTCTAGTCCACAGCACACAACATAATAAGAAGGGATTGAGCAGAATGGAAATCCTACATATTAAAATGTTGGTGAAACACAGTTTGCTTTTGCACAAAAGAGAAAAAAAATAAGACCTGGGAGAATTACATTAATTCCCTTAAGATTGACTTAATGTGTATGCCACAGTCAAGGCACTCACTATTAAGTACAAGCTATTTACTAAGATTTTTCTTACATTACTCTAATTTCCTCTTTTTAATGGCTTTGCTTTATTGGAAAACTTTTCCATTAAAGTTGATTGTCATAAGTTGTCCTTATGTAGAAAAAAGATAGCCAAGTATGCAAAGTAAGAGGCTTACAACGCCCCTGAGTTAAATACATGCTTAAAGCGTTTTGGTGGATGGCTGAAGTGTTAGCCAACTTACTGGGTCTGAACCCAGAGCAATTCCCATTCATCCTTATGGGGGGCTCAGCCACCTGTTCCTGTGACAGTGTCTACAGCACAGTTCAAACTTCTCAGCAGCAAAAGGTGCCAAGGTTGGATTATAAAACTGATTCATGCTTAGGGCCTCAGGAAATCAACAAGTCTTTAAGATACCAACAATACCAGCATGAAGATGCTTCAGTTAGAGGTGATGATCAAAAGAAAACTTTACCTTGGTTTCTCTTTCTTCCTCCTCATGGATCAATCCTACAGTAATTCTTTTCTAAAACTGGCAGATGTATGTGGAACTGGTTTCATCTGATGGATGCTGTGATTTTTTTGGTCCCTGTAAATGCATATGGGTACAGTAGTTACCCCATTGATGTTCCCATATTGGAAGAGGGTGATGCAGGAATCAGGTACTGATGACTGAGGTAGTTTCGAGGTTATACTGCTGTTCCAGCTTGCAAGTGCTACGTGCCACCCTCCTACATGTGCCTTTTCCATCTCTGGATATGTGGAAAGACGGATGAAATCAGCAAGGAATCTGCTGGAAGAGCTATCAAAGATTGGAAGCAGTGTCCAACATGACGAGCCTGGGGTCTGCCCAAGGGGAAGCTGGACAACAACTTGAAAGGACTCCAATATCTGTTAAACCTTTAGAATTTTTTCTATTTATTGTTCAAGCAGGACAGCACAGCACATGCTAATGGACTGTATTGCTCTTGTAACAGAGTGGTTTTTGCTATACCACACTGTTAGTGCTGAACTTGTTTGTAAAATCTGGGTTGGTCTCTGCTATATAGCAACTGTTCTGCATATACATCAGCTTACAACTTACCAAAAACAGGCACAGAATTAAGTTAATACTATCACATTGTAGTCAAAACCATTATTTGATGCCATTTGGCACGGCTTCCCTGCCAATTTCAGTAGCTGTGGCAGAGAGATGACGTGGACAATGCACTGCTGACCTCCACACGTGGTTACAAGTCCCCTTCCAACCTGCCTAGTGATGAGAATTTAATCTGGAGTACGCACAGAAGGAAAAAAACCTAAATGTGATTGTGCCATTTCAATGAGCCTAATTAGCTAATAAAGGTCAGTCTCATTAGAAGCTCTTCAGGGAAGGATCCACTGAAAGAAATTAAACAGCCAAAGAATTTTAACAAGCTGTTCTCCCTCACGTGCACCAGACATCTCAAGGAGGACTCAATGAGAAACCAAATTTCTTGAACAAGCAATGAAGGAAAGTGTTGATACACAGGCATTCTATGACAATAAAGATGCGTTCCTTAACTGCCAAAAGATCATTCAATGTCATGCAGAGGGTCACTACGCTTTGCACAGAACATAATGGCTGTCCTGGGTCCATAAAGGAAGCTTGTCCCTGAACTACATCTCCTAATTACCCATCTACTC
This sequence comes from Campylorhamphus procurvoides, assembly GCA_013396655.1. Classification (NCBI taxonomy): domain Eukaryota; kingdom Metazoa; phylum Chordata; class Aves; order Passeriformes; family Dendrocolaptidae; genus Campylorhamphus; species Campylorhamphus procurvoides. Next base: position 3,037,456 of record WBMV01005836.1, on the reverse strand, counting down.
CCCACTACCCAGAATCCTTTCTCCTTCACTGTCCTGAGTAGTCAAGCTCCTACACTGCATCCTGATATGCCACTTCCTTTGATTTCTGCGTTTTCTGCCTCCTTCAGCTATGTGTTAAGAGAAGTTGTTGTATACTCATGCGTCTGCCATCCTACTACTGGGATGACTCCATTCATATATTCATTCACTCCTGTAAAGACCATTCATAAGATATGTCTACCTCCTACTTTCCACCTCAGGAAAATCTACCTCCAGAAGTCAACGTGTTGCAGTACAAAAACATGCAATTAACTTATACAAAATAATTTTTCAAAGCACAGAATGGACCTTTGCCATGGTCTTCACATCAATCATTCAGCTAAAGAAATGCTTTTAAGTTTTTTTTCTGAGTTCTGAAAGTACTTAAAGCTGTAGGTGGGCTAGATTTCCTCTCATGTTACTAGAAATTGCTACAGCATAAAAGTGATAGCAAGCAGGTCAGTCCAGTTTGAAAGCTGGAAGTTTAACTGAGAAAGGGACTGACAACTCTTTGACTTGCACTGGGCACTATAAAAAAAATGCAGCGGTGAAGGAAGAGAAAATGATTCTCTGTTTTTACTACTGGTAAGCCAGAAGAATGAAGCAGCAGCATTCGTGATGTCAAAGGATGTTCTAGTTCCAGTTATTCTCTCATCTTTTATGGTCATTTTGCCAAGGGAAAAATGGGGACACAGTAGTTGCTTTAGACCAGAATGTGGTCTGGCGTTAATAAAGACTCATAGCACCTCAAAGACTTTGATACCTATACCTTTCTAATGAGACACGAAGATCTTTTTTAGCTGAGACAAGTTCATGGGCTTCCATAGGAAGAGCCTCATCATATTGTTCTGATTTTGGCTGGGGTAGAGTTGGTTTTTTTTTTCACAGGAGCTAGTATGGGGCCACATTTTGGACCTGTTCTGAAAACAGTGTTGAGATGGGTTTGTTACTGCTGAGCAGTGCTCGCACAGTGCCAAGGCCTTTCCTGCTTCTTGTATCACCCCACCAGCCAATGGGCTGGAGTGCACAAGCAGTTGGGAGGGGGCACAGCTGGGAGAGCTGTCCCCAACTGACCACAGGGATACCCCACAGCATATGGCATCATGCTCCACATGTAAAGCTGGGAGAAACAGGAGGAAGTGGGGGACATTCAGAGAGGTGGCATTTGTCTTCCCAAGTTATCAGTGTGCATGATGGAGCCTTGCTTTCCTAGAGATGGCTGAACACCTGCCTGCCCATGGGAAGCAGTGAATGAATTCCTTGTTTTGCTTGTGTATGCCAATTTTGCTTTACCTATTAAACTGCCTTTATCTCAACTCATGAGTTCTCTCACTTTTACACTTCAGATTCTCTCCCCCATCCCATTGCAGGGGTGAGTGAACAGCTGTGTAGGGCTCAGTTACCAGTGGCAATTAAACGACGACATTTATCTTCTTGCCTGAGACCACAGAAATTTCACCTAGTCCTCAAAGCGACATTCATCTCATTGGGGCTGGGCTGGTACAGAGACTAATCTTCCATGTTGACAATCACAGGAATGGACTCACCATATCAGCCTGTCAATCTTGCAGTTTTGTACTGCAGGAGGTACAGGCACCTCTTGGCAAAGCAGAATAGTAAATACGTAGAAAGGGCATGGGTTCAGGGCACCCTCACTTCTATTGGAGAACAGAGCAGTGTAGGATAGGCTTTCCCCCAGAGGGCTGTTGTGCCTCCTGTGGCTAGATCTGCTTCAGCAGAAAGGTCTAGAAGAAGAACAGGCAACTGGTGCAAGAGGCCTATACCTATGAGATGGATAGCTACTACTCAAACAAAGAAAGGGGTAAGGGGAGAGTAATTTCTTTACCAATGCTGAAGACGAACTTTCTTACCACTGGTCCTGCAGTGCTCAGCAAGCCCTGAGGATCCTGAGTCATGTTTCTCTGGACACCTTCCCCATGGGATGGAGCTGCTGGTGTCTGCAGCATCATTCACTCCTGTGGGGTTTTTCTCTGGATACTTTGTGCAGCTTCAGGGGAAAGAAAGAGAAGAGACTGTAAAACCACCTGAGTATCCTTTCAATGTTGCTGTCTGTGACAGGATGCATGTGGGGATGTCTTCCTTCCCCTGCTGTGGAAAGGAGAAATATGTTTTTAATTTGTTCATTCTTCCATGGTAATCACAACAAAGATGAAGAAGACTTATTCAAGTTAACATTTTTCAGTAGCCAATATTTTAAAAAATTCCGTGCAATTGTTTTCATGAAGAGGAGAATAAGTGTAAAAATCAGGGGCTTATTCAGCAAATAAATGAAGGAACTTCCCTATATTCAGATTTTAAAAATGACTTCTTGTCAAAATACTTTGATTTTCTTTTCTTTGTTTACTTTTTGATTTGTTACTAAAATAAAAATTTAAAACCTCCCTAAATATTCAACTTAATACCCAAATTTCACAAAAAAAATATTTTGTTTAAACCATCTTGACTAGTCTTTTTCATAGCCATGGAGCCCTTCGTGGCTGGTGCCTTGCCTTAGTGTACAGCACTGAGTTAATGCTGTCATGGAGCTTACAAGAGTAACATTTGTGAAGGCTCTGGCTTTTATGTTTGCTTGCTTATTCTTAGAGACAGATTTAAAGGGGTTTTGAGGCCTTGAAGTGGCCCTTTCATTCCTGGTTAAGCAATAGCTGTCAATGGAGATTGGTTTTCCCCACCTTGTTTTTATACAGAGCTATTATTCTGGTAAAATTCAGCTTGGTCCCTAGTTTGCTAGAAGCAGTTCTTCATTCGTGTCACCTTGCCCCTTCTCTGCCTTTGCTTTCTCTGTGATTTTTTGGAACACAACCTTTCTGGATGAGGATGTGCAGGCAGCAGGCAATAAGCAGGGAGCTGCTCCACCCAGTGGGTGCAAGCAGCAGGCACCACACACGCTTCCTTAGCAGAAAAGCTAAGGAAGTCTGGAGCGGAGATGTTTGAGCAAAGGATGTAGACCTCTGCCTCTATATCATAGATACAGATCGTATCCCATCACATCCCATCTTCCGCTGGCCTGACTCCAAGTGACATGATGCAGTCAGGAAACCAAGTCTGAACCCACAGAAGAGCTGCACCCAGTACTGTGTTACTCATAATGCAAAAGCTGGATGCTTGTTGCCTTGGGCTTGTCTACAAAGGCTGGACAGTTGCATGGACCCTGTCCTGGACATCCAAAGGAAAGCCAGGGTTCCTGGACTGGTATCAGTAGGTCTGGAGCCCCGGGTAGCTGACCCAACTGAGAGCACATGGTGGACATAGCCCTGGCAAGGGAATGATGGAACTGCCACAGCTAAGGGCAAGCTGGGCTCATAACACCAAAAGTAGCACAGTGCAAATATATTTGTGCTAGTCTGACCCCGTGAAACCTGGCTGTGAATAAAAGCAGTCCTTACTTTTAGTGGTACAGTATAGCAAAGCTTGCATGTTGAACACACATTCCAATAAATCATATACAATATACTGATAGTTGGGAGCCAGGAAAATCTGCTCGTGCCCTGATCCTTCCCTCTCATGAGTTTGGCACTGGGCACAGTCAGACAGGCTTCTGTATCAGTCAGTACTGGGGGCTCTGCGTATGAACGATGTGAAGCCTGGGCAGAAGCACTCCTGCTCTATTGACTCACCCAGACAGGCAGTCCAGGCCAGACTCATCATCATCAGTTCTGAAATGTTAACAGCCGAGTCCCTTGTGGGGAAGGTAATAACTCAAAGGAGGGACAAGGTCAGAGGATATGCAGTTTATAGAAATACTTTAAGGTTGAAACTAAGTACAGCACTATTTTGGGAAGAGGTAAGCTTGCACAATAAACCACTGAACAGCAGAAGCTACTCAGAATGAGTTGCAGAGCTGGATTTTTGCCTGTCCCTTTCTGCACAGGGATAAACCTAAGGGAGATTTTAAAAACTGTGTTGTGACACAAGCAGCCCTAGATGTAAAGAGGAGACTCCTGTGTTCCTCATGTGAAACAGCCAGTTAAGATTTAACCCTTGAGTACACTTTGCAGGAGACTAGAATGCCTCAAGGCCACCTCGTGCCAAAACAGCTCTTAGTTCAAGATCTAACCCTTGTATTTTTAGGCAAGAGTGTGCAACATTACTCTGTTTCCTGTGTTAAAGCAGAGTGCTGTTTCTGTTATTATTTGACAGCTTTACGCTCCATCGGCTGCGAGAGAATCAGGAAAGTTCATTGAATTGTACAAGGTGCCACAGAGATTTATAATTGATGGTGCCCCCCTGAAGCATCCCCAGTGCCTTGCAGCAGGCAGGCAGAACAAGCCCTAGCAGCAGGTGGTTCCATTTGGTGCTTAACAAAGCATGGCAGGCATTATTCTCTGCTGACCAGAAACTGAGATTGAAGCTCTTTGATGCCTTCCTCCCTCAGATTTAGGTGCATGGAGGGTCTGGCAACATCAGGCAACTTCTCTGCTCCCTCAGGCTGCTGGGAAGATGCTGAACACACCACTGCATAGATTTGGGTAAGTACTGGAGCCTGGGATCACTTCAGGGTTAGGCTTTCACAGAGAACAGGCTTCTTGCTCCTGAAAGGACCTGGGCTAGGGGAGAAGGGTAAGAAGTCAGGAAAACTCATCCCAAGCATGCTGTCACTACAGCACTAAAACAAGCTTTTAAGCAGGGGCAGCCTCCCTCCATGTCTCCTCTCTAAATTCACATCAGGCTTTAACAATGTTTTTGTCTTGGGCTAGCTGGCCTGGTGCGGACCACACACCCAACTCATGGTTTTGCATAATTAATAATCTATTCATTTGGCAATGTGGATGCATGAAACCCACATTTATTTCAGACCTGAAATGGTTAAGGTGTTAATGGTTATGGTGTTAAGTTTTATGACACTGCTCCACAGATGCTGCCCAAGTAAATAAATTGTTGTAGGAAGATATAAAAATTCCCAATTGCAACTACACACATACTAGTTCTCTGCTCTGTAACATGGCATGCTGCTGGCTATGCACTGAATGCCAAGTACTTGCAGGACTGATAAGCCTTTTCAACCTTGCTTCAAATGCTGAGAGCTCTGGGGGACAGAGGAATGTGACCTGTCAGAGGTGACCAAAGGAGCCATTTTGATCTGAAGAATGAGCCCAGAGGAAAAAGAGACAACGTGTGTCAAGCTGTCCCCTTGAGCGTGATCTCTGGACCAGCCTTGCTGACTGCATCACCTTTGGCCTCCTGACAGGACCTTTGGTTCCTCATAGTGCAGCTGATGGTCTCCCCAAGAAGAGCAGCTAGGGAACCTAAAATAACTTGCATTTGCTGAGCAGAAAGACCTCTGTGTTAAAGTACTCTGCACCCTCTTTGCTGGACTGCAGCACTTGCAAAGATGGTGTAGGATAAGGACCAACCCCATGTCATCATCGCAGTAGAGATGATGCAAAGCAATGCAGGTGCCAGGAGGACAGGCAGGTCTCTGCACAAGTTGCTACTAGTATTATAGTCTCTTTCCCACAATGGCATTAGCAGGACTTCAGGGAGTTGCATTTGCTCACAGTGTGTCAGAGTTAGATTCTCAAAATGTTTCTTAAAAGCAGAAGGATAACAAGGCTGAAAAAAGCAAGTTCACCAGAGAAAAACACTGTTGGCAGGTTACCTGTTGGCATTCTCTACCTTCTTCTCATGGGTAGGAGCGGAGTCAGTTTTTGATGCTACTTCCAGTTTTGCCAGTCCACATTTCCTTTCAGCAAAAATGAGACTGGTGCAGAAAGATGAGTCTCCAGTAGCAGGTAAATGCAGTTTTGTCTCCAATTCTTTCTGCTTGTTGCCAGGAAGACTAGAGGGCACTACATACAACTTCATCGCCAAATCCTGCTTTTGCCTTTACTCCTTGTGCCCTGGGAAAACCATGCTCTTCAGCCAATTCTGTAAGGACAAATTTTTACCACTCAAACTGCTTGTTCTTTTTCAGCTTACTCAACTGAATACAGCTGAGTGCTTCAGTTCTGAGCCTACTGTAGAAAAGGGGCAGAAAATTTTGATAGTAATGACAACAGACACACACAAAAGAGCACGAATGGGCTGGCCTTCAGGACATGTTTGGGGCACAGGCCTACAGAGGATATACCTCCTCTTGTTGCCCTTTCATTTTAATCCATATGCTCAGTGTGGCTGCAAATTTGTGGTCCCAGGCAGCAGTAGCAGTCCTACACTGCATCCAGCTGCTCCTTGGGTCCAGTGAGCTGCCAGATGGCCCTAGGAAAGAACATCCCAGTGTGGAAAAAACTCTGTTTCATAAGCCCTGTGAGCAAACCAGCTGTTAATATATGGATGATGTGTTCCAGCATGGTTTTCATGCTTACCTAACTTACATAAATGGATGCATCAAAATACAGCCATTTTCTTTTAGCTGAAGGACACTTGCAGCAGCAATTTTACAGACAATGCTTATAGGTTAAACTGACCCTGCCTCCACCTCACGCCCAGCTAAACAACTGAAAACTTCATCTCAAGAAGCACTGAGGCACAGCTGGGGTATATTCTGCTTTTGCTGCTGTTTTAAGATGAGCAACCACATCCATTTGTCCCCAACAGTGGATGTAAAAAGCACATTTCTTATCACTTGACAGCTGATTCTACCCACTGAGAAGAAATTCTGCTGTCTACAGCCTTGATTCAGCACAGCGGGAGGAAAATGGCCTCTGACAATCACACTACACATCTAAAACACCTTACAATCATAAAAAGGAAGGAGGAGGAACAGCAATGGAGCAGAGCTGCCACTTATATAAAGTTAAAGAGTATTCTTGAGAAAAGTGAGTTTTGCTAGAAAACTGGGATGTGCAATTTTTTTAATCTCCAGCTTGCATCTGTGGAAGATATGAAGCAAGAGAACAGGAAAATCATGCAATAAGAACATTACACGCTTGCTTTTACCAGGGAACTACTGCCAAACTACCAGCATGCTTTCTTCTTTAACATGACAGCTCTGTAGTATCAATAGCATTTACGTGCTGAGAAACACACAGTTGCCCCTCAGAAACACAGCTGACAACCAAAGATAAATCAGCAATGATTTCTTAAAGGAACAGAATGCAACATTTATGCTGGAAATAACACGTGGACTACAGATTAAAAGTAATAATCATAAGTTTCAGGATCTTTTCCTCATCAGGCAGCATTCAAGCCGACAAAGGAGAGCAGTTTATTACAGTAAACTGGCTTCCACACAGTCCCCAAGTGCGTGGCTGCACCACCCCTTTTCGCCATTCCAGCACTGACATGCTCCTTCACAGTGGTTTTTTTGACAGAGAGCACTGTTCCTACGCGACGTTTCTATAAACAGATTTCAAAACACTTCACAAAGAAAGCAAAGCTCCTTCTCTCAGTGGGAATCTGAGGCAGAGGCATGAAATGACTTGCACAAAGTTATCCTTCCCAAAATGACCCCACGGGCCGGGGCCTGCTGCGGGTGGAGCCATACACCGCCAGAGGGCGCGCCGGCTCTTCCCAGCGCCTCTGGATCCGCGCATCCCAGCGGGCACCACCTCTGGACCCCCGCATCCCGGCGGGCAGAGCCGCTGGATCGGCACATCCCGTCGGGCATCGCCCCCGGACACCAGCACGTACACGGTATCCCAGAACAAGTCCCACAGCCCTGTCCTCCGTGCCCACCCTGACCGCAACAGTTAGTCACCCCCAGAATCACAGCGACCCGTAGGAACCCTCCCTCCCTTTTATTCCCTTTTACTTCGAGGGAAGCGAAAAGTCCTCCACGTGGCTTCCATGGGTATCTCTCCCCCGCAGCTGACCAGTCCTGCATGTCTTTGCTCACACCAGATGCTCTTTGACCCACAGCGAGAGGAGCCACTTGCTACCAAAGGGCAGCAGGGAGGAAAGGACTGCTCTCCTGATCCCATGAGGATTCTGCTTCCCCATCAAATGTCACACGCCTCACAGGGAAGTTTCCAGGTCTGCATCCACATGTACTTTCAAATTACCTGTGGCGGGTACAAAGGGCAGAGTGCCCTGCAAGGGCAGCTAGAAAAGCCTTCAGGGGTGCCTGACACCTTGAAGGCAGCTGAATCAGGAGCATCGGAAAGTAGCCTGTTCTAGAGCACCAGTCCCACTTAACTACATCTATGAGATCCAGTAGACCTGTTCTGGTCAAACTATGTGAAGTGCACTTACACAGAAACTGGCCTGATTTCTTGTGGTCAGGGTCAAAGCCCTAACCAAGCTGCCACAGGAAAAACATTTCGAAGAGCTCCTCAACCCTCAATATGCCACAATTTCTTGGCAAATGTCAGACATTTGTCAGGTATTAACTTCTTAATCTTTCCAGTGGTTGGTTTTTGGTATTTTTTTCAGATCATGGGCAGAAAAACATGCTAAAGAGAAGGAGAGTACTTTGTGACTCATGCCTACCTCCCCTTCATCATTGCAAAAGCTGGTGTTCTCCGCCATGCCTGATCCTTCCTACTATATCAGGCTACTTCCCAGCTGCCTGGCAGGACCACAACCTGCTCTTCTTCTCCCAGTTCCTGTCTGTCACTGAAGGCACATAACATTGCAATCTGACAGCCATGCAGCCTGCCAAAATCCTACCCAATGTGAGCCAACACATCCTGAATTCCATGCAGATCTTCCTATTAACTTTATCCAGCACAGATCAGAAATCCTCTCCACTGCTGAAAACCCTTTCCAAGTCAAGGGGCTTATGCTACTGCCTGAGTAGCTCCCAGTCATCAAAAGGCTGTTCCCATAACTCGATGCTTGGTAAGTGCAACAACTGGGGAATGAAACAGAGGCAGCCTTGTGGCTCTCCAAAAGCCACTTGGACCAGGCCATTTCCAAAGGCTTTGAGCACATCTGAAGAAATCATAGCAGTGATGGAAGAAGCAGCTAGGTCCATGTGATTATGAGCCCAAAGAGAGTAAAAGAGTCTTGAAGCCAAGTTCCTGGCTCTGTCTTGGCATTAGCTTACTGCTTTCTTCTGCCTTCTTAAAAAACGTGGAGGAAAATTAGCACATGCAAACAATTTTTTAAAAATCTCTCAATATCCAAAGTACCTGACACAGCAAAAAGAAACCTCGCCATGGAGACCATGCAGTCCTGAAGCACATTTTGGAAATAGCTATCAGGCCTCATGAATAAAAAGTGAATGAAAAAGTACATTAGAGTATTGTTGTAGCAGCTAATACGCTACAAAGGGTTCCTGTTTTTTCCCAGAGGCTATGTACGGAAAAGGTCTCCTCGTGCCAAATTTATCCTTGGGGAACATGGCAGGATTTGTCTCTCTGGGATAAATGCAAGTACTTTGTTTTACCTGGGCAAGAGAGAGCTGTGATTTCCATCTACAAAGTTCTAAGGATAGGAGTGCCAAAGGGTTGAGCTGGGCAAGTGCTTCTCTGCTCCTCTCCAGAGCTTCACACCATTACTGCAAGCCTAAAAGTAAAACAATTCCTTGCTGATCAACTGTCATTTGACTTAATTGTAATCCTCCTATACCTACCTCATTTCAGCCGCATCCTTTTTTTCCCCCATCATTGGTAATGTTCACTCCTGCTTTCCCTCTGCCAGGGGGTTGTGAATATCTGCAAGACACTTGCTCAGAGGAGTGACATCCACAAGAAAGGGAAATGCTCTGAAGAGCTAACCCATACACTGACCAAAAAGTAGAGCTGAGAGTGGCTTGCAGCTTGTCAGAGCACTAAGTCTCAAACATGGTGAGGTGTTAACAGGAAGCTCCCATGACACACACCAGCATCTCTTCATGCATACCTCCCCACCTATTTTTAATGCCTGCTGTCCTGTTCTTCATTCCAATGGTTCCTTGAAGGTCCTTCACCCATGATGACTGCGTGTGCCTCAAACCTGTCTTCTACCCATCCTGTTTCCTTTTACTGGGTTTTCCACCTTCTCCTTCAAATGCAGCACATAAGTTGGTAGTCCTCCCTGTTTCTTAAGTCCCTCCTTCCAACTTACCTGGAAGATGTTAGGGCCCCATTCCCTTCCCCATTGTAGGAGTTCTGGGCATACACATCCCTGCATTGTTCCCAATTTAAGTGGTTCTGTTCCAAACCTTTTCCCCATACACATCACCCCTCAAACTCTCTGAAGACAGTGCAAGACTGTTCAATAGTTTAGGTCTTCTCTGGGAGGAATAGCAGCAGCTGGATGATGGAGACTGGACTTCACTTTGAAGAAGGTGGTTGAAAAAAACGTTTTCAGATCTACATCTCTCACTCTCTCAATCATCTTCATGTGTGGGCTGTATGCAATTCTCTCACTCATTTTCATTGCCATTGGTTCCACTTTCAGCTGGAGAAACCCCATACTCAAACACCAACAGATAAAATGACCATCACCAGGCTAGAAATTCCCATCCCTGAGTCAATGAATATTTCAAGCCAAATGAGAGAGAAATTTGTCCACATTGTCTTCCTGCTGGAAACTATTAGAAGCCTTTGAAGCAGCCATCAGTTGTATGGACAAGAAAGAGTCCGTGCATGCAAGCACCAGCTTATCCTACTGTAGGGCTTTGAAGCTTCCCCAAAGGTTTGCTAGGAATATAAACTCATAGGATAATGAGTAGATGAAGTAAAAGGTGGAAATAAGGAGCAAACTTTCACGATAGAGGGAATTCACTGGGGATGAGTGTTGAAGGCTGCAGTGTTTGGTGGACTCAGTAAATTACCCAGGAAACAAGTGGGTAATAAATGTGACAAACCTCCCAGTGGCATGAGGACATGCTGAGTAAAACAGAAGGGTTATCTGTGAAGAGCTGCAATACCAAGTGATAAGGTGAGAAGACAGCAGAAAACCTGCAGAATAAAGGACATGGGGAAAATAGTGCTGACTTCATTATATCAAGATAGGCTCCTGAGCCACTTCTTAGAAATAATGTGAACTTAGTTTGTGTTCTGTAGCAGTTAGAAAATTAAGTGTTAGGAATACTTTGGGAAGGGATGGTGTGAATACAGTGGAGAATGTGCATAACGCAGCAGTGCATCCACTTGCCAAAGACTGCATGCACTCCTGGTCCTGCCATCTGCAGAAGGACTTAGCAGAATGTAAAGGTCATGGAGAAGAGCAATGGGAAAGATTTGAAAGTGTGTCCACACTTCCAGAAAGTAAGATTAAGGCCAGACTAAGAATGGAGAAGATACAACTGAAGGATGATACATTAAAGGTATTTTAAACCATTAGTGGTTTGGGGACAGTAAATAGGGAGTGATCATTTGCGGTCCCTGCCTTGTATAAAGTGAGGAGAGTCAGGTGAACTAGTGGGTGGAAATTCCAAATAAGCTAATGGGGAGTTACCTGCAGAGCCTCTGTGGGACAGATCCGGGAAGCTTACACAGGTTCTGAAAGACATAAAACAAAAGTTCACGGAAGAAAATCCACTGAGAGCTTTTGCGTGCAATCATGACCCCTCAGGTCAAGGAGTCCCTAAAGCAAATCACTGCAGGTGTGTTCTAGGGGAATAACCCTGTATGCCTGCCCTGTTCTTGTACCTGTACCTCAATGCCCAGTGCTGAACACTGAGCCAGGCTGGCTTCCATCTCATCCAATGCCACCAATCCCTGGAGCTAGCATGCACCCCAGAGGGGGAGTACTTCTTCAAATCAAGTAGAATAATTTAGAATACTATAACAAATAAATAAACAATTATTTCATTCACACCCAGATGAGGATAACAAGCATTTTTCAGTTTAACAAGAAACTATTAATATATCTGGTCTCAGAAATCAAACCAGATCTCAGAGGATAGACATGGCAGCAGAAGAAACATTCAGCTGCCACCAGTGAGGCATTAAATATACAGATGGCTGCAGACAGACCAGAATCATAACATCCTCTGTCTCTACTTTTTTTTTTCTTTAAATTTAATTCAGAATCAGCCTGGTTCTGTCTGCAATGCTACGTCATTCCTTGAAAATGTGAAAACAAATCCATTAATACATTTTTCCATGGCAGGCTATGCAAACATGTTATTAAGATTTAAGAAGTCTCTGCAAGACTGGCTGATAAATACTATTACAAGGCACTGAATAGTTTGATTACCCAAGTCTTGTATGAATAAATAATTAATGGATTACTGTACATCTCACAATTTGCCTGTCAGGTAGCTCAGGGTATGTTTTATCAGAGCAAGACCACAGAGAACTTGGAGGGAAGTGGATGGCACTAAGATTACAATGTCCTCAAAGGTTGCTACAGATTTTAAATGCCTTGGTGAGTAAATGCATTGCAGAAAGTGATTTTTAGTCATGCCTAACATACAAGGCATTGACATTGTGAGTATACAGTAGCAGTTAAATGTTGGATGCTGGTCCCTGAAGACTGGATGTGCAGAACTACTGATTGGGTAGCAGGGGACCTTTGCACTGTCCCCTCTGGTCTCATGTCAGAAGCATTACAGAGCTGGGAAGGGAGTCTTTCAAACCTGGCTCTCCGGGCCCCGTTCCCAGTAGGTATAAATTGAGCTTCCTGGTCCTACCATTTTAAAATAATGCCAGCATAGACCAATATATACAGAAATATGCTTCATCTGCTAATAGTATTAACACTATATGAAAATGGCTCCAACTGGACATTTTTTACTGACACTTCTGAAAACAGATAACCCAGTGAACGCATGGAAACCACTAAGACCCAGGAATCAATGGCTGCTGAAACTCTACAGCCATGTCTCACCAACAGGTACTCCTCATGCACATGCAAGCAATGTATTCCTCATTTCAGTTTTCCAATTAGTGTAGACAGTGATCAGCTCATTTAAAGCTGAGAAACCAATGGGAAACTGAAGAAGGAAGATTTAACCCACTTTTTCTAACCAAACCAAACTAAAACCTAATAAAAAATAATGCCTTTTCAAACAGTAAGGTCTAATAAACTCATCTGGTTTTCTGTTATACTTAATGTTATTCCTTTTAACTGATAAAATTTCCTGTTTTGTTGTACTAACTTTTAGTTTCCACGTAAATGTACGTAAGTCAGGCATGTAAATTAATCATATTTTAAAAAGGAATATATCATCCATAGTTTTCTGAGCTCAGACTGGAGCCTTGGGCCAGGGACATGGTGGCAGGCTGGGCACCACCAGACACAGAGCTGCCCTGTGCTCCTGGCAGGCATGCCAGGCGTGCTGCCAGCTGGGCACCTCACCTGCTCAAGCCCCTTGGGAGATCCCCCTCACACTCCCAACAGCCAGCACTGTGGTGCCTTCGAAAAATCTGGGCCTGCTTTCTTGTCTTGCAACCTTTTTTCAGGTGTCAAAGGACTCAAGTTTTTCTGTTCTCTTTCCCAAACCAGAGAAATGCAATTCTGAAAGCATGGTTCTTTGCCTTCAAGCCTTCTGGTTTGAACTGATTGTGGCTACAAAGCCCACAAGTACAATGTAAGGGGAAACCTTGCTGATTTCCCCCCTCACAGAGGTGATGTTCAGAAGCCAGCAAAAATTCAGCATTTAACCTACTTCAGCACCTTGTGAAATTGATATAGCTTTTATCTGTGTATTCAAACACTGCCACCTGATCCTTTAAAATACGCCCTGTACAAAACCACTAAAAAAATACCCTATTTTAAAACAGACTAGACTGCAAGTGGACAGTATCCCTTAAAAATAATCCTGCCCTGCATGCCCCAAAAAACCAAACCCAGAACCTCATGAAGCTTAAGCAAAATTTTCTGTTTTCCCAAAGGTGTCTGTCGCTTCTTACTTGAGAAACTTGAATGAGACTGGTGTGTGCTTACATGCAGGGTTTCGTTCTGCCTCTCCCTTTTCTCACCACTAAATGGTTGGCATCTCACCTCAAGCAGCCCTGGATTTTCCTGTTCTGCTGGCCATTAGGTTGCTGGGAAAACACCTCAAGGGCTCTTGTCCAGGCCAGCTGTTGCTCCTCTATTGATTGTTGTGTGAAGAACCTGTCTTTTCTCGACCCCAGTTAAGGATGTCTTTGCCTGCCAACACCCTCCTGTGAGGCAATTTCCATAATTTCTGCCCACTTCTGTCACAATGACAAGACGATGCAGGTAGCATGACTGAGACTGTAGGACTTTTGGAGGACATCTTACAGTAGATCAGAGACCCACACTGCATGCTCTGATTCTGATGACTCTCCTCTATGTAAGTTATAACCCACATTTCGAGTGTCTAATAAAGATGGCTAACTTAAAACGCAAATATGGCTAAAAACTACATGGCTTTGGTGAGTGGAGAACTGACATCTAATTCCAAAATCAGGGCAAATAAATCAGAGCTGTGGAACTAATGCTAGTTTCAGTGTTGCTTTTAGGCCACGGAAGCCTTGAGAGAAAAATCACAAAGAGGAGGACTCACATTTCCATGCTATAGGTGTAACCTCATCAGTCTTTCATCAAGGAGGCAATTTCTTGTTTAGTACTTGAAATATTAGCAGAATACAGTGCAGCTCTCAGATATTTGCCCCCCACAAGAATTTCTAGCTGACTAGATCAGCTAGAAAACTTCACATGTGCAAAATTCTCCACTTTCAATAGCCCTAAGTACGGCAAAACACAGGTAAGCATTAAGAGTCGAATACTTATTAGGCAAGAAGCCAGTTCTATGTACTCAACTCTGCCCCTTCTTTTTCCCAAGGCTGCATGTTGAGCCTGACTTGAGGAAGAGTATGAAGAAAGAAGGTCACAAAACAATCTGCTAGACAATAATGCTATTAGGACTTGCAGTTTCTGGTGACTGACCAGTGTACCAATGTGAATCAGTAACAAAGAATGGTATTTGTCAAATGCTTGTGCACAGCTTGAAAACACGTAGCCTTTTCTAAAAAAAAATATGCTGTGAAGAATGTTAAAAGCAAAAAGATGTGTGCTTATATTATCTCACTATTAGGATCAACTGTGATGGATCAGAGAGCAAACAAGAGACTGAAGTGTCCTCAAACCACCATCCATGCTATGCCTGCAGCAGAAGCTGGCACAGCAGAGCCCTGGGCTGCTCCTCTGTGCAGAGCTGGACTGAGTCAGAACCCCGAGGAAGGGCCAGGCAAGCACACACTGGTTGTTTCTGCTTTGCAAGGGTAGACACATCCCAGGTGTTATCTCTTGGCACACTGCAATTTGGGCATGATATAGGTTGTTCCTTCCATACAGCTAAGTTATCACCAAGCCTCCCAGCTCCACAAAAAGACTCATTTTAGGTGTGAGATACAAGGAAGATGCAAATGCTCCTCGACTCCTTTCACAAAATCAAGTGAGCAGTCGAGCTCTTCAGTTCATCCAAGTGCTTCAATTGCTCAACTCAGGCTTGCCTTTCAGTCAGACAGCCACAAGCAGACACAGCTTCACTGCCAGGATCAGCACAGCAGTCCCTCTTGCTGTACCAAATCCTGGGAAGCAGAACAGCAGTCAGCAGCCACCACACAAAATGAACAAACTGCTGGAAGAAAAGCGCAGGAGCGGGTGGGACGAAGCAAGAAGAAAGAACAGAAATTAACTTTAAAACAGCAGGATAAGTCTCTGTTTTTTTGCCCCTGTGGCATGAAACTTTTTGTTAGTTACTAGTTGGTGGCATTTGCCACTATCAAAACACGAGGTTAAGAAACCACATTCATTCCTAGCCCTTGAACACATCCTAGGTTCTGACTCTTATTTCTTGGCATGCCAAGAGCTGATGTGCCTTCTTCAGCTGCCAAGAGCATCCCCTGCCGGAGCTGTGGCTCCCCACCCAGCAGCACATGTGTCCTTGCAGGCAGCACAGAGTGAAGGTCAACCAGGGGGGCTCAATCTAGGCCCTGATTAAAGCGTGATTAAGTGGTACTGAGAGCAGAAATGAGAAATCTCTAGAAAAAATCAGAACTGTACTGTAGGAAGTTGATTAGAGGAGCAAACAATGCTCAGCATCCACCATGCTGCAGGGTCTCCTTCCTGCCAGGCTCAACAAAGGGAAAACAGCCAAGTGTGGGTGCTCTGCTGCTGGCCCCAGGCAGGAGACACCTTGTAGGTTTTCAAGGAGGGGACAGACTCCTGTACCATGAGGTCTCGAAGGAACGTAGGCAAAACACAGCCTGCAACTGCTGCTAAGGTTGCACCTTTCTACTAATACTGATAAAAACTTTTTCATGGTGAAGATAGTAACGCATTGCCCAGAGAGACCATGCAGTCTCCATCCTTGGAAGTTTTTCTTCAAGACCCAGTTGGATAAAGTCCAGAGCAACTGGCTGGACAAAAGACCTCCTGGAGATCCTTCCAACCCGAGTTACCCTGTGATAGACCACAAATTGTGCAGGGCTAAGGGACTCAATGATCCCCCCTTCCAACTCAGCAGATTCTGTTACTCTGTGAAATCCTGCAGCCCCCAGCCCTGTGATTTGGTAAAGCCACGCATCCTGTTGCAGCACCATGGTTTTACTTCCCCGAGGTGTTCCTACTCAAATTGTCCACTTTGCTGTGCCACAAACAGCCCATCCCACTTTAAATCACTCAGACAATGAACACCTGGGAGAAACACAAGCTGGTTGCGACACACTTGGAATCGCCTTCTGGAGGAGACAGGCCTACACAAGCACAGGAAAAGGCAGAGAGGGGAACTTGTTAACTATGACCTTGCATACCGGGTGGGGCAAAACCCCACAAGGCCCCCAGCAGCCAGCTCTGTCTCCCCAAAGCTGAGCATGACTTCCCCAGGCTGCAGAAAGTAAGAGAGAATCTGCCTTTCCCTGACAGTGGCTGCAGCTGGTCTTCACTGCAGAAAGGGGGTGTAGGTGACTACCATCAGAGCCACTGCCTGCCTTGGAGCTCTAAATCTAGAGCTCAGCCTCTAAAAAGTCTGACTCACACGAATTCCCTAGCCTCACTCCCCTCATGCCCAACCAAAGTTGCTACAGGAAGGAGCTCTCACTGCAGAGCTCTGAATATTTGAGTTTTTTTTCCCTCCAGCATTGCCTTAAAAAAATACAGCAAGGATTTCCTCACCACAGCTAATATCAGGAAGCCATCTGTACAAGCCTTACCCAGCTCCTGCCCATTAGTAACCACTTCAGCAAAGCACATGTCTTTACACCAGCTGCAGCAGTGTAGGAGGGGCAGTGCCATCTCTCGTCCAGGTAATCCAACTTTGGATGCCATACCAGCTAATAAGCTCCAACTGCCTGTGTTCCCTTGCTGTCTTGCAGCAAAGCGAGTTGCTCACGTACAGGAGTAACACCACGCTGATCTGTTGGCTAGGAGACAGCCTACTGCTTTAAGAGATTTGTTAGCTTTCAGCCTAAAAGGTGGCACTAGGAGACAAGAGAAAGATTACATAAAGATTTTAAAAGCAGACCAGTCAATTCTCCCAATTGTGCCAGGTTCATGGGGACCTTTCCCTCAACAGGAAAAGCTGGGGAAATGCTCTCTCACAATACTCATTCACAGGGCTGGAACACAGCCTCCCAGAGAAGCAACATGCAATCATCCAGTCACCATACTTTCAGAGGAGTAAAACCTGAAAGTGCTGCGTTTCATCCCCGCACCTCCTCTCCCTTAACCCCGTAACTATTCTCCTCAGCCTCTCCCCTCGCAATCCGTGCTCCTGTGCTCCTTCCAGCTTGCCTCTTATCACACACGTTGTTACCCTCTGATCTGTTACATACATACAGCGTCACTTCTGCTAAGAGCAATATTCATCATGCAAGCCGTAGCCCCTCTGTGGTGACACCCCCCCACACCCTAATTGGGGGATTTTGGGAGAAGACAGACTTCTGCTGCTATACCAGCCACATCCAGCTGTCCAAAAATCTTTCACAGGGAGAACAGCACCTTTGCACTGGAATGTAGACAAGGAATACAAAATGGTTTCCAGGAATATGAAACACTACTCTCTTGAGAGAAATGGATGGAATAGAAAGGTGGCTCCTGTTACCCACACTCCTCCTACAGCCACCCACCTTCTGCTTAGGCCAGTAACCACTCAGGCAATAAGGAGATGCCTGCAAGTTAAATCTTGCCCTGGTGTAGGCTGACCTAGCAGCGTGTGTGTGGTGAAGCATGGGAACCTCTAGCACGAATTCATCATGGATGTGGACAGGGCAACTCCTTGACCTGAAGGAAACTTTCTCCTTCAACTCAGTTACCAGTATCCAATTACAAATTGTGAGACAGCATGTAGTTTTCTTTCCAAGAGGCAAGCTCAATTTTTCATCAGATGCTTCTATTTGCTCCTGCTGTTTCAGAGCTCTCTTGGTTGGGTAACTTCACTGCTAGAAAGAGATGAATTTTCTTTCCCCACGTGCCTTGTAGGAATCTATTCAGTGAACTGGAAGATGCTTTCCTGCAGACTGACCTAGTTCCACATTTTTGAGCCGTGCAGAATGCTGACCCACTGGGCAAAAAAAAAGTGTGTTGAATACAGGTCCAAGGCCATCTCCCAAGTCAGAAGAGATCTGCAAAACAAAACAAATGGATTATCTCCCCCACCCCCCAAATCTAACGCCTGATGTTTACATGCTCACAGGTTTGGCTCTTGGATGCTGAAAGCTGTTCGTGTCCTTGGGCCGATGTGCCAGGAGACTTTGGTTTTTACCTGCACTGGCTTCAGTTTTTCCAGTAAAGTTCTAAAATCCTGATAAATTATAAAAAAAAAACACTGTGTCTCCTTTACCATCATTCCAGAGAAGCTCACAGTCTCTGCTAAAGGTAGCAAACCCTTTTATATGTGGGAAGAAAATACATTTCTGCAGTCATACAAGTAAAAAGTCAAGGGATGAAGTAATGGCTTTCAATGGAATAAAAATTAGGAATCTGATAGAAAATGGAACTCTTGTGTCAATAAGCACTGTGAAAAGTGGTATGAGAAGAAAACAGGAAAAAATGGACACTGGACAGTCTTAAACAACAAATCAAACAAAATCAAAGGAAAATGGTTTAGAAGAACCTTTAAAATGAGTTTTATTGTCAGAATTTTACAAGTAGCCTTCAGTGGCATCATACAAGAAGAACTCTGTTGCAAAACTCTAATAAATAGTCTGCCCCAAGTCCCAAAATACTTTTTGAAATAAAATAAAACCAAACTTAAAAATAAAAGAGAATAAAAGCAAGACTTCAGGATGCTCAGAGATGTTAGCAATATTTCCCATTTACAAATAATATCAGGCATTATATAAATCTCCTTCATACAAGTCATTAAAAAACCCAAGACATTCTAAACCTTTACAAAAGCACTCCAGAAATAGTTCCAAAGAGATCCATTTCCATGACAAAACATTAGAGAAGAACTCCATGGGGATTAGCATCACAAATGAAGTTTGAGGTTGAAGTGTAGTGTGTACTTGTGTGCAGCAAGATTAAAGAGCATGAAAAAGGGATTTGAAAAGAGCGTGGAAGTCTTTGACAAGACTTTGCCAATGATTTTAATCTCTCTATTTGGGAATGTGGTAAAGGGGAGGGAGAGGATGCTCTCGAAATTAACCCCCAAACCCACTGCACTTTATGCAAGGCAATATTTACTAAGGTAGTAACTGTATCCTCAGAAGAGAGTAGGGAGTAGAAAGGATTTCTCAGCGCACTGCACAGTTCAATGCCTGTGCAGACTGCAGTGCTTAAAAGTCGTATTTTGAGACCTAAAAGGTACTTTCTTTAGAGGTAACATGTTGTGGCAAGTTATCTGTTCCTTCAAAGAACAAGAAATTAACTTTGCTGGCATGAGGCAGTTTGGGAAAACTCATGCTAGACAGTTTCACTGGGGACTGGGGATTTTGGAGCTCCAATCCTGTCCCAGTGTGTCAAAAAATACACTTCCTCCAGTTTCCCTTTACATATTCCTCTATTTTCCACAGTAAAAGATTCATAAGATCTCTCATGCAATAAAACATAACTTGAATAAACTTTTCTCAAATCTCCTGCGATTTGAGAAATCCAGAGAAACGGAATGGGAGGGCAGGTACACAGAGATGGTTTGTGTGGATTTTCACAAAGACATTTCAGAGAAAAGAAATCTTAATCTCTTTACAACTTCAGCCTAAGTCTTCTGCACGTATGCAAGCAACAGACTCCCCTGGAAGGGAAGGGGGCTGTACTTTAGCAATCCAGCAACAGTACTGTTAGGTCCCAGCCTGCCTGACATGGTATGAACTGCAGCATGCCTAGTTCTGCTGTTTGTAAAGGTCCTTGCAGCCATTGTTTCCACAGGAGACAAAAGCCACCATAAATGCTAATACAATAGATGTGTGATAATATGCCTCACCCATGGTTCACCTCTCTAGTCTCTCTCCTAATGTTATGATGCTGGTTGTACTGTACCATACACTATAGACACGCCTTCTCTGTAATGTATGGGAAGGTAGCACTAGTAATCAAGCGCAAATTGCTAAGGAGACACCTAAAACATTGCATTACATCCCCTTGTCTGTGGCATACTTCGGAAAACAATGTTAGAAGAGCAGTAAAGTAAACATTTCTTTCTAATTTTCTAGATGTCATAATATCTGCCAAAGCTGCAAGGAAAAGCAGATTACCTGAAACAGAGAGAAAGGAGTTAATGGAAACAGAGGCTTATGAACAGTAAGCCTGATCCAGCCTCCAAATCATTTTGTACATAACAGATAAAGAGACAATGTGCAAAAAATAGACATTCACATTTTAGCAGTTAAACTTTTATTTTACCTTTTTAAAATTATTTACTTTGTTTTTTCTACAAAAGGCAGACACTGATTGTTGATCTGCAATTGTTCTGAGTGCGCGCAGAGATGCAAAAAAGGGTTGTTGGAGGATGAGGAACAGGGAATTGCTCTGACTATACTTTCACATGTCATAATTAAGGTGGCATTAAAGCTTAAGTCCCAGTATTAATATTCATAGATAGTTTCCTTCCCCGCACACCATTCTCAGTTCATATCAATTGTGTTGAAAACCCATTCAGTGAATTTCTTCAGTTTTTCAGTTGCATTCTGGGATTCCTCCTGTAACCTCAAGTTGTCTTCCCGCAAGTGCTGCACTTCAGCCTGAAGACTGGCCTTGTCCTCTTTTTCCTTAGGCATAAAGAAAAGTACAGATCTTAGTGGAAATTTTAGGTCATGCAAGAGCAGCAAGAATCTCTTAAGAGAGCGTGAGTCTAATTCTTTATAAGGATTTTATGTGCAGTAACACATGGGTCTACATTCAAGGGACAGTAGTGACATTTCCTTCCCCACGTTTTGCTTGCATGCATGGGATTTCTCTGTATTAAATTCTAATACAGAAGCTGGCTCCCCAAGCAGACCAATAAAATCGGGCGTGACCTGTTCTGTATGTACAAGTGCTCCTGGTTAACTAAGTAACAGATAGAGAATCTTGCTGCAAATACTTCCCCTGCTAAGAGACTTTTCATCTCACCACAGCAGATCCTTCTTGGACCAAGTAGGCGTTAACACAATACAGGAAATTTCCATAGTAGAAATTACATGTTTAGATAATACTGTCAACTTTTCAACATCAGCAGGATGCATTTATATGGACTAACTCGAAGCCTTTCACAGTGTCACCTGAATTAGGAGTGAAGGTACTGTGAATCACCTTCCTAATTTAGGCAGAGGAATCAAACACCTACAGCTTGAGACATGCCATCCTAGCTGTGCATAATTAGAACCCTGAGAAAGGTAGCAAAGAAGCGTCTTTTTCTCATGCAAGGAGGAGATTGTCACAGGCTCAGGCATGGCACAGCAGGATTACGCAATTATTAGCAGCCCCAACAGCACTAAATATATGTCTAACAGATTCTTCTGTAAATTAAATGCTTACCTTCCTTAAATCTTCTTGCAGCATCTTCAGCAAACCCTCCAGTTGGTCCACTTTAGAGGCGAGAGTTGGAGGAGATTCTTTACTGTTGAAAGCAGAAAACAAGAATAGGTATTGTCTTCACACAGGGTAGCTAACAGTCTCGTCTGTACCAAGGGGCTTTATGAAGGTATGCACTTGGGTACACTAAGAATTCACAAAATGAACAAGAAGAACACTAAATAAAGAGTACAAGGAACAAAGGCAGCATATTAAACAACAGAACAAATTTAACTCATGCTTAATTGGGGCCATCCCATCACTTGACTTCCCTCTACTTGAGCTCATTTTAAGTGTCTTGAATTACCATTGCTTTGGACAGGTTCATAAATGTCTTAGACAAGGAAAAAAATGTATAAAAAGGTTCAACTGCACTTACTATTCTTCTCTTTTCACCTCTCACCTCCGTCTTTATGAGAACTTGTGAAGAGTTCTTCTGTGAACCCTGGAGATAGCTTCCAAATGAAGATTTTTGGTTTGGAAATGACAAACCCTGCATTTACTTACCCTGTATAAGGCTTTATCTGTGCAGTAAGCTGGTCCTCAGCCTGATCACTACTGGAGGCAACGCTCACAGGTCTGTGATTTTCATCAGCAGCAGCAAAGAATGAAGCTCGCTGAACTGGGAAAGTAAACAAACAGAGAAAAACAATGGCAGCAGTAATGATTATTTGTTCATGCATAGCACAACACCAATGCTGCAGGATCTTGAAGCAATCTAAGTCCGTCTCAAGCACAGTAAAGTGATGATATGAAATACCAATATCCACCTGACAGAAGTAAACCGGTAGTGCGAGTGTTTGCACCAGGTTTTCCACAGTACTGAATACAACAAGCAAGTACTAGCTCTGGCACAGCACTGTATGCTCACACAGCCCAAGCACCACTCTCAGGCTAAAAAGCTCTCCAGAGGGAGATGCTGTGAAGAGCAAAGCAGAGACAGCCCAGCAGTGCTTGTGAGTCTACCCAAGACCTGCTCCAAGAGAGGCAGAAACTCAAGCTGGAACAAACAGTGCTGTGCAGAACTTCCCAGGTACAACTACATGATGCCACCCAATAACTAAGTAACTATGTTTAGCTTCCTTCAGCTCATAAAGGATCCCTTTATCTTGAGGGAAGATAAGCTTACTGTGCACAATTTACATGCAAAAAGTAAAACAACCAATGTCATTTTTCAGAGCACAAAATTTTTTCCTTACGTCTTATAAAATAGTTTCAGATTGAAACATTAAACTTCTTTCCTTCCTTTTGTCTGTATTTTTATTCCTGTAACTGCTCAGATGCTTTAATACATCTCCAAATCACTATCGCATGTGGCTGCAAACTACCAGCTGCCCCTACCTCTCCTATAAACAGTAATACAAACATTTAGTTTAATAAATTAACCTCTTTCTCCCTCAGCAGCTGTTGGACTTTCACTGGATACAGAAAAGCATCATCTTTTTCTGTTTGGCAAATTTTTATTTTGTGCTTTCAACAAGGCTAAAATTAACACAATGTAATATTTCATGGAGTTTTTCCTGCTCCTCATTTCCCCCCACCTCCCCGCCTCCGGGAATGAAAATACTGAAGTTTGGTGTGGCTCAGGGATCCAGGCAGCTTTTTTTTCAGCTGTTACAGATATCACCACTTGTAACTTCAGGGGCTTGTGCTGAAGACACAAATCAGTGGTGTAGAAGAGATGCCCAGGATCACAAATGAGAATTTAGGCTCCTTAGTACTTGTCAATGCCTACTGGCACCTGGCAGAGATTAGAGAGTGGGATCATATTGAGACCAGACATTCAATGACCAATAGGATTATACTAAGAACCCTCTCCAAGCCAAATTTGAATATATGAAGGGGCCAGCCAACACATTACCCCAGCTTTTCTTCATCTGAGCTGTCAGTTTGTTACCTTGACCACACTGACTGTCTTCACACTTCTAAATAGAAACACAAGAGAGTCTGGGGCCTACAAAATTCAGGTTAATGAGGACAGTCAAATAAATATCACCAAAATCAGAGAATCTTTTAAAAAGAAACTGCCAACCACAGGGAAATGCATCAAAATCTGAGTTTCACCCTTATATGGTGCAGAAAAAACCATCACTACAAATTCATCTCCTCTTGAGGACCAAGGCTGACTTTGACTACTCTTCCCCAGGACTGCACAGCAGAAACATGAGCCATGCTGCTCCTACAACTCCTACGACAATAGAACAGAGGACACATGTACGTCCTAAACACCCATGTAGACATCTTAATGATGTATAAGGCTACTACCAGAGAACAACCAAGAAATAGTTACTTCACAGCCTTCTCCAACCATGCTGAATAATGCCGAAAAGATTCAGGATCAGTGAAAACACTTCCATGAAGATGGGACAGTATTTATGCAGATATTAGGAATAGACACTTCTGTTTAACAAGCCTAGAAGACTTTGCCATTGGAGTATAGTAAGGTAAATTCCCTTTGGTCTAAACAGCAAAGACTTTTGAATTTAAATGTATCTAGGCAGTTTACAGTTCTCTTCAGTTTACTAAGTGCAAACCTACGTATTCGGAATACTCAAAGGGAAGAATGGCAACAGAAAAGTATGTACCAACATAGCGTATTTCCCAAATTATCTTGGTAGCAAACTTCAGCTGCACTATATATACTTCTTGAAAGTGCAGTATACAAGCAATCAGTAATTTGCTCATATGCTTTTCCCCTGCTACTTGACTTCATTTTTGCACTTTTGTGCCAGATGCATTTTCCACACCAACTGTGATGTCTGTGACTCTCTACATAAAAAGAAAATTGGCCAGTTTCACAGCAATTGGGCCAAACCACAGCACAGAGGAATTCCAGCATCAAGAAATGGTACCTGAATATCACATACAAAGTTTCAGGCTCTGAAGACTTGAGTTGGTATTTTAAAAGAACTTAAGCTTCAGACTAAGTAGAAACACTAAAAACAACAATAGCAGAAGTCAGGATTAAAAGAAACCCAAAAAAACACAAACCCCACACTCCTTGATGAAGAACACACAAAGACCACCTATCCTAATTGTTATATTCTGAAAATTTACCTTCAAAGGCTTTGGCAGCATCTACCAAGTTTGACCAGTCCAGATCAGAGGCAGAATCAGGCAATGGCATAAGACCAGGGTCTGGCATGGGCTGCCGTCTTTGCTCCTGGATATCTGTCAGGGAGCTGTCCGAGGCAGAAAACTCTCCTAGAGTGATGGAGAATGGATTATAAACTCCATAAAAACACCCCAAAATTCCTTTCCTAATACTGCTGAATATCCTATTCTTAACTTTTCTAGCATAGTAGTTTTGGAATGAAAATTCAGTGGAATGTTTGATCAACTGCAGTTGACCTGACACAGCACATTACAAGCCAGTTTTCTAAAACCAGAATACCTGGCTGCTTTCTGATCTTTGCAGATAAACACTTCAATAGCCAATCTCTGACTCCCCCCAGCACTAGGTCTGGAGGCAATACTCTTCTACCCAATGATTCCTGCCTCTGCACAAGCTGAAGGTACTTTAGAGGGCTCTGCAGCTTGCTGGGGCTTCTACACTCCCTGGCACCTATTTGCTCCTGTAAAAATACAGAACTGGGGGTTTTGTTAAGACAGATGAGTAAATTTAAGTATTTTTAGCGTATTGCTTTCCCTCTTCAAAAAAAAAAAAATGGATGTGCTCTGCAATCTCTGAATCGAAAGAATTTTGAATAGCTGGAAGCCAACAAATACTTGTGGTATTAAATATCCAGCTTACTTAATCCTTCTCTTAGTCAAAGGGAAAGTGTGTGTGTGTGTGTAAGACAATTTGTGTGCCACTCTGATAGCTGGTCCTTTTATTATGCAGGCCCTCTATTTTATGGAAAATAGGAAATCTTGTTTCGTTGACAAATGTAGAAAGGTTATGTGCTAGGAGAAGTTACCAGTTTGGTGTGGAAGAGAACATGACAGCGAAAGAAGGTTTTGTGGTTTTCTTTTGGAAACTACAGGCATCTAAATGAAAAGAGACAAAGTGCTGCTTTCCACTTCTACTCAGAGGGAATTAATTAATCTTCTGACCCCAAGACCTCAGAAGCCAAAATCCACCAGCCAGTTACATGCGTAACCAAGTCTGCAGTTATTTTAGTGCATATAAAAACCAGAAATTAAGTGAGCTCAGTTTCCTAACTCTTATGCAAGAAACATGTTATACAGACACAACAGCTCACGAAAATATCAGGCTCAACACTGAAAACTGATGCTGAGTGATCACAGACAGATGAAAAGAATTTAAAATAGTTTTTTTCATCAGCCTTCACTGTCAAATGCATCCTATGTACCTAAATACAGACTGTGCTTAGTCCCACTATAGTGAGTTGAATCTATTGATAGCTTTGCATCACATCTTCATCTTGTAACATACTAAAACATGAATAAATCAGAGAGAATAAGTACTTCAGTAAACATTGCAGAATCCTACACTGAAATCTAGCTCTTTTTCTGTAGTTATGAGGTACAGTGGGAACCTGTGAAAATTCCCTTTCTCACCAACTGAGACATTCACATGCAGCAACAGACAACCCATCAGATAATCCTACTGAGACTCAGTAAACTAATGCAGGAAGGCTGAGTGTCTTCTTGACAGCAGTTTAGCAAGTAACTTCTTTTCTAGTTAGCTGTGTGACTGAAATAAGTAACTCAAATCCTGTAAAATAAATAGGGTAAAGGGAGTGAATTTAAAAAGAGTTGGTGCAACAAAAGCTGTATCTAGTATAGTTGTATATCCAAATGTCCTCTACTATTTATCCACTTTTATATAATTATTTTCCTATTTGTATTTTGTTCGCATAATCCCACACTAGAGGAACTGACACTTGAAGTTGTCCCTGGTACAAAACCAGGCAGAGATTATTTGGTCCAACTGATTCAGAGGACTTTTGGAAGAAATGGCAAAAACCTGCAGGCAATGAGGCAAATTTCTATATTCCCTCCATGAGGTAACTGCATGACCAGTCATGCAGTCGCACACCCACTGAAGTGAGTAAAATAAAATTAAATTCCTGTATTACTTTCTATTTTCAGTCATGTGACTTGAACATCCTCATTTTAGCAAAGTCAAGATGGAACTACTAATTGCTGTAACAAACATTTTCCCTTAATATAATTCAGAAAGAATTCCTGTGAAGGTTGAAAAATGAGAATACACTTACCATGTAGTGATTTCATTCCCAAAGTATATGATGGTCTCCGTAATGGCAGCGACTTTGGGAGAGAAGGGTACGTGCTGGTGAATAGTACATCATTTGGCATGGCTTGGTCCAAGAGCGAGGCGCGCGAGGTGAAGAAGTGGTCCCTTTGACCACTGTAAATACTCTCATCTGACAAAGTCCTTTGCAAGGCACGCCTTGTGGTAGGAGTGCTGGGAAAGGGAGACTGACAGGACAGTGTGTGTGACTACACATTCATAAAAACAAACAAAAAGAAAGAAGAAAAAAAAATCAGTAAAGAAACTTTTGAAGTCTATTTTGAAATGATTTTTAAAAACCTATTTTAAAATAAGAAAGCAAGCATTAACATAATAGTTTTTCAGAGTGGATATGAAAAAGAATTAAAAGAATTGGCTTTGAAGGAGATTAAAACTCGGTAAGACAGATCTTTTCTAGCCTATCTCACATTCTACCTTTTAAGCACCCTTCAAATTTCTGAAGTGAAAATCTCAGGCAGCCCTCACGGACTCCAGAGCTGCTGTGTGGCAGAGAAATGGCTAAAGAAACAGACTCAGTGCTGCAAAAACCAGAGGTCTCCCATCGCCCAGGGGAGGCTGCCTGCCTGCAGGCAGAGGTACCAGAAAATGCCATCTATTACAAGTCTCATCTTACTGAACAACTAGGATCATCCACCACCACTGTGGTTCTTCAGAAGGACTTGAATCAAAATTAAGTAAATAATCCCATGGATAAGAGAACTTTTGTCTTACGCCCACCATTATCCCAGCTTCCTCCATGCTGCACACAGGAGAAAGCAATTCTGGGGCTAGCCCGGAGTTACACTCTCACAGGGCAGTGCCAGCGAGCTGCTGTCATAACCATTCCCATCAGTAGAGACTCTGATTTTCATGACACCTGTAGCAACGTAACTACCTCTAAGACATAACATCTCTTTATGTTTTGGTTCAAATTTGGTTCAAAGGCTTTCATGGAGAAACAGAAATGGAGACCTCACCACACTCATTCGTTCTGTAAGCAAGTTTAAACAAAAAGAGGAGATATTAGGACTTCCAAAAAGAGCAATTAAAACAGAGTTGGTCTTTACCACATAAAAATAGTCCTCTCTTCTCAGAAAGTGGAAAAAAAAAATTTAGACAGTATTCTACTGCTGTGATCAAAATCCCACACTAAAAAGTGGGTGAAGAGAGGGGCAGAGGGTCTATTGATACAGTACATGGCAAGACAATCTGCCAAATTCACGTCTCCCCATCCGTAGAAATTTTAGTATGAGAAGACTGCTGTGCATTTTGCATTTTATGATTAAGGATCATCAATAATTAAGATTACTTCTAAAACCTTGATATCATCAAAAGACAAGGAAGGAAAGAAGCCAAGTCGCATGGCAGCTTTCTCTTATGTCAAATTCTCCCCTCTGTGTTGCCTCCCTCAGGACATGCCCACTGCAGTACGAACCTTGCCTACAGAAATGTCACTATGTCACATGGAGGATCAAACTGCTTTTTCCCTCCTCCCCCATCCCCGACAATTAAAAGCTCAGTCAGGTTCATTCATCATCCAGTGAAATCTCCCAATAGCTGCCCTGAAGTGGTAGAGGGAAAGGAAAAGAAAGAGCTGCTAAGTCAAGAACATTTATTTGAGGGTGGCACTTCACTTAGCATTAAACAATTAGGAGCTGGAAACAGCAATTAATATCAGACGTTGAGATTAAAAGGTTCCACAGAGATGGACATCTGATGGACTCACAACATAGGCAATATGAGAAGGAATTTTCTTCTGGTACCAAGCAGGGGAAATAGAAGGGTGACTTGTCTGAGAAAATGCCTAAGTGGAAGGTGAGGACATAAAGAAGGCTGGAGAGAAATGCAATAATGCGCAAGACAAAACCACAGGCTAGAACAAATTCTAGTATCAAACAAAGCCTTTGTCAGACAACAGACAGAAAGGAGGAGAATTTTTGGCGCAGTGAACTAATGCAGGCCATGACCATTCTTTTTTTCCTTTTAAACTGTCAAAAAATTTTACAATGCAAGAGCAACTCTTTCTGTAAGATGAAATAAAAGTCATACAGTGTGGAGAAATAACATTACTTCGCAAATGGAAAAGATGCAATTCACTGGTATGACAGAATGTTTCTAAGTTGCTGAAATTTTATCAAAAGTACAACCCAAGTTAACATACTTGTTACAGTCATCAGGAAATGCAGATCAGGGTAAGAACTGATTCACTAACCCCAAAGCAGAAAAGCAAGAAACTTGGGAAGATACACTCTTTTCATGGTCTTCAGGTCACCTCTTTACACAGAATGGAGTTTCTTGGTACAGGAACAATCCTCTTGCTCAAAACAACCAGCAGAAGATGTTGGCATCATCCATGTCCCACTCCCCTCAAAACTACCACAAAAGTAAGGAAAAGGTATCTTGCCAATGACAAAGTTTTTTTCCTCCAGCCTCAAAGGCAACATCTGAAATAATCTGTGTATCAAACCTAGCACTTACAAGTTTTAATAAGCTACTTTGGGTTTTTACTAGCAAAAAAAGAAGTTGCAGCTCTCTCTTCTGCATGGTTGCTGTGGAAACAATTTGGGCTCTGGATGATGAGCTTGAGCTGTTAAGCACTGGCTATACATGGAGACTGGAAATCAAGACAATTCTCTTACGAATTATGATTCTAAAAATTAATATATGTGTTATTAAACACATTTTGAAACATGCCAGGAAATGTTTCTAATTATCCTGTATAAATATATGCTTAGGATTAAGGATAATTTTTAATAACAGGACTAGAGAGGTATAAAAGCGTGCTTTTTGCAAGGAGTTTCAATACTTTCATTCAGTAAGTCACTGTCACTGCAATCAGAGAAGAACAGATATGTAAGACAACACTACAGGATTTTTCATGACTCAGCAGTCCTAAATGTTCTTGGCAATCTGGCATACTAGTCTCTTTTAATTTGCATACAAAACTGTAATAATACTGCACAGACTGTAATAATGAAATGGCTACCTAAATGTATTTTCCTAGTGGTCTGTTACAAACAGATTTTCTGTCCAATATGAGAGTTCAGGGAGTATCTCACATTTGCTCTTTCTGTTATGGGTGAGAATAGAAAAGATCCTATGTCTCTTGCCTTAGCATACCTTAAAATTCTTCTGTGATTCAGGTGTTGGGCTATCAAGATCTATCAATTTCTTCAGCTCTTCTTCAACAGTGGACTTGGATGTTCGTTTTGGTGATGCTCGTAGATCTCTAGCTGAAGCACGCAGCCGAGGATGGGCCATTTCATTGCCATCGCTCTGGTGACGTCTTAAATGAAATGGAACAGACACATTCAGGTCTCAAAGCCTTGGGGCAGGAGGCATGAATGAAACAAGAATTACAGAATCCTCAACTTCTTAAATTAAAAAAAATATAAGTAGTGGGCACAAAGGATGGAAGAAGTTTCACTACTACAGCAAAGACTCACCTTAATGGATACCTGTTGAAGCAATAAGCTTGTTTAAAAACATTAACTAGCAATACAGTAAAATAATTCAAAGGTTATCGTAATACATTTTCCCAATAAGGGACTGAGCCCAATAAAATAATGTGCATTCTGTACAAAACTAAAATAAATAGAAGTGTCTTCAGTGAGCCCAAAAGCAGCAAATCACCAAGTTTCTTTAATATTTTCACTGGCTTTTTATAATGTGGTTATCCAAAAGTTTCACCATTTCCTTCTGACAGCCAGTTATTGGTATCGTCTGTGCCTGACTCAATGACAGCCAAAAAGGGTTGAATAAATTACTTTGAAATGGGCTTTCTGAACCACTTGCTTTCTAAGTCATACTTGACTTAACAATATACTCACTAGTATTTTCACTGGTTGTTTCTCAATTTCTCCTCCAAAAGAGATAATTTCATATTGTAATGCTGATATCTTGGCTTGCTTTAAGCTTTAAGCCAGTTAGACTGGATACAGGCAGCAATCCTCACAAGGCAACACAGAGTGCCACAGAGCTAATGCACAGCATGTACGGTACTACTACATGGATGAGAGGCTTAAGTAAAACTCAGGCTCTATGATAAGAGGATTTTTCATATTTGCTCAAATAGTATTTTGAGTCACCTTTAAGAAGTCTCAAGGAAAGATAAGCTTTAATAGGACTGAAATCCATAGAGCTCTCTAGAAATGATAAAAAAACTTTTACAAGTTAACAGGGAACAAGATTAGCCAACTATCAAATATTTAGACTTAACTGCAGAACTCTAGATTAATCGTTCTACAGAAGACAAAGGACTGTACTAAAACTCTTCTACACAGAGAACTGCCACAGATCAAAATGTTTCTTTATAATTAAAGTAAACAATCAAACAAGAGAAAACAGTCTTACTTTCTTGAATCCATAAACCCCACTGAGTTTATTGTCCCTTCTGGTTTTTTCCATCCGATCAGATACTTGCTAGTAGCACCCTGGCGAGGATAGAAAGTCCTAGGACCAGACGAGGAGGAAGAGGAGGAGGAGAAAGAAGGTGCAAGTTGGGGAGAAGTAGCAGAATGAAGCTCTTCTTTAGGTGAGCTTCTGGCACTGGTGAAAACAACAGGGCTGGCAGAGTGTCGTGAGCTCATGGTACTAGAAAAAGAACATAATAAAGACAAAAATTGCCTCAAATGTGTATTACCTGTTTAACTCTTTTTAAAGCAGAACTCTGGGCATGAGATGTTACTCTTATCAATTTTAGATAGACTAGCAAAACCAATTTGTTCTGCCTTCCACCAATGCATCATTAAAAATGTCTCACATAGTAATGGAAAAATTCTGCAAGCAACCTCTAAGGATACAATATACCACCCTCCACTCATTTGCCTTCATAAAATGGGAAATCTAGCATTCACTGTCAGCTTAAAAGTAATACATGAGACTGCAGCAGAATTAGCCAAAAAGAACCCAAGTTCAATTTCTTGCTGGAATTTCTGGCAAAAGAAAACATAGTTTGAAGGAACTTATGCAACAGGAAATACGTCTTTACGACCCCACAACAAACCAAAGAAGAAACCCATTCAGCTTTCAAAAGAGAGCCTCCTGGATTTTGCCTGAAAAGCTGTTATTTAACTCTGCAAAAAAACCCCACAACAACAATAACTAAAAAACCAACATACCAAACCAAAAAAACCCCAACTCTTAAACTGAGAAGTTAGAGCAGACCTCTAACATATATCACAATCTGTCAAGACAGAAAATGGAGCTGGGATGACCAACTGCATTGCTGCAAGAAGGAGAAGGGCTTCAGATGGGAGACAATCTTTAGTTATGCTGATATTCAAATCTGATGCCCCTTGCATCATATCAGGAGTGCTAGGCCTTAAGACAGAACTTACCATAACAACCTTAAACGGTCAGAAATCTGTAGGAACACTTACACGAAAACTTTGTGTACAGCCTTAGTACAGAAATAGCATTATATATTTGAAGACCCCTTTTCTATCAGCTCTCTACACAACTTAGCTGCATTTTCATCCCTGTATCCAAAACTGCAGTGAAAGAACTTGAAACAGATGGCTTCATGGTAAAGAACAGTTTCTGACTGAGAAATACAGATTAGCTGGAAGGCTGAATAAAGTCACTGAATAATCTCTTTTCTTAGCTCCACTGAAAAATCCTCACTAATCTTTTCATAACTTGATAAAACAATGCATTTTCACATCTCTCTCTCTTACTGAAAGACATAAAAAAATTTAAGGTTAAATTTTTATTGTCTCCTGGGAAAACAGTATCACCTACATTTAGTCTTAAGCAGTCAGTTATCTAATCTGTGCCACTTGTCTGGCTCCTGCTGTAGTCAACGGAGAAATATCCTTAGGAGGTGACTCTCCTTGTCTCAAATTAGGTGTCTCAGATATGCAAGGTGAATTAATGCTTTGGCGTTTCTCCTTTTTTCCTCATTGACAACAGACGGAGTCTAAAGAATCACCTTCAAATATGGCCCAATTTAAGCACCATGATTCCAGCAGTGAAATGCTGTGGGATTTAAAGAAGGGTCTAGGTGAACTGTGGTCCTCCCACCTCAAACAGCACTGTCTGCTGCAGCCCATGCTGTGCTGCCTCTCACATCAGTGCAAGAGATACCGTTCTATATGTACGCAAATCACATTACAGTAACACAAATACTGTATTATAGAATCACATGTCTTCCTTCCCTTCACCTGTACATTTGAAAGGCCTACACAAAAGATGGCAGACAGAGAATACAGGAAGATATTTTCCTGTTCATTAACCCTGTATATTTGATGCTGCACACCACAATGTTTGTATTTGGAACAGATACAAGTAAACATAACTTACAGCAAGAAAGCAGAGAAAATTAAGAGATAGGGGGAGAGGCAGTAAATTTCTCTTCATTCTCCCTTCTTCGATACTGAAAGAAAACACCTACACATGCTGAGTAAACCAGCCCATCTGTGAGGCATCACCAACACAAAATGAACCACCAGAATTTGGGGAAGGTGCACATCTTTAAAGAAAATGTATGGGGCAAAGGTTTTTTTGGTTTGGGGATTTTTTTTGCCATTTTTACCCCCTTCTAAATACACTCAAGAAGTGGAAAAGTCTTTTGCTTCAGTATAGGGAAAAAGGAAAAGGGAAGATCTGTTCACATTTCAGAATTCTTCAATACACTGGGTATTGCTCAAGAAAGTGCTAGTTGTGGGAAGCCATTTCTTAATTAAATCCAGTAACAACTCCTAGATGGGCTAGTAGTGTTGATCCTTAATATTACTAGCCAAAGATGGTAAATCTGACATTATGTTCAACATAAAATTTGTGTAATATGTATATATAATAATGGGAATATTTTATTATATAACATACTGTATGTAGATACACATTGTGTATCTTGAGTATTAATACTTTAGTATTTATTATAGTATGCATCATATAATAGATGCAAAGACTGGCCTGGAAGTTGCAGGTAAAAATTTTTTAAATACAGTTTTCTTTCAAGTGCACTGCATATTTTGAGCTGTGGTTTTTACAATACAGTGTTTTCGGGAGGATATTCTTCCTCAGGAACTACACAGAGAACTGTGGATATGACTGAAGTTTTTCACCCTACAACTAAACACAGGCAGGCCACTAGGGTACTGACAGGTAAAGAGATACACTTGTTAACTGAGAGCCTATTTGGAGAGCAAAAGGCTTTGGATAAACCCTACAAAATCTAAATAGGAGCTGGAACACTATGGTAGTGATGGAAAGTTATTAGAATATTTGACACCAGGAAGCATGCAGAGAATTCATCATACTGTAACAGACACCAGGGCCAGCTTAGTTACATCTGGAAGAGATCCAGTCCTCATTTTCAGGACACGGAAATAGTCACTACTGGTCCCCTACCTCCCACCTCAATTATTGAGACATCAAGGACTGAATTCAAATATTATATGGCAGTCTGCAAGAATTGCAGATAAGCCATTCATGAAAGTATTCTAGAATCATAAAATAATAATTTAAGTATCTTAAAATTATTAGAAGTAATGAAAAATTTACTTGATTACAAATAGATTACAAATAGCCAAAATTACCCTTTTAGTTTTGGTAAGAAGAGCATAAGAAACTGTATTGTTTAGGTAGAAATGAAAGTTGAAATTTTTTTTTTTGTATGGAATTCATGCCATCAGCACATATGGTTTCATTTAATGACATTCAGCTATAATGATTCTGTGTAATTATTGGCCTACATAATGCAGTTCTCCTGGGATGCTATGAGAAATCTGCACAATCATCAGGAAGGACTTTGGGAATGGGGGTGGAGAAGAAAAATAAAAGCCAGCCAGAAGCTCTGCTGTAAAAGTTAATCACTATAATTTACATTTTGCCACCAGTTCTCAGGTACAAGTTCTTTTATGCACCATCAAATGATCTGAACGCTAATTATTGCTCATCGTCTACAGACACAAACACTCTAATTTGTACTTATTTTCTTTTCTTTTGTCACAGAGTTCTTCTTAGGGCCAAATCCCTTTTCTTCTTGCTCAGAAACTCGACTCTAAAGATGTTACACACATTCTGGCGTCCACAGGCAAAAAGTAAAAAGTGAGAAGCAGCAAAGGACAGCAATTTAGAAACTGATAAACACACCAATTAACCTGTTCATTTCTCATGAAAAGTAGCCTGTTCAGAATGTCTCTTTAGTCACCCCTCCTTCACCACCTGGAAGTAGGCAGCTGTGGTTACCTTTGGAAGTGCCAGGTCAACCAGTCCCCAGCTCCACCCTGATGTGCCTCTACAGAGTGAGCTATGGGACACTGGGAGCACACAGCTGGACCTAGGGTTTCCTAAGGTCAGCACTGCAGTTCAGCGGGCAGCCACCAACTGAGGATGCCACAAGAAACAAAATAAAAGCTTTTTAGCCCAGACTGTGCCTTTGCTTTATTGTGAGGCATCAAACACATCCTCTAGTCTTCAAAAAATAAAAAAATAATACAAAGGGAACATGAGTCAGTCTGCTTTCAATCCACCACAATAAACGATGTGGGTGCAAGGACTGCAGTATTTCTCAAGTATCATGCCCCATGTGTTCTACAAACTGCTACTACTCCTTTTTTGCAAAGAGCTGCATTATTAACATATGAGTTTTAAATGGGACTTGGCAAAAAGCAACCTCAACTGTTTTCTCCAGCATAAAGCCTGGGGAACCTTTATCTGGAAGTTTTAGTAACAGGCCCAAAAATACTTGGAGAGCGTAATTTCAATAACATCAGAGAAGCATCATGCACATTAATCCAAACCAACCAGAGAAAATACCATGTGTGAAGACACAATTTCATAATATAATAAATAAGAAAACAACCTAGACTTAAGCTTGCAGTGAAGTTGCAAAGTTCAGAGAGGAAAGCAGAACCTCAGATGTACAAAGATGCTGTTTCCATTAGGCACAGCTTTACAACAGAGCTTCCAAGAGTTACATAAGTTTTCCAGGATTCTCTAATTCGCTTCTGGAAAAATCCTTCCAAAAGAAAATACTACTGACAATTTTATTACACATCAGCCTTTGGTATAAGAATCTCACATTTAATGCTATGGCTAGTTATCTTCAGACAAGTCCTGCAGGGCACACAGCAAATTCTATTGAATGTTAAAAAAAATGAACATAACCTGCTTATGTTAAAACAGAAGGTATAGCACTGTAGACAACCCCCGCATAGATTTTTATCTCCAAGAACGCTGCACACACTAACATGCCCAAAATCTAAATAAATCCCTCTGCACAGTGTTTTCTATAGACTTGCTCAAGTCCTTCATGCATGCATAGCTACTGAAAACACCAGTCACAGAGACCTGTGAATTTATACCAACTGAGTATGAGCTTTGGTGCCAAAAACAGCCAATGCAGAGAAGCAGAAAACCAGAGTGGGACCAGCATTAACAGATTTCTTAGTCAGAATTACCATGACAAAGTACATGGAGACCATTACAGTCTCTATGACAACCCCGTATTTGCAGCCACTGTGTGAGGAGTTATTGAACTGTCTGATAAACATCTAGTCTAGTACAGACAGTAGCTTTGTTCAAAACAATTAGCAAAAATCGCATCAGACTTCCAGTCTGTAGGTATTTTAGCTTACTCAAAACAGAGGTGCCTTAAGAATAAAAATGCAACAGTTAGGCTCCACAAGGCCAACAAATTACAATTATCATGCATCTTCTCTGAAAAAGCTATGCTTTTTCCTTGTTGCTAGTATGACAGAGTAGGAGTATTTTTCAAAAAGCACACTCAGTACTTCTTGGAAAATGGGTTAAGAAAGTGGTCTAAAATATTTTCTGCTTCCAGCAATGCTGATTAACTTGTAAAGTGGGTATCTTCCATATGAGGTGTTCAAGCATATTACACACATACTTAAAACTGACAGTTTTACAAGCAGCAAAACTGAGGGAGAGAAGGAAGGTGACTGTAATGTGTCATACCCACAAGACTGCAGCAGAAGGAGATGAAAATCTACATGCTAGCACTCCCAAGCAACTTGCTCTCGGTATTGATCATACTGACTGCAAGCTGATTTCTAAACAAAAAGTCTGGGGTAAAAAATGCAAAACATCCAAAATGGGTACTTGCAATACTAAAAAAAGAATTCCATATTAAACTCTTCATTTAAAAAAATGGACTGATCCACATACAAACTGCAGTCGTTGCAAGATACTCCATATGAGTAGAACAAATCAGATATGTCTGCCTTATGGTAGTTTAGTAGCAGCAGTTTAGTACAGAATATGCTCTCAAAGACTTATCATTATAAGCAGTAGCAGATGCAAAGACTAAGGGTGGTCTTAATTTTCAAACATTCTGCAGAGCGATCTTTCAAACCACAGGTTAACATAATTAGAAACCTTTCCCTTCAACATCTACTTCTCGCTTTTGATAGGTCAGAGAGCGAAAATGGGAAAATGAGTGTGGAGGGGTCAATCACACTAGAGGTAAAAATTACCTTGTATGTGAGACAGCATCACTCAGACTGTAAGCACTATTCTCTCTCGTTAGAGGATTGGAAGCTGGTTGACTTTTGCTGTGAATATCCAGACTCAGTGAAGATTCGGTTTTCCGGTCCATGTGGCTGTCCTTTTCTAATGTCCTGTCTGCAATGGAGACCACTTCGCTGGAGCTATGCCACAGTGGTGCCACTTTCTCCTTCGTGAGCCCTGTGCGGGGAGATGTCGCTGCTCCCAGGGAGGCAGTGCTGCCATGGCTGGGTCCATAGGAGGTGGTATCTATGCCACTGTCAGCTGAAGTCCCTTGAAGATAGTTGTAGCTGTTCAGCTCTGCTTCAGTGCGCTCTCCATTGTCATACCATTTCTCGTCACTATGAGCGCTGGAGGCATTGCTGGAGAGAGTATTGCTGCTGGAGTGGCTGGAGTAGTGGCTGTCAGACTACAGAAGAAACAACAATCCAATTGTAGGTTTGTTTCAGAATTACAGCAAAGGAGAGGAGGAAATAAGCAGTTACAAAAGTCACCACCACACAGTACTAGCTCTTCTACCTTGAGGTACTGGATAGGTACACTGAGGAGACTAATGAACTCCAAAAACTTAATTCCAACACAATCCACATGCTCTGTTTTGGGTGCATGTAAACTTTTCATACAGATTTGGAAGCCATGTCTTAACTATCCTTAGGGAAAGCCAGAGTGGTTTGTATTTTATCCCAAAACACTTTACATCGATTCCTTTCAAGCAAGGTTCTGTTCAGCTCAGCCCAATGAAATTGGCTGAGCTATGTAGACTGTGCCTTGGTTTATAACTGTGGTAATTAAAAATATTCTAATTTTAAGACTGCAATGTTTTAGAACATAAAAACCAAGCTACAGAAACCACCTGATACTTGAATAATCTAATTGCGTGTCAAAAGGTCAAAGAAGAACATAACCACGGCTTTGGGTGTATTTCCTCCTCCTCAGGAGTGTCTTTTGCACATGACCACTGAAACATCATTTAAGTAATCTGAAATTGTTTTCCAGAAAGCAGAATTGCATGAAAGGAAGCATTAATGTAATACTTTGAAATTACCCCATCAGGGCATGCCAGTGCCTGGCTGGTTTGTATGTCTCGTCCTTGGTTACAGTTCTCTATTACGAAGAAACTGAGCGCCCTCAAACTTCAGAGGGGCCATTGGTGGAATATCCCATTTCAGGAAGAATGCCTTGCCATACACTTATTGCCTGGCAGGTCACCTACCTTTGGGGTATTTATATCCATCTGAATTCCAAGGAATTTATCTAAGTTATGATCATTCACAGAATCAGAACTGAAGCAGTAGGCAACTGACTTGTTTGAAGACCAGATGGCCTAAGAATAAGGGAACGTATGGACAGGAGACTTAGACCTTTCCTATTTTTCCACCCCTGGAGTTTTACTTAACAGACATGGGAAGAGATCCCAGAAAAATATAAAAAAATAGATACTATTTCTGTTTCCAGCAGAAAAGAGGGGAGACAGAGAATGGATGCATACCAAAAGCAAGAAATCATCAGCATCCATGTCTTTTATTATAGTAAGGCAAGAATTGACAGAAAAATGGGAGGAATATAAAGTTGATCTGGGCTCCTAGTTATCTCCAATTAAAGTTACAGCTCTTCATTAGGAAATGCATCACTTCCCCATCCATCTGTCCACATAATAAAGATTTACTTTAACAATGACTAAACAAGAAGAATGCAATCGTTAATAATTTCAGTGCTGCACTTTGCAGTCAAGCTAATGAGATATGTATTACATTATTATGCTGTCAAACACATCTCATGGAAAACAGGTCAATCTAAATTTAAAAACTATTCTGTGCTTCTAAGATGAAGCCAGGTGTGTTGTTGGTATTTTTTTTTTATGTTTTCTTCTTTTAATAATAAATATGTGTTATTATGAATTCATAACCTAAAAGCAACACTGCCAATTGTATTGAAAGAATAATGCTGGCAAGCAGAAGCAAATGAAAGACCAGGAACCAATTAAAGACTTTCTCACATCTAAATAAACGCAACTGACACTTTCAATATAATCATGCAACACAACTCTCTCTTTTAGCCTGTTGTACAAATAAATAAAAACCCCCAAGCATTACAGCTTATTTGGTAATTTAAAGCTTAAAAGGTGTTTAATTCCAGTGACTTTAATAATTTTCAAGACATTTTAAACTTATGAACATTATTAAATTTATCTGTCTCTCGGTATGGAAATTTGGAAGTGACAGTCTCCACACGGGCGTGAATATCTAACTGTAGAGACAGAAAGACAGAGTTTACCCTTTAGACTCTGAACTCTAAGAAAAATTTTTTTTCAGCAGGATTTCAGCAGACCTTTCAGACAGACTTCTAAGTGTGTTAGGTAGGTTATGGAAAGGAACGTGTGTTTACACTATGTGATGAAAATGGAGAAAATGCAAAACCAAAAGCCAGATCACTATTCTGGTTCAAAAAATGCAGCTTTCTGGGCATTGCATTATAAGATATATTTGTAAACTTTAAGTCTCACATGTGAGGCCAAGGAATAGCTTTGAAAATTTCCATAAATCCTTTACTCATCACAAGGTAACAGACTAGCAGCTGCTGTTCAACTGGCAGCAAAACGTTATTAACTAATAAATATTTCAATAGGCAATGCTGTAGGATTTAAGAAACAACAGGCCTACTCCACTGCTTCCTCCATGTTCTAGTAGGGAGTGGGATTTTTTCCTTTCTTTTTTTTTAGCTGACACTCTAAACATAACTTTGCACAACACTTTTGGTATCAAGAGCTTGTGAAGCAAAAGCAAAACATTAAATAATTCCTTTTTTTTTTTGATAACTTACATGACCCTGCTTATTTGGAGACAAGTGTACCACGGGATCCTGTCTCATCAGTCTTCCACTGGGGCTTTCTCTGAAGGACGGCAATACTTTTGATACTGCTGGGAGATGGCACGTTGGTTCTGCAATACAGCACACAACAATGTACCAAAGGGCATATGCACTGCAACAATTTAAAAAGACGTGTAACCCAATTTTACGCTGCAATTTTTCCAATACCATCACTCTCCAGAAACTAATACGTATTGTGACAAAACACAGGTGAGGAAGTGAGGGCCTGTTCCTGCCTGGCGTAAATCACTGAGACCTCATGAAAAACTGGCCTGACATTTGTTAGAAAAACCTGAATGGTATCAAGTCCCCACTGTCAAACAACACTGTACCAGAGCATTAGAACAGTGGAATATTTATTTTCACACTGTATTGACATTTTATGTCTATAGGCCTGACGCCTGCTAACAAGAGACTGACAAGATGGAAGACTCACATTTCCTTAAATGGCATTCTACGCAAGGCAGGACAACAGCAAAAGTCTACCGTGATCACTTAAATGAACACATTTTCTTCAACTACTATACATATTTCTTATCAAAGCTAGTGTGAGTTAAATACACGTTTTCTAAATGAATAAATAGCAAAAAATCTGCTGAAATCATAATATTACCTTAAACTTTGCTTCTGTGAATGTGGGAACTGCATAGATGTACAAAATAATACTTACTGAACTAAACGTGACAAAAGTGGATGGAATTAAAACCATTTCTCTTACACATACATTCACGGGAGTGCACTTTGCCAATTAAACTTACTATTTTCCCAGGTGATAACCATGGAGGTCTAGAGGGTGTTCACATACAGCCCATTAGGTAGGTAATTGCCTTCTCAGAGCCCAAGGTCAGTATTTTAAATGAATGTCTCTCAGTTGTGAGTTTTTACATATATTTTTAAATATATTTTGCACTTAGAAACATGCTCCTTTTAATTGGAATATGAGCTTACAAACATCAAGTACTTAACAATCCATGGTAAATAGCAGTGCTTTCCTCAACACAACTACAGTTTGTTCATCTTGATCTGCAGCATTACTAGCTTTTTTAAAAACAAATGAAAGTTGTGGGTTTAAAAAAGAATAATAAATGATAATAGCAATAACATTATCATCAAATTTGATTGCCATGGCAAGTGGTAGCAAGAAGTGTTGGTGAAAAAAGGACAAAGGTGTTCTGTAGCTAAGGATGGGCTAGGAAGGAGTGAATGTGCGGATTCACTACACCTAATGCCTTATTTACCTTGAGACAGATAATCCCAAGTAGAAATGTGCTTATCTGTCACAGAACCAAACTTTTACCTAGATTCACCAGATTGGCAATAAAGTCTCCAGTCAGAGATGCAGCTTCCAACTGTGACTATGCATGCAGGACAATACACAAGCGATAAAATACAGGGAATATATGTCAGTATGCATTTCTCAGCCTTTGCCACATGGTGAAGCCATCTCTTCTACCACACAATTTTTCCTGTTCCTTTGGGCCTTATTTATTTTGATAATATTTTGACACCTGACACTGTAGAACAGAACTTCTTGGCAGCTCCACTCAGTGCCAACACCAACATCCAACTACTGGTCTGCTAAAGTAATGCTGAGCAAAAGATCAGCTTTACATGTGTCATTACCATTACACAGTATCAAAACATATGTGATTAAAAATTGTTCTGTCAAAATGAGAACTGCACATCAGTTTAATCACAGTTTTTTAGTGAGAAACATGGGGGAAGTTGTGAGGGAGGGACTGACAGATGGCTTCAATAATAAGGCACAGCTTAGTGAGATTGTGAAGGTACGTGAACAAAGTACATCTTCAGAACTTGAGGCTGGCATATGCCTTACACTCCTGATCTCACTGAAGCTCATTCTGTGTTGAACACTGGTTCAATTGTATACTGATGCAGTAAAATGATGATCTATATGTGCAATAGAAAAAATATGGAATTGTTTAATCTATGGAAAAAAAAATTAGAAAAAAACCCATCTAGCAGCCTTGGCGAGGGCCATCATATTGGACCAATGCTGTTTATAGATAGGACATTTCCCTTGCTGTCAATCTTACTGGAACCCACTTAAGTCAAGCCATAGCTGTAGCAAAAGGTCTATGTGCAAAAACTTTAAATGAAGGCCTAACAATACGAATTCTCTGTACCTAGCTGTTTTATGTAGTTAATACATTCTTTCAGCTGACAGCTTAATTGCCATGTGCAATGAAAATGTATACACTGGTGAAAGGCGATTACCTACCTATAGATTTACTTCACTATTTAAACCTTAATTGCATTTTTTCCATTTTGTACATGATATTTTTCTAGTTTCCATGAGCAAACAATCAATTTGCATTTATATGGCACCATTTGAAAAGGAGCATCACAAGCACTTCGGACAGACTAAGCAAAAATTAAACTAAGCCAAGCTACTCAGAAGAGCAGGTAAGGTCAAACAAGTCCTCAAGAGGAAGAAAAATTACTGAGTGTATCTACCCAGCTGCTTCTAAAAAGACAGTGTGTTTCAGGGTAAGAGTATTAAGGTAATTTAGTTCCACAGGCAAGTGAAGAAATGAAATAGTTTCTTCCTCGGGTGATACTCACAGGTCTCAAGGAAACATTGCAGAAGCTTCAGTACACGCTCCAGAACTCATTATTCTTCCTGATGAATAAGATTAACTTTCAAAGACACTGAAAACACAGTGCTTAAGAGAGTTTTGTCTCTGCATGGAGAGGTATTGCCAAAGTCACCTTGCAGTTAGCACCTCTTGCTCATTGTACAGAATTCATTACCTACCTATCTGGTCAGCGATACTATCCTCACTTCTTTGCCAGCTGGGTGTGGATTTGCCGCTACCGCCCGTATCTGACTGCGTGTTCTGCCTGTCAATGGAAGCAGGGGATCTACGGCTAATTCCAAACCTGTTCTCCCCAAAAAACAAAGCAGATAATGATTTTAAATAGACATAAACCTCACATCAGGGAAAAAAAAGCACTTCTAAGAAGCCAGTATCAAACAACACAAACCAATGCATTGCACAAATGCTCGAGGAATTTATAATGCTTTGCACCATTTAATTTTTGTGGCAACTCTCTGGACCCATTTAGCACTTTTAATGCATAAGATTACAGTATATGTTGATTTATTGAGCATCTTTGACCAAGAACAGCTGGTTACAAGGATACAATTAAAAAAAAACAAAACTCAGACCAACACATCAAGAAATAAAATTACTAGTTTTCAGTTACATAGATGTTTACATGAAAAAAACAACCAGACTGTTTTATGGTTACAGAAAACTCACCACAATGAGTAAAATGTAAAAGTTTGCATCCTTTTAAGTGGGAAAGCACTACTTCAAACTAGTCAAAGAAAGCATCAGAAAGTTTGTTGGGACAAACCCATGGATCTCAGCCACTTCCCTGGGTTCTAACTGACAGAGTTGTAAGGTCATACCTCTACATGATGCAGACATACATGCCGACAACAGAGATTCGTTTAGGACAATGTTACACTGCCAAATATTTTAAATAACTGTCTATAAAGTTGACTGTATTGGTTATGGATTCCCAAAATCTGGGAGTTATAAATTCTGTAAATTATTAAGTTATTGGATCATAAAACAATGAGTGGACTAGCACAAACTAAATACAGCTGTAGAAAAGTAGTGAGATGTACACCTATTGCTGTAAAAGAAAGCATACAGAGCAAAGAAAAACTCTGTTCTATTGACTTCATAAATCCTGCCAGATTAGTTAGATGGATTTCAGAAAGCTCAGTAGAGAGCAAACTCAAGGAGAACAAGCTAATGACAAAGGAGACACACAGCATCTCTGTGCCATACCAAAGTGTACATGCTTTATATGCCTAAATGCCTGTAAAACAAATCTGCAGTTCTGCATTACATACACATCGCTTACAAGTATGTAAGAATTACAGGTGGGATCAGAAGTAGCAGACCAATCATTAAGAATTCACCAAGAACAATGCATTTCTGAGAGGTTTTTTTATATCAGACATACCCTGAAGGAAAAAGACAATCCTCAAACTGCACATGCAAAAAATAACACACGGAATTACAGGCTACATATCGTCTATATATCAGTGAGTTTCTCTGGCTTTAATGTTAACAGAATAACAGAAAATAAAATCCCTGAATTGTGCTTTGTACTCACTCTACTAGCTACACACTGCCAGACACCCCCTCCAACATAAGACACCTGCCCAACTCTCAGAACAAGCTCAGTGCGGTTATCCCACTTCAAAGGTCACGTTTTTGTTAACCCAAAGGAACATCATATGACTCAGAACAACAAAATCCCACTCCCAACCTTAAAGACAAGCAGCTGAAACATGTCTGTAACATGCAGCACAGATCCAAAATATTGCATATTGAAATTCGAGCCTTCTAAAAATTTACCCAAACATGACTGTTTCCCTTTTGTTCACGGTTGCCTGATACAGCCA
Organism: Campylorhamphus procurvoides; assembly: GCA_013396655.1. Lineage (NCBI taxonomy): Eukaryota > Metazoa > Chordata > Aves > Passeriformes > Dendrocolaptidae > Campylorhamphus > Campylorhamphus procurvoides. Next base: position 2,992,688 of record WBMV01005836.1, on the reverse strand, counting down.
ACATACATTTTGATGAATTTAAAAAAAGTGAGAAAAACCTGTATATATCTGCCTTCTGAATACACACAATTTCCATGAATGAAATTACATGAGGTGAGTAATGCTTTTCCTTTTCTATTCATACACATGAGGTAGGATTTCACTTGATCAAATACCTAAATTAAACATGATGAATTCAATACCAATTTGATATATGCATATGAAGTCTAAACAGCACTTCAAAGGTGATTGATTTCTTAAACACTGACCTGATGTAATTTTCAAACTTTTAAGATTTGTAAACTATAATGGGAAAAAATATATTTTCATGATAAAGTAATTGGAAGCTGGTATCTAAAGGTAAAACACCAGGAAACCCTGGTGTGATGAAGCTGCACTGCATCAATATTTTACTTTCACTTGTAATGTCTTCTTACCTAACCTCCATAATGCTCTTACGCATAAAAGCAACCAATCTTTCATCCAGCATATTTTATGTGGGATCTTTTTTTCCAAGGTTACAAATATAAAACCCACCATATTTCTAGTGTTATTTCATTAGAATCACTGCTCTACTAACTCAGCAGCAAGAAATGTCTTTAGACTCCCTTTTTACATGAAATGGGTTATTTTAACAGCAGGAATAATAAATGCAAGTGGTGCTATATTCTATGTAACTTAAATATACAGCCCATTAGTGTATGAAGGAATGAACACAAAAAAATCCATGGAGAAATCAATTTGGATTAGAATAACAGTGAAATTGTTTAAATATACATTTTCTCCATGTCATATGATGAAACTTGCTATTTTGGTAATTTTTAATTAAATTTTACATTCTACAATCATTTATTACATATACATACGTTCAGGTAACCACATCGTAAGTATACAAAACACACAATTATACATCAAGACCAATCTGGATATTCTTGAAGGCAGTGAAGTTTCTGCCTATATCCAGCCTAGGATATGGAACAATAATCTAGTAGAGGTAGCAGTTACTGCTTGTACCAAGGTCTGATCGAGGCTGGACTCACATCCATGACTGGTTATTTAAATTTCACCAACTTCCAAATCTGTGATACTATGCAATAAGAAAGAAATGTATACACAACTGATACAGTTGATATTTCCTGCACTGGGAAATTCCAGGGACTGGCATACCTAGAGCACACTGGAACCTCACCTCTGGAAGATTACCTAGAGGACATGGTTCCCCCTTGGCCCTTACACCAGCCCATCCTTCTCTCTAACATCTCAGCATCTGAATGCTATAATCGCTCTCCCCTATTTTAACAACATATATGGGTTAATGCTGACCAGCCCTACCTGCTACACTGAACATCACTACCAAGGAGCTGCCCTGAATCTGGTCTTTCAGATGAATCTCAACAGAACAGGTGTGTGGAACTGCAATGATTTTTCGAAATGTGACAGACATTACATTGCTTATTGAGGCAAGGAAACATTTCCTTCATAATCACATTTTTTCATGCTTTACATTTAACCTGGTAGAAAATCTTTGGGAAGTCCTGAGTAAACATGATTCACGTGTACAAGGACAGTGTGAGAGGCAACCTGCTTTTCCTATAGGAACAGAATATAATAAAATAATTGGAGTTAAGTGTTTTCTTTTTAAGGAGTATTCAGTAACAGATATGCAAAGTTCATGTATTAATTCTTTCATTATTCCATTTAAGCAGTGTTTACTTGTATTGAATTAAAAACTTCAAAACCAAAAAGACCATATCCTCAAGGTTTCTAGGATACACGCCTTTGCTGAACTTGTAAAATGTTTGAAGAATGCTGTCATGAACATATGTGTATAATTAACTTAAAAGACGAGAAAGGGTTGGGATGGGTGCTGGTGCACTCTGAGGCCAATTCAAAACAAAAACCCAAGCATGTCTGAAAATCCCTTCCTACTCAAGCAGTTAGGGTTGTGATGGTCTAGGGACATATGGCAGCAATACCTTTTTTATAGTGCAAATGACGTAGTTGGAAAAGAGCAGACAAGATATTGGGAGCACGAGCTGCTCCAAGGCAACACAATGCTGCTGGTGCGATGTGAATAAGCCATCAAGTATGCAGCATATAAAAATGTTAAGTGCTTTTTTCCAGCTGCAGCTCTGGACACACTTCTATCCAGTTTTCCTACAGGGAAGTTTAATGGGTTTAGAGCAAATCTCCTAAGGTCAATAGGACTTAAGCATAAACAATGACCAAAACAGGCCTGATAGTCTCATGAATCAAAGCCTTCATGAAGGTGTGCAGCAGAGAAGAGATCGACTCTTCATAAAACCTCAAACTGAGCTGCAGGAAGGAGAGGGAGGACAAATCTTCAGTGCTGTGGTGCAAGAAGCAGCACTTTTTCAAATACACGCTCAGAACAGCGTTCTCTGGATTGACACAGAGCACCTAAAACAGGCAAAAGACAATGCCTTGTACTACGCAGTTCCTGATAATGACATTTAATCTTACCAACAACATATTTTTTTTTTAAATAGAGAAAAAGGTATTTCTACTTTATAATAAAGACTCAAACCAAAATGAATTACACATGATGACCTGCAAAGTACTCGGGAACACTTCAGAGGGAAACTTTGCAGTGTGAACTATCAGCAGTTTTGCCCTTTTATCTTCTCTACAGGAAACAATTTGGAATGTGGCAGACAGCTCCTCAGCTGTCAATTACTTTTTCTCTACTTGGAGATGTTTGATTTATTGCTCCTTTCGGTGCTCTCTGAAAATGATACAGATTTAATTCATTCCTCTGCAAGTTGCCCCTTACATTGACACTGGATCACTTCAGAGAGTTTGAAGATAGCTGAAATCTTTGGAAGCCTTAAAACAGGATAGCTGTGAACATGTGAAAAAGAAGCTAGCTGTGGACTAATTAGCACTTTTGTGCCTACACATCTGAAGTCTTAGTTGCACTCAACACTATTCAATTATTAGCAGACTGTAAAGTCCCAAACCTATTATTTATTTTATTTCAGAATCTAAACCTGTGAAATGAAGCAATTTGCCACACTTCATTAAGTACCTTTAATGAAGATTTTTAAATACATAGAGGTCTCTTTCTATAGTAACCTGAGTGGTTGTGGACTAGGATCAGAGAGAGAGGTTAGGTTGCAAAGGTGAAAGGTGGAAGCAAAGGGTTTTTAAAACTGGCTTTTTCAAGAAGCGCGACAGTGATGTTTGAAAACAAACATGGTTTAATGCACGTAAACAACAGCTAACAGGAGGCTGTGTAAGCACTCCTTAATTTTTATACATACAACAAATGGAACAGAGAACAAAAAATCTGCCTAAAAAGATTATGTAAAAAGGCTGGTTGCCTACCCTTCTGGCATAGACTTTTGTCTGTATGTGCCTCCAGTAGAACCAGTCTCACTTGAGGATGATAAGTTGCTTGGAGAATTACGACACTGTTGTGATCTTGCTAAGGCAATGGATGAAACTGTGACGTAGACATCAGAGCCAGGAGACAACCTGTTCCGAGCAAATGAACCAGTCAAATCAGCAATATCATACTGCAAAGCATGGTGAACACCACCATGCAAATTGTCACATCAGCAAAGAACATGATGACATCATGGAGGCAGTAGAAACTGTATCAGTTGAAGGATCAGATCAATTTTCCTGTAATTAATCTACTGGTAACCATGAAAAAATCAATTGTAAAAACCTGGATGCAGGGGAGTAAATGAAGAAAGGCCAGTAAGGAAAGAAAAATCCTGACACACACACGACCAAAGTCATGATCTGTTGTTACAGTTTGACTGTAAGGAATAATGGAGCATAACACTCATCAAAATACAGAATCACAGAACATGCCAAGTTGGAAGGGACCCACATGGATCATCAAGTCCAACTCCTGGACTACCAAACAGAAGAAAATATTGCTAATTTTCACAGCAAACACTTGCCTGGAATTTAAAATCACTGTAGTGAGCTGTCTAGCAAACTTCCAAGCGTATCAAGGTTATCTCTACGATACCAAACTTGTCCTCATTAAAACAAAAGAACAAAGAAAATGTAATGCTGTCTATAAATAACACCTTAAAATTCTCCCTAAACACTTTATATTTCAATATAAAACTATCTTAACATATTAGAACTCTGTTTTAGAAAAAACAGACCTGAGTCATATGAAGCCTTCAGCTGTCTGAATAACAACATAGTAAATAAATAGTTAAGAAGTGCAACACATGCACCTGGGCAGAATGGCTGAAAGCAGCAGGCTTATACTTCTCGACTCATATATCCTCTTCTTGTAGTTGAAGGCTTTTTCAGCTAATTGTCAGCTTTGTGCATTTTGCTTCCCAAACCCCAACCCAATTCCCTGCTGTTAGCTAGTTCTTTGTTCTACTCTGTGACGACCGAAGCCATTCAGAACTGTTGCAGTGATTTCAGTGGAGTTTGAGTTATGCCGTTCATGAACATCAAACCCCTACTGTGAATGCAAACCTTTACTCATTTTATCTAGGAAAAACACTTTAAGTTGCACAAGTTAAATAGCAATTTAATATTTGAAAAATGCATACTGACTTCAGTGAAACATAGTTAGTTGCCTCAGTACACAACTCAGGTCTCCGTATCTGTAAGGGAGGGTCAGATTTTAAATCAGCTCTCACCACAATACTACAAGAACTTAAAAAGTTCAAAAAAACTTGTGAAAACGGAAAAAACCCTAACCCTTGCACTGATGTTACATATGTATGTGTATATATCCAAGTGGTATGTATGTCTCTATATAAATATTCATATCAAATGTGCATTTGTCCTCCTCAGTACTGTGCAAAAAAGCAGTAAATTAAAAAGATCTAAAAACAGAAAGCAGCGGGACTGGATCAAACATCTTGATCACCTGGAATTCTATAAAGTGCATATGACTAATAGCAACTCTTTTTTTCAAGACAAGAAAGGAATTATCTAATGTCTGACCATTTTAAGTACCATACTAAATCCACTAATTCCTTTCTAGACTACCAAACTGAATTTAACTTATCCCACATTTACCAAGCCACAAATCTGAAACACGTGACTGGAAAGAACATGGTTCAAGACTTGGAAACTTGGGGACCCAAAAGCCAAGTAATTAATTTTCCCTAAAGCACTCTTATAAAGAGAAAAAAAGAATTTAGTTTGCCCAACAAAAACCACACTGTCAGTTGCATTCACTCACTTATACAGGCACATACATTTATGCTCAGTTATGGTTGCAGAGCAATACACAGTTTAAAAGTATGACCTTTATTCCCAATACTAAATTAGAACTGATGGGAAGGATAACAATTACTTCTCAATTAATTTTTGTAAAATTATTTTCTGTTGTAAAATGCTTACATTTTCACTCCAGATACAGCTATGCCTTTTCTTTAGTTCCTATGCCTTACCAAAAAGTGACAGCACTGTTCAGAAGAAATGTCAAGATTTCAGAACAATGCCATGGAGTTATAACTCATTTACAAAGATGAAAGACCTTGAGGGCAAACAAAATTCAATTGTAAACGTGCTCTGAACAACAGCAATGAACAACCAGTCAGATAGGACAGTCTATTACTTAAAGCAGAAATACATTTTTTTTGTTAGTACAGTTCACAGTTGCACTAAAACCCAACAATAGTGTAAGATGCTTCATTTTGTGTGAAACATACAACTAAGACAAAAGCACTTGAGAGTAAATTAGTTCGAATTTACTTTTTGAGCTGCTTTGAAATCTATTGATGAAAGGCACAACCCAAGACAGAAGGTGCATTGTGTCAGCAGTATGCCCCTATAGCTAAGATATTCTGAGCTTGCCTTTTATTTATAATTAAAAATCATACTAAAGTAAGCTCTTCTCCTTTTCAAAAGACAGCTTTAAGAAGAAATTCCAAAATGGTTAAGTGCATGAGTCCCACAATTGAATTTAAAAATAGGCCAAGCATCCATTGCATTAAACAGAAAAAATTACATTGCAGTCAATTGAACTGGGATTATACCATGCATGATTTAGTTCTAACAGATCTAGTTCAGCCTGAAAGAACTGGTTGAGTCTTGCCAAGTTCAGGAAGAACATAATCTTTTGTGAAGGCAGTGAGTGGGATGGACATACATTTATTTTGTTTAATATGACAGACATTGAAAGCATTCATATTGCTCTCAATAAATTAATTTCCATGTCATTAGCTGTAATTTTCCCATATTCACTATGCATAGGTATGTAATACACACATCATAAGAAAAATGTCAGTCTAGCACACTTTGTGCCTATGGCCAAAGGCAGTCTAGTTATACGATCAAACATAGGTGCCTTCTCCCTTAAAACTGCGTGGGGCACAGGTCCTAGTTTGTCCTCCTCCTGCAAGGACTACACAGATCAGAAGTGAAGGCGGTGCAGTTTGACAGAAGAAGAAAAAATGGCCTTACAGTCAAGGCATTTCAGTGCTGACTTAGCAAGGTGAGTTCCTTTGCCCTTGCTGCAGCACTCCAATATGACCCCTGGCATATTTGCTGATGAGAATTTTTCATTTGTTTTAACTAATTGCAAGTTTGTCAAAGGCCTTATTTGATTCCAAGGCTCAATATACCTCTGAGCTGAAAATTTACTAAAGAAGCTGAAGCCAACTGAAGCTGTAATTCAAATACATAAAATATTAACAATGCTGGGCATACTTCTAAATGTGAGATGCCAAAATAAGACACAGCAAATGATTCACACATTATTTATCTCTCTACCTTTGTTCTTAATCTGAAGAGGGCCAAAGACATCTCTTCTAACACAAGAATTCTGAAAATTAAGTTTAATTAATACCTGTGAAGCATTCAGAAACTATAGTAATGGGCGCCACTGTAAAGCTTAGAGGGGAATTAGTAATTGCATCTTTACAACGGAATTAGAATGTCATCCAGTAAAAAAGGGGTGGAGTAATGAAGAGGAAAATAAAATATTAAATAGCTCTTCTTTAATGAGCTGCATCTACTGTGTGAACTGAATGAGGAAAATGTTCTCTACTAAAATAAATTCTCAAAATTTAATCAATGGAAGCATCTGAAAATATTGTTATACAAGAGTTCTGGATAAAACAGCACACCAGATCTTAATTCTGGCATGCTTACCTTCCATGTGTTTGACTTTTGCAATCCTAATAATGCTGCAACAATTCCCTGTGAACAATGTCTCAATGCTCTCATGTTTAAAGGAAACCAATGTGTTCAAAAAGGAAAAAAAAAAATCAGCAATTTTGAGGAAGAGGATAGCAAACGAAACAGAAAATTCAATTATGCTGCCATGTTGTACCTTCTCACACCACACTCTGTTCCTTCTTGAGTATTTTTCAATTTGATCATCACGCGTCAGAAAACACATATTTTAACAACAGAAGATATAGAGGCAGGCAACAGGCCAACCAAAGGTACAGAACAGGCTGTGTATGAAGACACACTGAACAGGCTATACGGCTCCACAAGATTATAAAGAAACCTATCATATCTGCTTCAATCCATCCAAACGTGAATTGTTCTGGATCAAGCAAACAACGACTAACCATTATCCCTCGTGACGAAAGAACAAGTAGGAGACCTAAACTACTAAGAGACCAACTAGTAGGCAATTGGATGGAGAGATACCATCCACAGCTATTACACACAGCAGTACAGGTGTACCCAGCTCCAGGCAATCTTGACCAGCAGACAGCCAGGGGACTGTCAAACAGGGTAAAGAGTCTTCCTTTACACTTGCAAGCATTTCTTATGCTTTTCTGTGGTCCCTGTTGATGGCCACTGTCAAACAAGAAAGACCAATTCTTGACACGATACAGCATGGCTCTTCTCAAATTCTTTTTGGATCACAAGAGTTTGGCCATACAGTCACATGTATCAACAAACCTTTGATTTTCCACTGCTACATCCAGCTCTAGGTCCCGGAGCTTGTAGGAAGTGCATAATATATAATCTCAAGTTAGTACATGTTTTCATTTGAAGAATGTTATGAGAACCTTAAAATAACAAATTCTCAAACTCTGTGAGGTAGACAACATGTGTGCTACAACATTCAGTTGACAGGTGGCAAGATGAGCACAGACACCTGCTTGTTTGTATTAGGAAAAACATCACTGATTCAAGTTAAGCAGCAGCAGGTTGGGATTTCTATATAATACGGGAACAGTTTAAACTAGAATCTCTCTGCAGGAACTAACCTATAAACTACTACATTTACTATCACTGACTACATGAGCATCATTCAAAAAAGTATGAAGTTTTAGGGCAAGACTGTGCTTCAAAGTCCTCAGTAAAGTACAAAACCAGACTTAATTATATTGTGAGATTTTTCTGCCAGTGCAGGACTGCAGTCATGCCATAATTCAGTTTTCAATTTGGTTTAATGATTGACTGTGCTCAGAAGTTTTACAGTTAGAGCCTTGAGCTTAAATCCAGCACAGTACTCAACTGCACACTGAAGTGCATAAGTCCAAAAGTCACAGATTTTTACACTTCTCAAACGTTTGTCAAATCAGTTTCAGTTAGGACTGCTTCTAGTTTATGATGAATTAATTAAGAACAGATTATTATCTACCATTATCTTGCCTCCTTTGCCTGTACCTGATAAAGTCTGGAAAGCATGTGAACAAAATAAAACCTGAAAACTGGGAGGGAGGAAAAGAAAAATAATCAAGCTCTATAATTATACCTTCTCCAATAACATAAGCTCTGGCACACTTTACATATATGCGGTTTATTGTTGTTTTCCTTATTATATCCCTCTGATATTTATTTTGGTATATAGGCTATATGGTGTCCCATGTGAACTAATTAATGTCCAAGCCATAACTTCAAAATTATTGCATTTATATTACTAGATTTTAAACCTAATGCTGCAGTAACATTAGCGATTTATTTTAAGATTTGTAAGGTTTTGGGTTATTTTTCCTGCCTACAAATATCCACATCAATCATCATTACATTCAAGGGTCCAGGATACTCTGAGGATCAGGGAAAATTTAAGTATAAGCTACTAAGTTGGATATATGAAAATCTAACAAAGGCAAATTTAAGTATGCTGCTGGTTAGACACAGGACTGGACATTTGTCTGCCTTCTCAGAGTCAAGGACTGTCAAATAACCTACTCTCCCACTCACAGCAGCATTTCCTATGGGGAGACAAGATGTCTTTATGCACATGAAGTGAAATCCTCCTGTTCTTGAGACTGGCAATACAGCTTTATTTTATTTCTAACATAGTTAAATGGACTAATGGGAAAATATCAACAAGGGTAAAAAATAAAATTATTTCACTCTGTATGCATATTTAGAGCCTCTAGCTATATAAATCAACCATTGGTAAAATATTACTAGTAAATAATAAAAATTATACCTGTACTCCCCTGTACTCTCAGAACACTTTGTACTCAAAGAGGGAAATATCTGTGTCTGTTAAGCTGCTTTTGTTTAAATTAAACCCCTCAAATCTTCAGGTTTTTTTCTCAAATATTAAATGTAAGTCATGGGTTTACTGCTGATATGCTCCCATTAAAATGAGTACTGTGTCAGGTCTGATGTGTCAGAAATATTATAATGGCTATTTCATTTTCTGAAATCCCACCTGTTGGAGCTATGGGCTAATGATGGTACTGACCTTCTGTGGTCCTGGGCAACTGCAATCAACACTAGTTCCAAAAATCACCTCAGGTTCAGAGCTCAAAGAGCCACACGGATCAATTTACCACACGGTTTCTCAGCTGCCACATCCCTTAAGATGGATCACAACCTACAGATTGCTGTTTCTTAATGGCATATGAGATCTGCCATCATTGTCACTGTGTCCAGCTCAATAAACAAAGAACATGCAGTCAAAAGGGAGAAGCACATAGGGAAAACTGCCAGCTCCAGTCTCAAAACAATTAAGTGTTAAGATCAAACATCAACAATTCTGAATGGCAGCTCCGCACCACAGAACCACAAGTGACAGCTAGTGATGTCTAGACCAAACCCAAAGATTAAAATTGATGTTACAGCTATAATTTAGTACTGAAATTACTTATTGATGCTCATCTTCATAGGTAACTTTGCAGCCCCACTGACACTTAGGCAGTACATTCTTTTCAGAAATCAAGCTGTAATGGTAATAAAGAAATTAGGATATCTATACTTCTTTGCTAATGAGCCATAACGAGAGCTGTCTTTTTTCTTAAACTATTTAAAAGTGCTCTATGCAATATAAATACTTCAGAGACAATGAAGTAGCCATTGTGTATACAGTGGAGTCACGTTTATAATGATGTTTAATTAGAGAGCTCTTTTTCGATCACAGGGACCATCAGTACAGATCCCTGTACCCCTATCACCAGGTTACCTTTGGTCCTTCATTTCTCCAACAAATCAAGACCTGAGCAAAGAACAAGCTGTAGAGAGCAAAGCACAGAGGAGCACCCACCACTGCTACCTGCACCAGAAACACGTACAGATTCCAGCACCTCCCGACATGTGAGCTTTACTCTATGGAAAGTATGAAAGTTAATGGTGAAAAATTAAATGAGACAGGAGTTAAGAGGGCTATGAGAAGCTCACCTGTGTTGATCTTAAGATTTTACACAATAAGAACAAAAGTATCTTAGCTTCCTCAAAAGCAAAGATTTATCATGTAGAGAAAAGACAAATTAATCTTGCAGTGAGCTTATTTTTGGGCTTTTTTCCCCCCTCTAGTACTCAATAAAATAACAAAAATGTATTTCTCTTCATTTTAACTGAAAAGTCATTAATCTTATGAAACTGCTGATATATTTAAACTCTATTCAGCCAAGACTAACATGTTTAGCCGACCAGAAAGATGAGAGAAGACATTTTTCCAGGCATCAAAAAAAATTAGCAGCAAAATTTAAAAGTTACTTTGATAATATACTTTTAAGGATGAAAGATTCAATAGAACCCTCTTTGAATAATAATAAAAATAAAAATACTTAAAACAATGCCTAGAGGCAAAAAACCCAACACCCAGCTACATGCCCTGAAAACGACGGAAATGGAAAGTCAAGGTTTCACATTCTGAAAACAAATACTGACTCTATGGAAATGCAATTTTCACTCTGCAAACATTTGTCAGGCCATAACCTCTCACTACAGGCCTTCTGTCTCTAGAGGACTGGATAAATATTGAATGCTTTAGGTGTGTGATGTCGCCCTCATATGATTTTATGCACAAGAAACATTTAATTGTTAATACCCCATCTCTCAGTTCAGCCAAAGGCTCTCTCTTTGACATGAGTTGAGTACAGGCAACTAAAGAGTCTAGACAAAGCTCTTTGGTTAATACCATGAAGAGATGGAAGTGCCCAAAAAAACCACCAACACAACTGAATCTGATTATCTGTCACTGCCTTAGACCTTGTCCAGGTATTACTATGCCTTCAGTAACTACAGAGCAAGATTCTACAGCACCAGAGAGAGCAGAAAAACCCCACCACCCCAACTGCTATTCCATCCAGTTCACCATCAGCCTGTCTTCAGCTCTAACAGGCAGATAAGGCCTGTAGCACTTTTTGTATTGGTACCAATACACCATTAGAGAGTTAAGTCCAGCATTTCGCTCGCTTCTGCAACCTTTTTCACTAACAACCTAGTCAGGTTGTCTGTGAAATTATTAGTGCCTTCAGTGTTGCAAATTTTTTTTGTCAACTCACACGGATGAAAGATTTAAGTATAGATCTAAAAGAAAGATCTGTTCCTAAAGAAAGTAAGAAAATTAAGTCCTTACCAACCATTATAGTTTCTTAACAAGGTGTCCTACACAGAAATTTCAATTTCACTTTGGTAGTTTCTTGGTCTTGGCTGTACCATCTTTGAACAATTTTTTTATCCTCAGCTCTTCAGGATGCGAAAAATGCTTTAAGTTAATTCATTAGAACACTGTACATTTTCTACAATATGCATCTTATTACTACTGCTTTATTTTTTTCAACCACAAAGCACAATCAGAACCTATCTAAAGCTTTTTTCTTTCCTAAGGAGTTGTCCAAAATAAGAAATACAAGCTATATGCTTATTTCCCCCACAGATCTCATTGTAAATGCAGAGAATGACAGATTCATATAGATAATCAAAACACTGATAGTTTGTTTGAATACTGTCAAATACAAATTTTTCTATGAAAGAATGAAAATACTGTGATACAATGGGCCTGATACCTTTATCTTTAATGATCACTTTCTTGGTTTAGAAACAAAAAAACAGAAGACCCCAAATCACCCTGGAGAAATCCAAACTTAAAACAATTTCTTCTCTAGCCTAGAAAGTCTTAACACTTCCCAGGCAGATAAATTGCTTTCTGTGCTGGTAAGAATTTTCCTGCTAAAATTTCTGTCAGATGCTCTTTCTGCCTTGGCTGATTTAGGTGATTCCACCAAGCCTATTAATATTTTGATTTACCTTTTCAAAGTGCAGTAGTTCATGAACACTTAGCTCTAAAACTTAAATAACAATACAGCAGTTTCAGAACACCATCCAACACAGGGAAACAAAATCCCAGACTACTTCATTTTGTGGTTAACCATGCCAGGAAAGGTATTTTGTTTTGGCTATTCATGCTGTCTTTTGACTAGATAAAACTAAGATTAAAAGCAGTCTTCAGATACTTAGATAAAACTCTTGTGAATTTTTCAGACAGGATTGTGGGAAGCAACGAAAAGCATTTTGCAAAGAAGACACATACATACCTGCGGCTCTCCAATGGGCGCCCATCACTAGAGATACTTCGGGGAATGTTGGCCGCTCGTTCTGGGGGTGGCATTTTCCCTTCTCCTTTTCCAGAGCCAATCCTAGATGGCACCGGACTTTGTATTTGAGATGGTACCTGAGCCACATGAGGTCCCTGCCCTTTGCTAGCATTTCGCTGCCATTTATTATTATTTCTGAAGGGAAATTTGAATTCATATGGCATTCCTTCATTCACTTTGTACTCCATCACTGGCATACGGTAGTTTTCTGAAGAACTCCTAAAACAAAGAAATTATGATGCTATAAAAAATAAAATAATTCCATGCCGTTCACGAGAATAGAAATCTGAATACAGGCAAATCAATTCTACAAAACAGTAAATCTAAGATTTTGCTTTTTAAAAACATATATTTAAAAGGTTTTAGAATCATTTAAATGTTTAGGTTGGAAAACACCTTTAAGGTCATTGAGTTCAACCTTTAACTTAGCATTGCCAAGTTCACTAAACCATGTCCCAAGCAGCACATCTAAGCGCCCTTTAAATATCTCCAGTGATGGTGACTTAATCATTCCCTGGGCAGCCTGTTCCAGTGCTTGACAATCCTTTTGGTGAGGAAATTTTTCCTAAAATCCAATCTAAATCTCTTCTCACAGAACTTGAGGTCATTTCCTCCTGTCCTGTCACTTGTTACCCAGGAGAAGAGACTGACCCCCATCTCACTACAACCTCCTTTCAAACCCATATTGGCTGGGCCAGATCCCCTGGTTGTCTTGTACATGTTGCACGATGGCACTTCAAGATGATCTGCTCCATGACCTTCGCCAGCATCGAGGTCAGGCTGACAGGCTTGTAGTTCCCTGGATCCTCCTCCTGACCCTTCTTGTAGATGGGCATCACACTGGCTAGCCTCCAGTCAACTGGGATCTTCCTGGCTAGCCACAACTGCTGATTAATCATAAAGTGTGTCTTGGTGAGCACTTCCACCACCTCTCTTAGCATCCTCACGTGGAATCCATCCAGTCCCGCAGACCTGTGTGTGTGGCCAGGTCACTGATCATTTCCCCCTGGATTATGGGGGCTTCATTCTGCTCCCTGTCTATGTCTTCCAGGGCAGAAGGCTGAGTACTCAGACAACAACTGATCTTACTATTAAAGACTGAGGCAAAGAAAATATTAAGTACCTCAGCCGTTTCCTCATACTTTGCCACTATGCTTCCCTCCACATCAAATAAGGGATGGAGATTCTCCTTGGTCCTCTTTTTGTTCTTAATGTATTTACAGAAACATTTTCTGTTGTCTTTTACAGCAGACAGATTAATTTCCAGTTGGGTTTTGGCCCTTTAATTTTTTCCCTGTATAGCCTCACAATATCCTTGTAGTCCTCCTGAACTGTCTGCCTCTTCTTTCAAAGGTCATAAACTCTCATTTTTTTTCCAGAGTTCCAGCCAAATCTCTCTGTTCAGCCAGGTCACTCTTCTTCCCCGCCAGCTCGTCTTTCTCCACATGCAGAGAGCCTGCTCCTTGAGACTTCAAGATTTCCTTCTTGAAGCATATGCAGCCTCCCTGGACTCATTTGCCCTTCAACACTGGCTCCCAAGGGACTTTATCAATCAGGCTCCTCAACAAACCAAAGTCTGCCCTCCAGAAGTCCAAGGTGGCAGTTCTGCTGATCCCTCTTCTGACAAGTGAAAACTCTACCATTTCATTGCCCCAGACAGCCTCCAACATGCACATCACCCACCTTCTCTGTCCACAAACANAAAAACAGAAGACCCCAAATCACCCTGGAGAAATCCAAACTTAAAACAATTTCTTCTCTAGCCTAGAAAGTCTTAACACTTCCCAGGCAGATAAATTGCTTTCTGTGCTGGTAAGAATTTTCCTGCTAAAATTTCTGTCAGATGCTCTTTCTGCCTTGGCTGATTTAGGTGATTCCACCAAGCCTATTAATATTTTGATTTACCTTTTCAAAGTGCAGTAGTTCATGAACACTTAGCTCTAAAACTTAAATAACAATACAGCAGTTTCAGAACACCATCCAACACAGGGAAACAAAATCCCAGACTACTTCATTTTGTGGTTAACCATGCCAGGAAAGGTATTTTGTTTTGGCTATTCATGCTGTCTTTTGACTAGATAAAACTAAGATTAAAAGCAGTCTTCAGATACTTAGATAAAACTCTTGTGAATTTTTCAGACAGGATTGTGGGAAGCAACGAAAAGCATTTTGCAAAGAAGACACATACATACCTGCGGCTCTCCAATGGGCGCCCATCACTAGAGATACTTCGGGGAATGTTGGCTGCTCGTTCTGGGGGTGGCATTTTCCCTTCTCCTTTTCCAGAGCCAATCCTAGATGGCACCGGACTTTGTATTTGAGATGGTACCTGAGCCACATGAGGTCCCTGCCCTTTGCTAGCATTTCGCTGCCATTTATTATTATTTCTGAAGGGAAATTTGAATTCATATGGCATTCCTTCATTCACTTTGTACTCCATCACTGGCATACGGTAGTTTTCTGAAGAACTCCTAAAACAAAGAAATTATGATGCTATAAAAAATAAAATAATTCCATGCCGTTCACGAGAATAGAAATCTGAATACAGGCAAATCAATTCTACAAAACAGTAAATCTAAGATTTTGCTTTTTAAAAACATATATTTAAAAGGTTTTAGAATCATTTAAATGTTTAGGTTGGAAAACACCTTTAAGGTCATTGAGTTCAACCTTTAACTTAGCATTGCCAAGTTCACTAAACCATGTCCCAAGCAGTACATCTAAGCGCCCTTTAAATATCTCCAGTGATGGTGACTTAATCATTCCCTGGGCAGCCTGTTCCAGTGCTTGACAATCCTTTTGGTGAGGAAATTTTTCCTAAAATCCAATCTAAATCTCTTCTCACAGAACTTGAGGTCATTTCCTCCTGTCCTGTCACTTGTTACCCAGGAGAAGAGACTGACCCCCATCTCACTACAACCTCCTTTCAAACCCATATTGGCTGGGCCAGATCCCCTGGTTGTCTTGTACATGTTGCACGATGGCACTTCAAGATGATCTGCTCCATGACCTTCGCCAGCATCGAGGTCAGGCTGACAGGCTTGTAGTTCCCTGGATCCTCCTCCTGACCCTTCTTGTAGATGGGCATCACACTGGCTAGCCTCCAGTCAACTGGGATCTTCCTGGCTAGCCACAACTGCTGATTAATCATAAAGTGTGTCTTGGTGAGCACTTCCACCACCTCTCTTAGCATCCTCACGTGGAATCCATCCAGTCCCGCAGACCTGTGTGTGTGGCCAGGTCACTGATCATTTCCCCCTGGATTATGGGGGCTTCATTCTGCTCCCTGTCTATGTCTTCCAGGGCAGAAGGCTGAGTACTCAGACAACAACTGATCTTACTATTAAAGACTGAGGCAAAGAAAATATTAAGTACCTCAGCCGTTTCCTCATACTTTGCCACTATGCTTCCCTCCACATCAAATAAGGGATGGAGATTCTCCTTGGTCCTCTTTTTGTTCTTAATGTATTTACAGAAACATTTTCTGTTGTCTTTTACAGCAGACAGATTAATTTCCAGTTGGGTTTTGGCCCTTTAATTTTTTCCCTGTATAGCCTCACAATATCCTTGTAGTCCTCCTGAACTGTCTGCCTCTTCTTTCAAAGGTCATAAACTCTCATTTTTTTTCCAGAGTTCCAGCCAAATCTCTCTGTTCAGCCAGGTCACTCTTCTTCCCCGCCAGCTCGTCTTTCTCCACATGCAGAGAGCCTGCTCCTTGAGACTTCAAGATTTCCTTCTTGAAGCATATGCAGCCTCCCTGGACTCATTTGCCCTTCAACACTGGCTCCCAAGGGACTTTATCAATCAGGCTCCTCAACAAACCAAAGTCTGCCCTCCAGAAGTCCAAGGTGGCAGTTCTGCTGATCCCTCTTCTGACAAGTGAAAACTCTACCATTTCATTGCCCCAGACAGCCTCCAACATGCACATCACCCACCTTCTCTGTCCACAAACAGCCGGTCCAGCAGGCCAACTCCCCTATATAGTTGCCTCACCAGCAGTGTCAGGAAGTTATGCTCCACACCCTCCAAGAAGCAACTAGAGTTTTCCCTCTTCTATACTGTATTTCCAGCAGGTATCTGGTAAGTTGAGTCCCGCTCAAGAAAATGGACTAGTGATGGTGAGAGATCCATAACAGACTCCTACCATGGTATCTGCCTCGTTGACCTTCCCGGTAATTCTTACCCATTAACAATCCTATTGTCACCATCATTAAGCCTTAAACAATCAAACACTTCCTAATATACAGAGCTACCCCAACACCTCTCCTTCCTTGTCTTCCCTCCAGAAGAGTTTATAGTCAACAACTGCACCATTCTAGTTGGTTGAGTTGATACTCTTCATCTGATTACTGAGTTATAAAAGCTAAAAATATAGGCTAGAAGGGTATCTATCTCCACTTCTTAACTGGAAAAGGTTATGGGCTTTAGAACTTACCTGCATCTAGACAAATAAGACTTAAAATGTTTGTTCCTTTTGAGACACATCTTTCTGATGAATACACATTAAAAGGCAAGAGTCCCACAAAATAAGACACTCCATGATTTTCAAACATCTTTGGCTTTGGAGTATCTCAGTTGATAAATTTGTACATTATGAAAAAACCCCACTTGTTTAAAATTGTAGGTGTCAAGCCCAAAAGATATCAATTGCTTCCTGAGGGACAGAACAGCATAAAAATTGGACTAGAACAGGACATAAACTAACGCAGTTCATTTAAGAAGCAGGGCAAACTTCTGCATACATTTCGAATGAGATATCTGCAAAATAGATGTGACCTTCAGCTTCAGTGAGGCTAAATTTGATATTTCTCTTGACAAGTTTATGTATCTCTAAGTGGATATTTTTTATCATGATTACTTTGTTTATCTACCCACATCACTATCTAATGGGAAGTAAAATAAACAAGCAGTGCAAAATTTTGAACTCGCAGTTCTTCCTCTAAGTGATTACACCATTAGGGGTGAGAAATATCAGTATCTCTTCCCAGCTAAAACAGAAACAGAACTTGTTACCTGGCCATGCTGACATTAGCAAGTAGTGCAGGCTAATAGGAGAAGACAAAGTGAAACAGTTCATGCTGAGGTCTTGCTGTCCACAATAAACCCGTTTTGTGGTTTTACTTTGGCCTACCCTCTAGTCTTGACCTGCAAATTAAATTAGCTGTTGGAAGGCATGAGGTGTGCGCCTCTGAAATACATGCAGTGGAGCTTCATCTGAAAGTGCTCCTAGGCTACTCTGATGTGATTCACTGCATGCTAGATGGGGATGATCAGGAGATTTGTTTTCAAAGTCCACAACTGAACTAAAATACTGATATCCTTGTTTTTTTCTTTTCCCTTCATATTCTATGTCTCTGCTGTTCTTTCCCTAGTGCTTATTGTACCTCAGTAGTTCGTGTTTCTCTTCTTTTTTTCCAGGCATAATCCCAGTTTAAGAAGCAGGAATACACAATTTCCTCTTGATGCTGTGTCCTTAACTTCAAGGTCAGCTATCAGTCCACAAAATGAATTCAGTGGAAATGTTTTAATGTCCATGGTTTAGTAGAGATATAACCATAATAAGGCCTGCCTCTGTGTAGGGCATCGGAATATGAACTGGGGTATTTGGATGTATTTTTGCATCTGCTGCTGACCTTGTATATGTGCCTGTTGTCAAGTCAGCTTATCTAACTACACCCTTGCTCTCCTTCTAACTTCTGCTAATCAATTTATTAGGATAGGGACTGCTTCTCCTATGAATGTACTGTTCCAAGCAGAACGGATCTTCATTTCAGTGCCAGTCTGCAGAAGTTACTGCAGTAGAAATACTAAATGACTTACAGAGGACAAAGAAAATACTCCAATTCCAGAAAACTGATTGCCAAAAAGAAATTGCTTTGTGCAAACATTTAAGTGTAGTCTCTAGTAATATATGTAGGACAGCTACAAACACAGGACAGTTTCTGAACTTTTACGATTTTGGATAGAGCGAGCAGGATCAAGAGTTGCTTTACAGACTTTTATAACTAGCAATAACCCACCATGAACATTTGCTCACTATAAGACAACAACAAAACTCACTGACACTGAGTACAGTATTTCAAAAAGTGCAGTCATTTCTCTTACTGCTATGGGTTTGGATACACGAAAGGTAAGCCTGCTTTTGGCTGTACTTAATTTAGTTCAGGAATAATAGGATCTCTGCTTTCCACACAGATTTTTCTGCTCTAATCCTTTTGCAATGACTGCAGCTGAACTTTCCATTTGCTTGGGCTGCTAAATACTGTTCAAAAGCTTTCCAAATACCTCATGGGTGACCTTATGCCACTGCTCATTTTAATTCCTGACATGTATTCAATTTTCCACTGACAAGTAAAGGACAACTAAAACTGCTTTCCTTTCTGCTCCTCTTTTCCTACCATTTATAAAAGGAGTTAATATTGCTCGCAGTAAAAACAAACACGGACTTTTATGCAAGGTCTTTGCTCAGAGATGTGATTTCATATCACTGTAATAAATATGCATTTAAGTTCAGCCCCAACCTTCAGTAGACAAAGATTTAGCAACTACCCTACAAAGATATGAACTGATTAGAAAGCAGCCGTGCAAAACGTTCTGTCTCTTACTCCAAGGAACACACTGAACTTTGGTTACTGCACTGACTTCTTCTTGGCAAATCTAGCCTAAACCTTCAGTTAGCCTGCAGGCAAATTTATTCTACTAAAGATCATTCCATTTTAATCATATAGCATTTGCAAGATACAAACACAGGATGTCAGGAATACGGGAATCAGATTTAGTGATGTCGCTGAACGCTACAGACCAATGCTGAAAGTTCAGATGGGAGCAGTAAAAAATGTAAAAACTTTAGTGTGATTTCAGGGATTTAATGCACATCTTAACAAAAAAGCACGTATTACTGCTTATTTCTGATCAAGCAACATTTTTTAAGCTGTAAAAACAATAGTATAGTTGACACAAGCTTCAGGCTTAACACGGACGGGAAGTGAGAGATATGCAGCAAGATCTACTATTGAGTAAAGAACTGTTTGAAGCAATTTCTCTGGCCAGATCCATACTTTGATAAACCCTTATCATTTACAGCCTTACTTATTGTGAAAATAGAAGAATGTAAGTCTATTCATAGCTTTCAAGAATTATATCCACAGGCATACAAATTACCAACAAATGGGATAGCAGGCAGGGAAGTGTATGATTCATTTTGGTGCATGCTAAACACACAACTGTCACCAAAAAGTTGTTTGATTTCCATGTTAAATTCCATTCCATGGACATAAATTACATGAACTTCACATTTATTAAATTTTGGTATTCAATTAATATTTTGGGGGGCCGGGAGACTGCATATGGACAGGTTTTTTCCCCGCTCTCCTCTTTCACCTTACAATACTGGATGCTATGTTAGAATTATACTATGGTTTCTTCCCCCAGGACCCCCAAAAATAAGACACAATTTCAGAGCCAATATAGCTACTACACAATACCTGCGTGGTGTGCAGTCCTCATATGGAGGGACAATGACGACCTTCACTGTTACTGATGTTCTGAGAAGATCAATCATTTGTTCATGACTCAGAGTGGCTACAGCCACCTTGCAGATCTCCACCAGCCGGCTGCCCTGCCGCAGTCCTGCCTGCCACGCGTAGCCATAGGGCTCAACATCTGCCACAATGCCTTCATAGTTTACATGGAATCCAAGCTGACCCAGACCATTCCTACGCAGAGTCATCTCCACTGTTTCACAGCCCTTGGTCACAAGCTGAGAATTGAAATGAAGACAGATTTTAACACACTGAGAGACTTCCAGTGCTAATAGAGGTTTTAAGGGCCCCTTTTTCACACGATCAACCAACTCCGAAGACAATGGTGGGACACAACCAAGGAATATATAATGCAATCCTAGGTACATGATCAGCTGAAATGGATCTTGTCACTCAAACTAGTATTTTCAGTAGAATCTCATTACCCTTGGAATTTTTACTGAAACCACAGGAATTTCAGAAGATCCATGGCAGCACACAACAGAAAAACACAAGGAGCTACACAAGCATCTCTATCTTTAATGGTTTAGTAACCAAATAAACATTCTACATTTCTAGCTATTTCAGTAAGCTGAAAGGTTACTTTCAGTCAGAATGTGGTAGCATGCAGCTACAAAGCACAGCGAACTGGGGACTATGCCTACTCTATGTCCCATGAGCATGAATACTATCAAAAAGCAATTTAATAGGGCCAAGATTTCAATTTTTTTCTGGTCATTATACAACTACAGTTGCGAAATGACAGGAAGGACAATAAACATAACGTACACTAAGTCAATCTCAAAGATATTGCAGTTTCATTTGAAACAAGATATAACAAACCTGTAAAACAGAGAAAAGGAAGGAAAACAAGAAAAAGAAATGTGACACTTCTGCAATTGTGTGGGAGCAAATTACACATCTGAAGGACCTGATATTTTGAATATATTGAAACATTTTTGACACACGCAATCAGTTGAGGTTGGCTGTTATCTGATAAAAGTGAGAGTGATATTGGATTTTGAGAAGTAAGAGCAGGAAAGTCCTTACAGATTTCATTACAAACAATTAAAACAGTTTTAGGGATTCCAGGCATCACTCAAATTTAAGCTTTACTTGGCAGCTGGGTGACAAAATAAAGCAAAGAAGGGGAACCAAACAAGAGAACACATTCTAACCTCCAGCCTTTTGACGATCTCTTTGATATCATCAATGTTGCTGATGAAGCTCTCCAAAGAAACACATTCACCTCTCTCATAGAATATTTTGATATTTGTGTCCGTTGAAGTCCACCCTATCACATCTCGACAGGAGCAATTGAACACCACGCTTTTTGTGTCCTGTTCAATGAGGACTACAAACTCATTAGAGATGCCTAGGAGACAGTCTATTTCCATACCCTTGCTGTAGTCTTTTGCATGGACACTCCATACAATCGCACCAGAACTATAGATCTCTGCTCCTGGATAAGGTTTGGACTTTTCTTTCTTTTTTGAAGCAAGTGAGATGAAGGGGAACTTGCCAGAAGGGTCAATAGGTGTGTTGGTGACATTCTTCTCTGCCAAGTCTTTCAAGTACTCTTGACGGGTCCTGGTGGCCATTGCGCGGAACTTTTCTGACTTATGAGCAGCATTCTCTGCATTAATGACTTTGGCTAGTAAGAAGTCCCTGAAGACATTTGACTTAGGAAACGTCACGCCTTTTGGAATAGGTGGTCCAAAGGATGGTACATCTCTGGATCTTGTCACAGCAACACTAAATAAAAAAAAAGTATAAAGAAGAAACTGTGTTTCACTCTATGCAGTTTTGCATACAGAATATACATTCGCTTTTTCCCCTCAATTTTTTTTTCCATTTCTCAGTAATATGCCTGTATTTACATATTAATGTTGTCAGTGTGGCAATTATGTCCCCCTTACTGAATAAACAGAAAGCCACCTTTTTTTTTGCATATAGGCATTTTTGAGTCATTCCCAGTACCACAGCTTAAAATGAGTTTCCAGTGCAAAACTGCAGGTTTTTCTGACAAAGTAATCACTCATGTATGATAGTTCTGAATTTTGACTTCAGTACAAAGAGAAAATTTCTAACTCACACTATTACAAAAGCTAGCTTAGAATTTAGATACCTAATGCTGAAAGGCTCATCTGAAACCAAGGTAAAGTGTATGATCATTACCAGAGATATAAATTAAATGAACATATTAAAAAGACAAAGCCATCTCACAAGGCCAGTTACACTGTAAAAATCATCTTCTGGTGACTGAATGGATATGTACATCACACTACTGGTTTGTGGTTTAAATTTCCGGATTGAAAACCTCACTAGCTGATACTGCATGATAGTGATAGAAGCAGACTACAAAAATACCAGAAACAAGAAATTTCTCAGAAGTCTGGAGATACATACTTTCAACTCCTCCTTTTAGTTTGTGTACCTAGTGATGGACTGATAATAAGACTGCCTTAGGAACGATGAGAAGGTTAGATATTCTCAATTGTCAATTCTCTTCTGATATTAATCAGATGAGTTGTTTGGCATCACTGAAGATCTGACATTCCAATACAGCATCATTCACTTGGCAATCTGTCCTAAGAAGAGACTGACAACTGTACTGTGATAGTTTTGTGACAAGAAATGCTTCAACAGTTTGAATATGATTTACCACATATTTATAACTAGGTCTGAAAAAGCATTAACTAATTTTGGCCAAAATACCATAGCAATGGAGATAAAGAAGAATAGAATGAAACTTGATCACATTAGAAAAGCATGTGGTGTTTCATTTAGACAACTGGCTGGTATTATGTTCACATTTTGTTTTTCTCTGAATCCTTAAACATAACCAGAGAAATCCCCCCCAAATACTAGTAACTGAGACTGCAGAGTAGATCTTTTGAGGGAGTACACAGAAACACCAAAAATGAAAATGAATGTCATCCAATCTTTAACAATATCTTCTGGTTTTGAGTAGTGGGGTGTTTTGCTTGTTTTAGTTTTGTCATTTGAAAGGGCTTTTCCAATTAGATTTTCTGACAACTGATATTGAAAGCCTTCATTACTGTTAAATTTCCTCCAAATGTATGCCGGTATATCTAAAAGTATGCAACAGGGGGTGCTCATGAAGCAACTATCTGACTCATCTTCAGTGGTCCTAAAGGGTCTGCTATTACGAGACGGAAGCCTAAGCGTTAAACACAATTACAGGGTGCAATCAAAAACTACCAGTAAGATTTTGCCTCATTCCATTTCCAATATCATGAATCACAGGGGTAAGAATTCAATCTTTAATGCGTGCTAGAGGAGTTTTAAAAAGCTCATGATTTAGACAGAGACACCAGACTTTTGAAATATTGTTTATCTTAGTTGGGAAAGAGAATCACTGGCCAAGACAGTGCTTGATTTTATTCCTTTTATGTAGTTTTTTAATATAAATTCCAGTACATTTTTATGCTATATGGTTTCCTGTTTTGTCTAGAATTATGAATCTATGAAACTGTTCCAAGAATTCAGTGAAAAAGAGGTCAGACTAACTAGAAAAGTTTCCTAGGAAAACTTTTCATAATAGAATTCTACAAATTTAAATCAAGTGTCTTCACTGGGAGGACAGAAGAAGAAAGAATTTTAATCTTCAAGACAGTACGAAGAACATAGAATGTTCTGGTGATCTCGTGTATCACTCACAATTATTTTTCCTACCTGTTCCCCCCTCCCCTTAAAAATGTAAGCCTGAACGATCCATCACTGAAGCCAAAATTACTATTAAGTAACCAGTAAAGGTTCCCGGCCTTGCAGTTGTAAACACTTGAAATATGAAGTGATTCAGGACTCTGAAGGTCAGAAATAGAACCCTCAAATATTTAAATTTATTACAGTTCAGAAAGTATAAATCTTTCCTACCCCTTTTAAAAGAAAGAAATTGAAAATATGCAGTCATATTACTAAAAATAAGAGTCCAAAGCAGATCTTGGTCTATATTGCAACATGCAATTCAAATGGAAAATTCATCTGCAGTTCTCATAGATGCATTTCTTACTTTCCTTTTACTTCAAAATCATTTTCTGTACAGAGCTGAAACATATGTCTAAGAGTATAACAACAAGCTGTGTCCACATAAATCATGTTACAGTTGAATTTGTCAATAAGCTGCCTGAAAATGAACATTCCTACTCCAGAAGAGTTAATACATGTGTGAACTTCAGCAAAAGTTTCTGAGGAAAAGCATTTGAACCCTCTATACATACTTGAAAGATAATGAATACACCGTAATGAAGACACTGAAGACTTAGATTTTCTTCTAAATAAACTTTTTTTATATAAATAATATACTTAAGTGAAGATCTGTATTTCGGAGAAAACAAGTTAATTCTAAGACTACCTAACTTCAAGATAGTTACTCTTCTAAATCCATTGCTCTGACATTTCATATTTTACAAGAGAAAGCTTTATAGATGTTTTCTGAGATAACATTTAAAAATAAAAATACTTTAAGAGTTCAGCATATAACAAAGGGAAAAAGTTTCACTAATCATAGAAGGATGGGCGTGTTACATATGCTTGTAATACAGTTAAAAAAATTATGCTAAATAGCAATTTCATCTTGCAATTCTTCATTGTATTTTACTATCAATTACTATTGATAGTAACCAATAGAATATTACCATTTTCTATTTTGATCATATTGACTTTAAAGTCACATTAAGGCTAATTTTTTTTTGGCTTCATAGTTCTCTGTAATTTCTTTGTTAAACTGAAATGAGATGAGAAATTAAAATATTTCAGAGACCTTAGCTTCTTTCCGAAAGGTTGTCATACTTTTTAACTGTGTTAATTTTAGAAATGGAACATAAGCTTAGATCACCAAATGATCTGAACAAGAATTTTGTTTTTTCTATTTCTTTCAATGCAAAAATATTCTTCTAGCATTTTCTTAATAAAAAGAATAAAAGGGAAGTGAGAAAGCAATTTTAAAGTAATTTCCAAAAGCTTGAGAGGCACCTGTATGTGCACGTGTGCACACACATATCCTGATAGCATGAATTTCCTCATTAGGTGTGTTTCATTTACATACTCATACTTTTCAAAAAGTGTTCTAAATTCACATGACCCAAAACCTTCCCAAACCCTATCTTTCCTTACATTTCCCTACTGAGAATTTAAGAGAACGACACCTCCCCTTGCACTCAAAACCCACGTTTTCAGTAAATCTAGCAAGAGCTACCTGTAACAAACGCTGTCAGTACAGGGGCCGTGCACTCTTACAATGACAAAGACATGCTGGAAGTGGGATCGAATGTTCTTTGGGCTGAATGGTTGTGCTCCAGGCTCCTGGAAAACTATTGTCACAATATCATTTCCAATATGTCGTTTTCTCAGAAGCTTTAAAAGAAAAAAAAAAAAAGATGCAGAGGTTAAAACACAGTCTTTCACCAATTTCCAATGATTTATTTCTTATTGTTATAAATTACTTTTGTTCAATTTCTTTCCCCAAGGGATACTTCAAGCTGAAAGCTGAAACAATTGCAGATTTATAATAAATATAAACACCAGAATTAGTCATCTAATAAATTTCAGGCATGGCAGTTTTCATAACAATTTCATTTTCATATGTAGCATACAGAAAGAACTTGTAAGGGAAAATTCTAAGCTAAACAAAGGGGTAAAACAACAACAAACCCTACTAGTATAAAGCGTAACCAGTGATTTATGGAAGCAGGAAAATATTCCTCTTTTCACACTTTCTTACAAAGCAGTGTTTGGTTCTATTTCAAGTTGAAAATAGTTAGTTGTAACTGTCCTTAAGACACTATATAGTAACTTTCTGCTACACTTTTTTCAGTAAATACAAGACTACAGTAGAAGAAAAGATAAACTACGAAGTAGAAAATTTAATGTACAAAAGCAAAGTAAAAAGAAATCTATTAACTTCTATTTTAAAAGGAATTTTCTGTTTTATTTGCAGAAGTACAAAGCATCATTTTTAGAATAAAATGCATATACATCGTTCACAACATGATGGCTTAGTGTTTGACAAGACTAAGGTACTTCAGTGTAACAAAGCAGATCAGCCTACACAGCTCTTCAGTATAATGTAATTTAAAAGAAAAGAAAGAGGAGGGAAAAAAGGATTTTGATAAAAGAATTTTGACTCATGTCTTCTTGTGTAGTGTGCTGGACCACCTACTCATTACCTGATTCTGTGCATATTAAAACTTGCTAAATGCAATCCTTAAAGGACAATTGACTTAGCTGTAGAAGGTTTAAAACAATTTAAAATTATCAAGTACACTATGGCCCTTTTGACATAAGGTATGAACTCATTTATGTAACACAGATATGCTACTGACATTATTGTATCTTATTTACTATGTAAATGAATAATATATATTATTTACAAGGTAATGCACAATTAAATAGAAACAAACCCAATGGAGAAAAATCTACCTACAATGATCTGTTTAGCTCATTTTCCTAACACAAAGATGGCCACTTTTACTTCTGGTTCCTTAAGTGTTTTCTTTGCTAGTAACAAATGAGAGTTGTCATAAATATTCAGTAGTTCATCTACTTCTGAGAAGGAGGGAAAAATAATTCTAAATAGGCATAGCCCATCTTACCTGTTGCTTGTTGTTTGGAGTATATGGCAACATAGTAGAAACATGGAACATGATTTCATAGTCCTTGTATGTTGTGTACAGAGAGTGAGTACCTGTTGAATCAGCTGCAGTTAAAGAAAAAAGACAAAATAAAAGCGTCATTAAAAAAAGGAAGTTTAAAAACAAAGTGTCGTTATTATCAAAGAAAATCATCAGTCAAGACAAGAATTCTTGTACATCCTCAATCCTAGCTGAAATATCAGCAAATAAGAACTTTCTCAGAGTTTATTTACCTGCCAGAGCAAAAGCTGCATACAGATGGCCTGTAGAATTTTGCAAACTTTTCTCTCAAGAAAAATTCGTTAGGAATAGGAAATGTGTATCAGAAGACCCTGAAGAAAGCCTATTTAAGTATGAAAAGTGATAAAGTCTGAGACAATTTTCAACCATCACCCAATGTCTTGGAATGAAACTGAACTGTAAGGAATGTGAAAACACCTTCAGAAAGCAAGGCAGACAGATACTGAAAATAGTTAAATTGCAATGGACATATAACCCACAATAAGAACAGAATGGATTCTCTGAAACAGATTTCAGGACTCTGAATTAAATGTAATGCAGTCAGATAAAACCTTCATTAAAAAGAGGTGCTTTATGGCCAGGAACAGTCAAAACTCCAAACAGTATGCTGGCATGTTTGTAACTGATGATGGCAAAAGCCCACAACACTGACATCACAATGCTGGTATATTAATCATAGGTACTCGGACCTGTTTTGGGTTCTGGTCACCCTATTTTAAAAGCTATAGAAGAGAGAGAAGTGATTCAAAAAGGAGCCACAGAAATAACTGTATGTGGATGAAGATACTTCCATGTGGAAAGAAAATGATAAAAATTAGGATAATTATGTTTAGAAAGAAAAAAAAACAGGGACATTATCGAGTTTATAATGTGTTGGTTAAAAACAACACTTGATTACAAGACAAACTGTGAACTTCTGTTTTTACTTTTTCTTTCGGTCTCAAAAAGTGACCTTGAAAAATGTTCCATTCATTTAAATAGGAACACGTTTAAAGATGAAATAGTGAGTATATTCTATTAAATAGAACTACTGTCCACAGTGTAAAAAGCCCGTTTTCAAACAGAACGTTAAAAATAACTAGTTATATATATATATGTGGAAAAAAAGCATCCTGGTTATCTGAAGTTATATAAACATGCTACTGAATTATATAATCCCGAAATTATATAAATAGATAATATTTTTAACAGCATATTTTAAAAAGCTGTTAAAATCTACATATTGGGTCTTTTTATTAGCAGAGAGATGATTCTACTAAGAAGATAATAGCTCTCAGGTTTGTGAGGCATTCACAGTAACATAAATATACAGCTTCTTTATCCAGATTTTGAGTATAAACTTTGAGAAGTTTGTTTTCTGTCAGATTCAGAATAATAAAAGAGAGGTAGCTTTACTGTAAATGAAAAGCCACAAAATCATCCATAAAATGAAATGGAAAATTTTCTACTTTAGAGCTGCATACAGATTTTGCACTTTCAGATCACCTATATAGAAAAAAACGAAAATGAGAAATAAAAGATTCCTACAACCTCATAAAAAACCCGGTCCTTCTCAGTTAATGTTTCAAGGACATTGGGCTCTCTTTTCCAGCATTCAATATTGCCAGTAGTCTAAGCTAGCTAACGGCTAAATATTTTCTTTTTAATGTTAATTAGAACCGAAGGACAGCTGAAAGGGAAGCAATTCATCTTGCCCCCCTGTTCACAGCAGCCTCCATCATCTGCCTGTTCACTGGAATGCACTGTAGGAGGCAGATGCACCTGAAAGTAACCTAAACATCAACATCACTTCTTATTGGCTTTACTTGTCTGTCTGTCAAGATGATAATTTGTACACCCGCTTTCATAAGTAGAGCACACAAAAATATCACAAATAAATGGAAAGAGGGAGCAGATGTGAAAAGACAGGGAAATGAGCAAATATACCGGGGAAGGAAGGTGCCAAAAGAGGGGAAGGGACCCAAAAGGGGTTGGGGGAAACAAATAAAGCAATTCTGATCAAAAAAATATGCTAGAACATCTACATATTTAAGAAAAACTTCCAATTTTTCTGGATGGACTTCATTTCAGGCAGAAAAGGGTTCTTTCTCAGAAAAGCACTGCTTCTGAAAACTAAATAATCAGGTTATAATCCAAATGACACATTTAATAATTCCAATTATTTCCAAGTACTTCACAGCTCAAATCCCTCTTATTCAAATCCAACTACAAACAGAAGTACATGTCCACAACAGACTGCGCATGTCTCTCACCATTCGGATTTCTTTTTCCTTTCAAGTCCAGAGTGCTTTCTCTGAAGTACAATACAGTAATTACAGGTGCTTGTTTTAAATCAAATCAAATCACAGCCACTGCAGCAATTCCAAGACTGCATACTGGAATAATATCCATCATTTCAAGGTCAGAACTGGGAGCCAGTACTGTAAGCTACTTCAGTTTCCTTCTACTTAACACAGGCTCGAGGGATCTACAAATTCATTAGCACCTTTTTATAGTGAAGACATTCCCTCCTGCCATCAGTTTATGTTATAGCTCTTCATGATGTCTTCCCTGCTTTGCCCCATTACTGGATTTGGCTACTTAGCTCAGGCATTATCTGATCTTTTTTTCCTTCCACCATTAATCCCCTTTAGAAAAATCCACCTTAGTCTTCTGTCCTTCCAATGATTCACAGCTATCTTCAAAAGGACTGTCTTAACAGACTCACATTTAAGTGTTTTTTTCCAGCACCAACAGTGCTCAAAATTGACTGACATCACTAGCACACTGCTGAAACTTCACCTCACTGAATCCACAGGACTGTGTCAGCCTGCTTCCACAGCAGATTAAACTACCCCTGCGCTAGAAAACTGTATAAAATCCACTACACGCAGAAAATCTAACTCAGTGTTTCAAAGGAAAACATTGCAAGGAATTCTAGGAGAACAAATAATAAACGATACTGATGAGACAAGACAGCCATTCCTACAAACTGCTGCAGGGCCAACAATTAAAAGCATGAGAACAAAAATTTCCAAAACTTAATATTGCTCCCCTCTACCTTTGCTGTCAGCAGCTGTCAAAACTGCCCTTCTTTCTGTCATATACAAGGATTACTGCAAGCACTCATGTTCAACTTCTACAATACCCAAGTTAATTTCAGACGGAATTTCCGAGGACAAAATCTTTTAGCTTGTAACAAGAAAAAGTATACATGTAACACAAAGGCAGAGAAACGCAGATGGACTTTCCTTCAACTCTTTTTCTGCTTCTTAAGTAAATAAGAAACCTCTGACCTCCTTTGGCTATTGGTCCCCCAGCAAATGTCTCAGACCCAAAAGTAAGTCTGTTCTTATTTCCACATGGTCAGAAAGATGTTTTACAGTACAAGTCAGAAAGGTAATCTATCTGTATTATTTCATCACAAACTGAGTTTTAATGACAACTCCATAAATTAAATGTCAATTTGAAATCCATTCATTGCTTAGATGTTTTACCTATTTAATAATTTCTGTTCAGTTTTTATACTCTTCTCATATCTTAGCCAGAAAGCCATGCAGTATATAAACATCCAGTACAGAAACCAACTATTAGCAGCTAAGTTTATAATGTCATCAAATAAACTCCCACACTCAAATGAATCAAATTTCCTCATTTCCTGCATCAAACTACCACTTCGTTGGCACATGGCACATATTACCATATAATAGAAGATATCCTGAGTTGGAAGGGACTCACAAGGGTCACAGCAGTCCAACTCCTAGCT
Source organism: Campylorhamphus procurvoides (assembly GCA_013396655.1). NCBI lineage: Eukaryota > Metazoa > Chordata > Aves > Passeriformes > Dendrocolaptidae > Campylorhamphus > Campylorhamphus procurvoides. The sequence goes on along the minus strand of WBMV01005836.1, from coordinate 2,962,009 downwards.
CGGCACAGGACATCCCAAGAATCACACCATGTGCCTGAGAGCATTGTCCAAACATGTCTTGAACTCTGGCAGGCTTGGCGGTGTGACCACTGCCCTGGGGAGCCTGTTCCAGCACCCAACCACCTTCTGGGTGAAGAACCTTTTTCCAATATCCAACCTAAACCTTCTCTGACACAGCTTCATGCCATTCCCTCAGGTCCTATCACTGGTCACCACAGAGGAGAGATCAGTGCCTACCCCTCCACTTCCCTTTATGGGGAAGTTGTAACAGAGGTCTCTCTCCCTAGTCTCCTCTTCTCTAGGGAAGCTGGCCTGCATACATTCTATATGTAATCATATTTTATCCAGCCCCAAAAGTTGTTGCCACTAAACACATTTGTTTACGGAGTCAGTCTTATTCATAACATATTCTTAAGTATCTTAATAGCTGAAACCCCTCAATGCCAGAGTTGTATTTGTTTGCTGCTACCTCTGAAGTTCTGCATGCCTGCATTATATTGGTTGTTACATATATTACATCACTCTTCAAAATTCTTCTGTATAAAATGAACACATCCCTTTCTTACCACTTGGGAATTCTGACTTTCTCCTCAACCCAACACCCTTTTTTCCAAATCTGTTCTCTTGTCTAGTGTTCAAGAGAAAAAAACAGCACTTTTTCATAATGTATTTTCTAAATAATCTGCTTTTCCTTTGGCCTAGGTGATGGAAAGTGGATCTCAGCAGACCCTAATTTTTTTGTTTGAACATGCAAACTTAATGGGCTATGGCTTCTTTTGTTGCAATCCAGGGTATGGAAGGGACTGTCTGCTATGGACAAGACAGGGAAAATAAAAGTGAATGAGTGCCAAACCCTTCCCCGTCTCTAACGTAACAGAAATGACAGCATTCAGAGTGAAAAACTGTTTCTTATCATCCATTCATGAAAGTAAAAGCTTTAAAATTCAGACAGTCTTATTTGAAGTGGGTAAGTTTTAAGTACTTGGCTGTTACATTGCATCAGGAATTTACCTCCTGTTTACAAAGGAAATCCTTATTACATAATAATGCCAGTCAACCACATTGGGTGACTCCTCTATCCCTTACATTTCCAAATTTCTCATTGCAATTAAATTATCTCTGACTAAATCCCTCTTTATGGGGTATAACCTAGTTTTTGGTTCTCTTTGAGCCAATCACAACAGAAGAATCTAAGCCAGCACGTCCTTTTCCTGATGCTGCTGAAGTGCAGGCATTTGCTGTGCTACAAAGCTTTAGGACGGCATTCTCATTGGTCTGATTAGAATCAGTGGGCTTGTGTGTGTAAATGCAGAGTGGGCAAACCCAAGCAACACAAGTTACATATTTCTTTCTATGAATTGTTGTTACCCTTTCACTTGAGTGATTTGAGTACTCAACTGAAATGTCGAAAGTGGTTTCAAATTCTCCTCCTATGTAATGGGACAGGGCTGATAACTCACCAAAATGTTTCCTAATCAATGTTTCAGCTGAGATGTATTGCAGTCAGTTTGTTGTTGTTGCTTTTCACTTCTCAGTTCAAGAGGGGCTATAAGTCTGCAGTTCAATAGTTAGAACTTCCTCCTAGTGGAGTAGGCCTTGTAGAGGCTCTAGACTTTGCTCCTGTGACTGAAAAACACAGAGTCCTAGAAGTTCATTAAGAGACCTGGGCCCTTTTAGTTGAGGACTCTGACTCCCTCTCAGAGCAACTGGATGTTGAAGAAATCTCCATCTGTTATAACTATAAACAACTTGCTGACGGTCCTAAGAGTCCACACCAGAGTGGAAAACTTGTTTGTCTTGTACAGGAACTGTACATAAAGGTCAGTGTAAGTTCGTTGCTCACAGAATCCTATGCCTTATTCCTTGTAATACCAGTGGGGAGCTCCTCCATAAGGCAGAAGCCAGGCCGAGAATTACTGAGCTGATCCCATCCATCAATTTAAAATACTGAGAAATACAACTAAGTGAGGGGGAGGCGAAAAAAGGCATGCATTACAACCAGAAAATAAAGTAAAATGACTGAAGTTATAATTTGAAAGATCACTGTGATGTTTGTGACTTTAAAGTGATGCCCGTAAACTTCCTAGCCACTGTAGGATAGGTGACATTTTCAAGCTCTAATTCCTATCCCAAGTCTGCAGGCTGCCAGGAGATAGACTGCTTCCCCTCTGGTAATTTTAGAAATAAACAAACAAAACTTGAAAAGTAGCATCTCTTTTTCACAGTGGCTCTGGCAGAACTCCAAACCTAAAGCCCTTGAAGGATCCAATAGACTTAAACAGGCTTTCAGTTAATAGCATGCATGATATTTCTCCTTTTAAAAAAATTACTGTTACGGATACTTACCAATTAGGCCTCTAAAAATTTCTAAGAACAACAACTGTTCCGAAACTGCTTTTTGCTAGAGCAACTTTACTTTTCTAAATTTTCATAAATTAAAAATATTGTGAAAATTTCCAGAGTACATCTACAAATCAGCTCACCTTCAGGAACAGAAAATGTTCCTATGTGTCTTAGCTCATGCAACTGCTTTTCCCAAGTTACAAAGTATTGTCAGAAGTATAGAGACTAGCCAAGTAGCCTACATAGGTCAGATCTCAGAAGTCAATGAACAGACATTTTAAGTACATCTTTGTAATCAACTGTGCTGACACTGAATAGAATTCTTATACAGGAAAATTTCCTAAGTAATGAGACTCCAAGAACTATTTCAAGACAGTGATCTCTAGCAACAGAAGAGCACAGAGCTGAAAGATGGAGAAGCTCACTTCCTACCTGTAGGTCTAGCTGTTTAAACAAAACCTATAAACATAAGTCACAGTAGAAACCACAACCTCTTCCTTTTCAGGTCTTTCTGTGTTTGGGCCAAGGCAAAAACGACTGATTATTTAGGGTAGCTATTGAAGATGTATTGCCTGGCTGTATTCTGCTGTTCACATATTCCCCACATCTGAGATGCAGCTCTTAAGACCACCTCTGGTCTTTAGCATTTTGTCTACCACAAAGTGGCTTTTTTTGGTTGTTGGTTTTTTGTTTTTTTTTTCCCATTTCCTGTGTAGAATATGCTTTAAGTGTTTTCGAATGCAGCTATCCAAAGAGCTTAGCACTGTGTCCCCAGAGCATTTTCTCTTTCACCACTGTCCTAGTTCAGCAGGAGGGACCAGTTATCACTATGTGGGGGTGATTAAAGCTGTGTATTCTACACCCTCTATTCATTCCCCAAGAACAATGGACCATNCTTATAATCTCTCTTGTGGTGGATCCATTTCTCCTGCTGGTTTACCTCTAAACCAGCACAGCCACATTCAGTCTGTACTTTGCATTTTGGCAGAAAGGAAAACATAGCACCATTGAGATCAGCTACAAAAGTTTGCTGCCAGTGTTTGCATTTGCTGCTGTCTAAAGCTACTCATTAAGAACTCCTGCATGCTGTGTAGTCAAATGTTTTCTCAGCAAGCCTGCTAACAACATAACCCAGAAGATTTCAGACAACTTAGAGTTCCTAAGCAGTTCTGGCTGATGAGGGCCCACAAACGTGAGGTTATACACCTTGACTGGAACAAAACGTAGGAAACTCTTCGTGAAAGCAGCAGGTTCCACTCAGAGGATTCCTCTTCCTTTCTGATCACGGTGTTCATATAAAGCCTTTTTGTATTTTTATATACAGACTGGAGCAATGTGAAAACCAGAGCAATGTGACCTGCCAGCTCTTAACACAGAGGAGAAACTCTCATTACAAGGAGACAACTCTCAAAACCAGGAGAGATTCAGTCAACTAAAAGTTCATGTTTCTATTCAACAGGTGCTAGATTCTACCTGAACTCAAAACCTTGCAAAATTCTTTCCTTGGGTTGGAAGCAATAAGAAGAAACTCAAAAGATCTCTGGAAAATTTTGCTGCTTAGAAGAAAATGCAAAATAAATACATAAAAGACAGAGCATTCATGGATGTATCTGAGCAGAGAAATCAACTCTTAATCATACACCATTTACATATATTAGAAACCAGTGTGCGGGAACTGACACCAAAATAAGGGTTAGTTCTTTTTTCATTTCTTAACTAAAGCTGTAAAAAGGGAAGAGAGGATTTTACTTTAACTACTGAAAGTAACAAGAAGGTCACTACGTAAGCCCAGAAGCTAAATAAATTTTCTCTGTTTTACATACACATTTGATTTTTGACCTAGCTTATCTTTAAAACCAATAAAATAACAGTTCAGAGCTAAAGAGAAGAAAAACCCAGCCTGAGAATAGTGCATATTTCCATTATAGGAAAGAAAATGTTACAAGAAGAAACTGCCTGGCTCTCATTTGGAATCATGCATATAATCCTGGTCGCTAAAATGAAAGAGACTGAATTCAAACTTGGATGAGTGCAGAGGAAGGTTATCTGGTAATATTGCATGGGTGTTGGGGTGGGGGGCAATCAGAGAAATCTATACCTCACATACCAGTGAGACTTGGCTTATTAAGGGCAACATCACAAAAGTATAGAGGAGATACAACTGCAAAATGGAAATGGAGTACTGTGTCCAGTACCTGGATGTCAGTATTGAGTCCCCACTTGGAACGCTGCATCCAGCTCTGGGATAGTCAGCACAGGAAGGACATGGACCTGTCAGAGTGAGCCTAAAGGTGGTCCACTGAGCTGATCAGGGGGCTGAAGCACCTCTTCTATGAGGACAGCTGAGAGCATTTGTATTATTCAGGCTAGAGCAGAGAAGGCTCTGAGCAGCATTCCAGAGGCCTACAGGAGAGCTGGAAAGGGACTTTACACCAGAACATGTAGTGAAAGGATAAGGGAGAATGATTTTAAACTGAAGGAGGGCAGGTTTAGATTAGATATTGGGAAGAAATTCTTTACTGTGTGGGCGGTGAGATACTGGAACAGGTCACCCAGAGAAGCTAGGGATGCCCCATCCCTGAAAGTGTTCAAGGCCTGGTTGCATGGGGCTCTGGCCTAGTGGAAGGTGCCCCTGCCCACAGCAGGGATGTTGAAATGAAATGATCTTTTCCTTTTCAACCCAAACCATTCTATGATTCTATGAAATGCACTCCAATGAATAACTACAACAGAGGTAATACAAATATTGCAAGTGAAAGAAAGCAGGCTCAAGGTTAAATGTGTGTGAAATAGGTATTAATTTAGGTTTAAACCCACAGGTTTTATAACTCTGAGGACTGATGACCAGACTGGTGAAGAACAGCCTGAGGAGATGGCAACAATATTCCTGTAGGAATTAAGAACACAAGGTAGAATGGTGGAGCACTAAAGCACAAATTACTGCATGTGTGCTTGGAGACCCATGACAAGTCCACAGCTTTTGCTGCACTGAAGTTGATGAATGCTTTTCGGCTTTCATGAATCAACTCCTTATATAATTTCCTTTGCCACAAGTGAGCAAAACAGCAAAAGATTTCCATAGGAACTGGTAAGTTCTAATGCTCAAAGAAAAGGAATACAGACTAAAATTTACTCCTGAGTAATTTAAACAGATCTACAAATTGAACATAGCACATGCTAGCTGACAAACAGGTATTTCACATGTTTGATTGCAAAAACAGGGAGTTTCTTTTATAGATATGGTCACCCAAGATCATCTTGCCACTGTGTTTTTGTTGCAATATGTTTTACAGTTAAAGCTGATAATTTAACTGTCAAATCCAGTTTAATTTCCATAACTCAAAAGAAAAACCAGAGGGAGGAATATATTTGACAGCATGACTAAGACAAAGCTGCCTAGAAGAAAAACTGCATGCAACAGACATCAGAAAAGCAGATCAACTCATCAAGGTGGAGTGACATAGATGGCTTCTCAAAAGGATTTGGTGACGGTTTAGAAGAATATCATTAAAAGAAAATATGACATACCAACTGTATTGATTAGTCTTTAGACAACACGCTGACGATGGATTTGCAATACCAATAATGATTCCATAGTTACTGGTTTCTTGTTGCAGCTTTGTGGTAATTTCATACCAAATTAGTACAAAAAGCCAGTGATTATCGGAGTTGAGAGACCATATGGGTATGGGTCAAATTACATACGTGTTCTGCTTTCACCTATAACACTGAGCAAGTGTCTTCCTGTAGCAAGGACATTATTTTTAAGAACTCTTTGCTAAGAGACCATCAGCAACCATATTATGTATTTTGCTCACTTAAGGGGGGGGAGGATAATGAAAAAGCCTTACTCTTTGTATCCAGCTGAGCACGATACTTGTCAAATCCCTTGAGTCGAACTCGTTCTCCCAAGAGCTGAAGAAACTCCTCAAAGGCTGGACCCGCTGATTCATTATTATACATTTCCTCTTCTGTGCTTTGCCCAGCTTTGCAGTACATGATACCCACCTTAAGTTGGTAACTTAACTGCAAAGGGAAAAAGATTAAATTCTTATGTGTATACCAAGTAATGCAGCAACTTCTGTATTGAATTCACTTCCCCCTTTTTAATAAGCCCACAATTCACAAAAAAACCCCATCTAGTTATCAGTCTAATTTCAAAAGCTAGTCTAGTTCCAAATAGTCATTGTTTTCCACTGTAATCGTCCTGATGATAGCAAATTTATCTGAAGATGTCAAAATGTTACCTGAAGTGAAACAAATATTAATGTTGCCTTATTTGAAGAAGGACAACACTGCAGAATGCAAACAGTGAACGTCTTACACTGAGTCACATGGCAAGTGGCAGCTGAGTGATGCCAGGAGCTTGACTCTTACTTAGGCTGGTACCATGGTTACTATCCTATGCTAAGCCTTCCACGCAGAAGGGTAGGGCACATCATGTACTCATTTCTAAAATAAGTGACAAAAATTAACATTTTCTCATTTCACAGAGATGATGAAGATTATTCACCTATTAGCAATGATGAAAGAGTCCATAACATTCAGTTCACTATCTCTGGCTTAAGTATGTAGTAACAAAGAAACAGCTAAATTGAGAAATGTGGTAATATTTTAAAGATACTATTTACTAGTATAGATCTTCAAATACATTTGTGCTTTTTACTTTTATTTGGTCTCTAATTTGGTATTTGATGTTCCTAATACAGCAGAAGCTGAAGATAAAGTAATATTTTATCCAACCATAACTATGACTCTTCAAGCAAACAGTTACGATCAACTACAAACTGATGCACACACACAAAAAAGGAGCACATTGGTGTCATGTACACCTGGACTACAGAAACAGAAATTACAGAAGGTTAGAAAGCAGCATCCACAGCCACTTACTGCTGTCTCCAAAACCATTTTCACAGGCAGGAACTCTGATTGAGAGAGCGCAAGGGAGAGCTTTGGAGATTATGCATGTAATTCATTCAGCAGAAATGCATCCTTACTGCCAGATAAATAATCTTTCCTCCCACACAGGAATTTTTCCAGAGGCTTTATTTCAGATAAACACCCAATAGATATGCCAGACCAAAATCGTAAGAACATCTATCAAAACTGGTGTGAGATTTACAAGTTTGGGCTACAGGTTAGTGGGAAATGAAAACAGTTATCTGCAAGAGCACTGAAAGCAAGGTTATCTGAATATACTGTGATGTGTTCTAAGAAGATTCTATCCCCAGCTGTGAGACAAAGGATTTTGAACTTGCTAGCATAATGTGGACACATAATTAAACTGAAATTCATTAATTTTAACTTACTATATTTATGGTGGGGTAATCTGAGGGCTCTCAGAAGTGGGCCTACTCTGTTTCTAATTAAAGTTGCATTTAAAAACTCTGAAAACTGCAACTTTACTGTATTCTCCTTTACTACCAAGGATGATTGATGACAAGGATATATGTAATGAGTCAGAGTTCTAGACTATTTCTTTTTCCCCACCAAAGAATGTCCTTTATTTTATCATCTGATGCATCTTCTAAACATGTCCAAATTTCGTATGGTAAATTGAAGCATAAAATCACAGAGGTTGGGGCTGGAAGGCACCTTAAAGATCACTGAGTTCCAAACTCCCTGATGTGGGCAGGGTCACCTTCCACTAGATCAGGTTGCTCCCAAGCCCCATCAAACCTGACCTTGAACACTTGCAGGGATGGAACATCCACAGCTTTTCTGGACAACCTGTTCCAATGCCTCACTACCCTCACAGTAAAGAATTTCTTCCTAATGTCTAATCTAAACCTACTCTCTGTCAGTTAAAAGACATTTCCCTTGTCCTGTCACCACCTGCCCTTGTAAGAAGTCTCTCATAGCCTCCTTTATATATTGGAAGTATTAAATCTTGAAGCAAATATATTTACTGATAAAATAAATACCAAGCATGTGCAAAATAATGTTACAATTTAATATGATGATTACTTATTTCAACTCTCGGTTCACTAAAAAAACCCACCAATATTCAAAACAACCAAAAGTGTACACAATGCTCAAAACAATTCAGATACAGATGGATGGCACACGCCTTTTTTTTTTGTAAAACATTCTGCATGATTCCATGTTTGATAAAGATGTAAATCTTCTCAAGAATCAAGGGAGCTACACAAGGTTTATGGGTACATTTTTATGACCTCTGCTTAACTGGTGAGCTACATGATTCCACTCACTGCAATCTTACTGCCTCAGAGAAGCCAAACTTCATGCCTTTGCCGACATGGCCACATGTGCCCTCAGAGAAAACCTGGTCCAGCTACTGCTGACATGTGGGAAGTGGGGAGCGAGGAAGGGTGGGAAGAGGTGGCACTGCTGCTGCTCCTGCCAGAGAAACTATCATCACTTTCCACATTATCAGTATCCGGCCCTGCCTTGGACCATTCAGGTGTCTGCTGCTCAGAAACACTTCCTCTCCAGTCCCATAGAAACAGAATGGATATAAGCGTTTCATGGGACAGCAAGACCTTAGCTGCACTGCTAAATATAATTGTTACTGTTAATTTTACTTAAACAAGTTAGGGCAAAGAAAACCATCCTCATCAATCACACTTACACTATTTAAGCTTCAATTTCAGGTGAGGGAAGTATTTTCAAGGGCATAAAGATAAATGGGATCCATGCGCATGCAAACTACGGTACTTTACCACTTTGAAAATGTCAGCCTAGGAAACTAAACAAAAACTAGGCAAAGAGCAGGATATGCCTTCAAGCTGCCTCCTTAGATTTGCTTATTTTTGAAAAAAATGTTTCCTGAGAACAACCCAAGTTGACATTTTGAATCAAAACAAGCAGATCTGGAGAAATAAAGGGATGCAGTCCCCATTATTACACCCCCTTCTGATAAGTCCAGCATCTTCAGAAGTGTGTTACCTCTAAGAAAAAGCTAAAAAAGAAGGTGAAGAACGAATTGTTGCAGTAAAACTACTAAAGTAGCAGCTTCACTTGAATAATCTGAAAGTATTTATGTATTTATATATGTAGGAAAAGTGTACTTTAAGTATTTATCTAGCACCCAGTGCAAGACAGCAAAAAGTATATCTTGGATTTAACCAGTCAGCAACTTCGTATTATGAACAGGATATGAAGAACTGACTGAGATTTCACAGTATTTCTATGAATGAGGAATTGCCACAAATATTAGCTTCTACTGCAATAAATCAGTAATTGCCCTGATATTCAGATTTTTAAATCATATTTAAAAGCAAGCCTACAGCACTTGTCATGAACTCTGTATTCAAGGCAAAGATTAGTAGATGGTAATGAGTACAGAATCTAGCACAGTCCTACAAAGTGATTGGATTGCTTTTTTACAAAGAACCATTCATATGAATGCATTTTAATAAATCAAATAAAAGAATATCTATGTGACAAGCAATGTGGACCATATGTACACAACGCAGATGTTACCATGACTCTAGCAATCTAAGTAAGGAACATGCAACATCACATACAACACCATGACAAAATTAGGGCAAGAAGCATATTCTCATTCTGACACTGAATGACATATGCAGATATTGAAAGAGTAGACGAGAGAGAGCTCAACCATAAAAGTGATATGAAATTCAGAGAAAATATGTTGCAGTGAAAGATTCAAAAAGTGCAATCTGTTTAGTTTATCATAAACAAGACCAACAGATGATTTAATCACTGCATACAAAAACCTTTGCTGGAAAAAAATCTCACACCAAAATGACTTTTAAGATGTAACAGAGAAAATACCAGAAGTCTTGAAGTCAAAAGCAGATAAATTTAAATACAGAATTGCAAATTCTTCAATATGAAAACAAGCAATTGCTTTAAGACCTCACTCAAATATAAAAAAAGACATCTTATTCTAAGCAAAACTGCTGCATGCAAATTTGGCTCAATGAGGGGATTACTAGGTGAAATTTAATGGCTAAATCAGGCTAAGGTGACTTTACAGACTTAACTCTTAGAGTTTACAAAACATCTCATTTGCTATATCAAATGGGCACCTGTTCATGCTGTAATGAAACAGTGTGACACTCAGCAAGAAGTAGTGATCAACATTTCGTGTACCTAATTAGTAGAGCAGCTGTTACCCACTTTTTTGGTAACTTAGAATTGATAAAAAAATGCAGCTTCTAATTAGTACAGAGTGTGCTTATCTTTTTCTGTCAGAAGTGTCAAACTGTTTCATTACCACAAGAACAGAAAATACTTTGATGCAGATAACAAAAATTTAACTATCACTTGTCCTTAATGATTTTGCCAAAGTTTAAGTGTTAATAGAAAACCATACTAGATACCAAACTGTGGGAGCTGACTAACATACAGAATATGAAATAAGGATAATTTAACCTCACACTTCTGTTAGATATCACAGAATCATGGGTTGGAAGAGACTTTTGACATTATAATGCTCCAATTCCCCTGCCATGGGCAGGGACACCTTCCACTAGACCAGGTTGCTCAGAGCTCCATCCAGCCTGGCCTTGAACACTTCCAAAGACTGGGAATTCACCACCTCTCTGGGAAACCTGCTCCAGTGCCTTGCCACACTCACAGCAAGTAACTTCCTACTAATATCTAATCTAAACTTACACTCAGTTTGAAGCCATTTCCCCTTGTCCTGTCATTATACACTCTTCTAGAAAGTTCCTCTTTCTTGTAGGTTCACTTCACATACTGAATNTGCCAAAGTTTAAGTGTTAATAGAAAACCATACTAGATACCAAACTGTGGGAGCTGACTAACATACAGAATATGAAATAAGGATAATTTAACCTCACACTTCTGTTAGATATCACAGAATCATGGGTTGGAAGAGACTTTTGACATCATAATGCTCCAATTCCCCTGCCATGGGCAGGGACACCTTCCACTAGACCAGGTTGCTCAGAGCTCCATCCAGCCTGGCCTTGAACACTTCCAAAGACTGGGAATTCACCACCTCTCTGGGAAACCTGCTCCAGTGCCTTGCCACACTCACAGCAAGTAACTTCCTACTAATATCTAATCTAAACTTACACTCAGTTTGAAGCCATTTCCCCTTGTCCTGTCATTATACACTCTTCTAGAAAGTTCCTCTTTCTTGTAGGTTCACTTCACATACTGAATGGCCACAATTAGGTCACTCCAAAGCCTTCTCTTTTCCAGGCTGAACAATCCCAATTCTCTCAGCCTTTCCTTGTAGGAGAAGTGCTCCATCCCTCTAACTATTCTGGAGACCCTCCTCTAGACTTGTGCCAAAAGGTTGATGTTCTTCTTGTGCTGGGGACCCCAAACCTCAAAGCAGCCCTCCAGCTGAGGTGTCACCAGAGCAAAGCAGAGGGTCAGAATTCCCCTCCTTTGNCAACCAATTCCTTATCCAACATTCCACTCATCAAATCCATCTCTCTCCAATTTAGAGAGAAGGATGTTGTGTCGGACCATGTCAAAAGCTTTAGAGAAGTCCAGATAAGCGACATCTGTAGCTCTTCCCTTGTCCACTGATGTAGTCACTTCATCATAGAAGGCCATTAAGTTGGTCAGACATGACTTGCCCTTGGTGAAGTCATGCTGGCGGTCCCAAATCACCTCCACACGCTTTAGCATGACTTCTAGGAGGATCTGCTCCATGATCTTCCCAGGCACAGAGGTGAGGCTGACAGATCAGTAGTTCCCAGGGTCCTCCTTTCCACCCTTTTCAAAAATGTTTCTTTTCTTCCAGTCATCCCAGACTTCATCTGACTGCCATCACTTTTCAAATATCATGGAGAGTGGCTCGACAATACATCAACCAATTGCCTCAGGACTCTGGGATGCATCTCATTGGGTCCTATAGACTTATGTACATTCAGGCTCACCAAGTGGTCACGAACCTGATCTTCTCCTAGAGTGGGAGGAACCTAGTCTCCATCCTGCTGTCCACCCACTAGAGAGGCATGGAAGAGAGGTTGCCAGTGAAGACAGGTATGCTCCGAGCTGTTAAATGTCACTGCTGAAGTTTTTCATTATAAAATTCATTTTACTAATGGACTTTCATTTTGCTAAGTCTAAGCTGAATGGCTAATGAGCCTCAGTTCCATCTTTAAAAGACCAGGAGACCATCATGTAATTGAAAATCATTTGCATGAAGAGGAGGTTTAGTGTTTTGCCACGTAGAGTTTGTTTCAAGAGAAAGAAAAAAACCAAAACAAAAGAGACAGGCAGCACCCTGGTCACAGCTGAGCCAACACAGTACTACAATTAAACATTTAGTAACATGTAAGATTTTTCTTATTATAATAGCAATAAGAAAAACAGGACAGAACACTCTTCCCTCCACAGTCTTTGAAAAACAGTAGTCTCTTGAAGTAAATTGAAATAAACAATTGCCATAACATTAATCTAAAACTTTAGGCTACACAGAGAAAGGAACTTGATTTCATACATACCATATATTCTGCAAAACTTGGGGTAAACACATGTAACCTAACCTTCCCTACAAATGACAAGTTTTACTTTCAACAGATTTACTCTAATCACTTAAGGGTAAAAGATAACTTTGCAACTCATGGCAATAATCGGACAGATTAAAGACTATTTGTCTAATTCTATAACTCTGCACTTACCCCTTGTTCATCAAGCTTCATAAGCTGTTCTGTGACTTTTGGAGTGTTGAAAGCCAGCCTTAGACAATGGATATTCAGCTCTGGAACTACATACTCCAGCACTTCTTTTAGGGGAAGTCCCCTGGCTGTGCAATGCTTTGCAGTGGAAGGAATAGCATCTTCCAGTACAGAGCCTCTTAATGTCATGAGCTAAGGATACAAAACAAAAATACCATATATATTGAATTATGCACTGAGACTGATTAGTAATAGCAATGGAACAAAACATACTTTTCCAATTCTCAGTAGATACTAAAAACATTAAGTAATTTCTGTTGGCATGAAACAGACCCTGATATACAAAGTGTCACTCACTAATAGCTAACAGTAATCAGACTATTTCAAATGATTCATCAGATTTAAGTTTTATAGGAAACTACTACCTGGAAAAATTAGTATCGTATTTCTAACAAAGCATCTAAAAGTAAAAAAGTACATTTCCCAGATCTACCCACTACCACGTATAAAAGTGGAGGAAGTAATTTCCCCCCTCTTTGCCTGCTTCTAGCTAATACAGGTCCTCTAAGTTTCTCAAGCTTTAACCAAAACAACCTTCACATTTTACTCTGTATTGGATATTACGGAGTGACTAACTTACATATACTCCGTGCCACATAAACATGTGGTGTGATTTGTCAGGAGGCTCCTGGATTATACAGAAATCTATGACCAATGCTGAAAAGCACACAAGCCCCACATGCCACCTGGTTTGGCCTGCTTGCTTCTGGCTCCTTTTACTCTCACTCCTGAACTGCTTACCTCACTGGTTCTGAATATGATCCGGTAGTTGTACTGAGGTCCATTTTCTTTGATTTCCTCTGGCTTCTCTCTTCTTATACTCACAGCTACTGGACCCAGATTCTCATCTGCCCCAAAATAATTCCAGTGTTCTTGCATAGGAGAAAAGAAAAAAAAAAAAAAAGCCTGTCTCATTTCTTACACTTAAACTATTTTCACACTTGATTGTTGTATTGACTGTATGGAGTTTAAATGGTACTAGGATGTTACCCTTGTGCTTCAGTTCGGTCATGAGCTCCGTTTATACAAGAAGGCTGAAATTCAACATGGCATTTCTGCTTAAATAGGCCGAAAATAGGATACACGTCTTACATCAGCTCTTATACTGACATCTGTTTCATTCACATTGAGCTAAGTAAGTAAAACCAATCTTCCCCCCTCTTTAAAATAAAAGAAGGAAGCCAAATGCATCGAAGTGGGAAATTCAACATCCTATGTTAAAATAGAAATGGCAAACAACTGTACTTATCAAAGGATATAAATTATTTCGCCATTTTTTTGCTTTTTCTATACAAGTTACTCAGTTCTAAATAAGGAAAAATCATTGAAGCTGAGAAAGAAGACTTGTTCATAGAAAAAATATTAAAGCATAGTACCATAGAAGAATAAAGCACAAGTAACAAAATGACTAGCATAAATATTTAACAGTGAAGTGTTCAACAACTCTAAAAGTATATTTAAAGTACTAAGAGTTGAGTTGAAAACTAGCCTAGCGGGGAAGGCAGTAAAGAGGAGAATAGAGGGTTGGCAAAATCACTCCCTAGTTAAATTGCAGACTATTCTGAAATACATTTTTATATTCATTTAACTACAGGTGCATAAAGCCAAGCTTTACATGAAAAAATACTAGAAAAGCATGTTTAAAAAAATTAAAGCTCAACAATTTTAGAGCTTGGTGTTGAACGTTCTTCTGTTGAGCCTTCTGAGCATTACAAACTATCTTGACTGATGACAGAGGTACATCACTACTAAAGCAGCAACATATTAAAAACTTGTACATATATTATGTGACAACTGAATTTAAACATACATTCTCAGAAACAGGAGTCAAGCACTGTACAAAAAAAATAAGTCCCATGTCATCATTTTCCATATGCTGCATATACAAATGAATTTATACATGCACAAAAATACAAAGTTAGAGGTATGTGAAAATTCAGCAATCCAAAGAAATGTGAAATTCAGTGGAATGAAAAAAAGATGTAACTACCCTGAAAGGAAATATAACCATACTGCCTCAACTACTACATACAGATTACTTGCTGTTTTTAAAACAACCAGAACTTTAAAACACGAATTTAAGAAGCAGTCTAAAACAAGCGGTTCTGCTAAAGAGATAAAATGTAAAATACTTTAACATCATCAAGAACTGCATCTTTAAAGATACTAAAAAATAGATATTGAATATACTCCACCCACAGCAAATGGCAGTCATTTTTCCAGTTAATAATCACTTATGTTGTTAAAAAGTTGAGCACCTTATTTTTTATTCTATTTCTTTTAAAAATTGTACTTACTGGTTCTCACAAAACTTTCCTCTAACACGTAAAGCGCTTTTCAAGTAGGTGCTCACTCCTTATGAACTTACTGATGCCCTGGAATTACACCTTTGTCTTCACCCCACTGTCCAGTCCTTTTAAGTCCTTTGGGGCTCTATTCTATTGCCCAGGGTTGGTATTTTATTGCCCTTTCCTCAATGTTTTCCATTTAAGATTTCAGAGCATGTAAGACATAAAAGAAACATGCTTGCAGTACTGTAAGACTTGCTTTCTACCAATTTTCTCTGCAAGTCATGAAAAGCCAGTATTCTCCAAAGAGATAACTAAGATTCAACATTATTCTTATATCTGGTGGAATATTGTGTAAATATTGGCATTAAGGTGTGGGTGACTGAGTTAGTTGTGAGTGGGGAAACTAGTAATAATTAGATCAGCCACATAAGCCTAATTAAGTCTTTATACTAGTCACCGATAAGAGCCCTGTAAACGCCAGAGATGTTCTGTTGTTCCAAATTCCAAACCATCTTACTAGCACCCTAGTTTTTCTCCTTCCTCCATTAAGTAGCTTGGGTTTTTTTCAGGATGTTTATAGCTTACCAGTTTATGGCAGGCATGGTCAGTGCAGAAGCAGCACAGTCTTTGAGAATGTTAGACAAACTTTTTACCAGCATATTATGCAGCTTCCAAAAGCTGAAATAGAACTTGGACATCTCCACAGTAAACTGCTTAGTGACTTAAAACTGGTGATGTGGCTTTGCTTTTAATGAAAAAGATACGGTGGTAATACATACTAGAACATTCCAAACATTACATTAGTTTTCTGTATTGACAGCTGCACAGACATTTTTGTATATCCTATAACCACTCTAGCTGGCAATTCAGATAGAGAATTTTCTCAAGAGAAATTATTCTACATCTTGAAAACACATTTAGGAAGGCCAGTAAGAGGAGCATTTGAAGCTGCACTAAAATACACATGCAATTCTGTATCATTTTATTAAGCTTTTTAACTAGCCCCTATTGCTTTGGAAAAATGCATGAAGTAGTATGGATTTTTACACTTCTGTGCTAATAGGAAATGTCTTTTATGCTCTTTGCTTTCAGTTGTTCTCCTTGCTCTCCTATGCATGTCCTCAGTCCTCTCTTCTATTCGCGTTTACTGTAAGGTTGTTAATTCTTTACGTTTGTCTTCATTCTTTCTTTCTTTCTCCTCCCTTACCTCACTTCTGCATCCATTCTTCAACCTACACCATATATCCCTGTGTCTGACTACTTCTCCGTGTGGTACACTTTTTCTTATATCTCCACCTGATTTTCCACTATATCCTGAATCTCATTCAATCCAACAAATTTCTCTGTCTTGTTGCAGGAAAAGAAGTAGCAGAATTGAAGTACACAAAGCTTAATATCCAATCTAAAGGTAGCTACTTAGGAGTTTCATTGGGAAAACTAGGGCTATTTCACAACTATAAGTCAAGAACTTGGTGCCAAACATGAATACCTTAGAAGACAGCTTATTTCTCCAACCCACACAGAAGCTCACTGAATGCAACACTCATGCTTGACAGTATTTAATTTAAACTCCTGTTGAAAAATCATTTAACTAAAAAACAAACAGGACAACTAGCAACAGCCATAAATTAATTTATAAACCCACATCAAAAAGAAATAATTGACTGTACTTGATCATTAAAACAGATTATACATATTTTTCAGAATAGTTAAATATTTATCATATAATTTGAAAGATACTTCCAAGTGAAAGAACCTAAGTGAAAATATTTATTTTCCTGGCAGGTATTTACAAGCTTCCCTTGCAAAGAAAATCAAAGTAAAAGCACTTGATTTTGAGTGAAAAGGCTCTTTTATACTTTATCAAATTTATCTCCAGATATCATTGAAATTGATGATGTATATTCTGTGTAATCAGACTAGAAGTAAAAAATCCCAAACATTGTTTAGGAATGAAACTCTGCATCGAACATTTTCCTCTACTCCTACCTCATTGTTTACAACACTGCAAAACTCTGCCCACCAGTTCTCTGGAAACAAGAGGGGTGGCATTTTCAGAGCTCAGTCCTATAATGTCTGCAGACTTGCTCAGGATTAAACTTCTAACTGTAAATTTTCTGCAAGTCTATCCACACACTTGAAAGGCACCAATTTTTGGATAGAATATGCAGCAATTTTAAAGCATTAGAGCAAAGGCTATTTTTACTGCCTACCAACAGTTAAAGGAAAGCTGAACAACAGTTCACTTGTTCTAAAACCAGTTCAGAAACTGTTTACTTCTCAGTCAAGTCTTTCATTCTAAGCCAGTAAATAAAATTTGTTCTAAATGGTAATGTTAGTGACTACTGCCTGAGGATGATGGAAGCAAAAGAGATATTCTTGGTTCTTTTCCTGAGAACCACAATTGCCAGACACAACTAGGGGGACAGAGAAAGCTCCAGACTGCCACTCCGGAGTGCTTTCTTAAACAGCACTTGGACAAGCTGACAGAAACAAATTTTTCTACCTCTATGGCTTTAATATTGATTATAAGTCTTCAATATCAAGTTATAGCCAAGTTAACAAGCACAGCTGTCTTTGAAAAATACTTCATTGCTAATAAATAACCCATCCCTCAAATGCACAAACATTCATAAGAATACAAAGTTTTTACCCATGGGAAAAAATGTAAGTTTTGATTATAAGTTATGGACAGACACTCAGAATTTCTAAGTAGAAAACGTTATGACACTACATAAGGCTGCGGTTTGTTTCTGTCTTAAATACTGTGCCCTGATCTCAACTGGAAAAGGTTCAGAGAAGGGCAACAAAATGTGATTGAGAGGAATAACATGATTGAGGCTTATAAAATAAAACATAGCAAGGAAAGGCGAGCAACCCCGAATTTCTCACCTAGCAGTGAGACTGTTTAATCTGACCCTAGCTGTTACTCGGGATGCCAGCAAAGCCAGTGAAAACTGGATCTTCATGACCCATGTGCAAAACTCCTTGCTGCTGCAGAAGCGCTGGGAATGCTAAAAGTTTATCCAGAGTAACAGACAAGTAGATGCATACCCAAAGATTCCTAAATACAAATTATATTATCACCAGGTTGAGAAGTCCATTATCAGTGCATCTCCAGAGGTGGGCAAAGTACACCTGGGAAAGCTGGCCTTTTCCTGAAGATAGGACTACAAGTTTTGGGTTGATCTAAGACAACTCTTCCCTTCTCTGGGAATCTAATTTTATGTCTAGAAGCAGTGAGTTCAAGGGTTTGTCTTCTCTCTCTCCTTTTTTTTTAAATTCTTATTGTCATTTATTATCTCAGCTGCGTATTTTAGCCAATATTCTGATTGGGTCCAGACTACAAAGCTGCCCTTGGACACAACTGCGCAGCAAGAGCTGAAAGCACACACACATTACAGCACAAGTGGTAGAGCACACCAATACTGAACTGAAGCCAGTCCTACCCTGTCCAGCTCTGTATCTATACAAACTGCAAACCCCTTTCAATAGAGACATCTTAAAAAAAGGGACCTGATCATACTAAGCAGAGATGCCAGAAAAGACCCTGTTACCTTAAGTAAAACAGGTCAGAAATTGTATTTAATTGTCTCTTAAGAGAAGAATGGAAAATATCATGCAAAAACTGTGACTCTCATGCAAAATTCAAACAATGAACAATTGCCTTCAGTAGGCTTTTTCCTATGCAGGGTTAACTTTTTTGTTCAAATTTTCATCTTATTTCAAGGTCAAATTTGTGCAAATTTCACAAGTATTTTTTTGCACTGTTCTCATCCTCTCCCCCTATTTTTATGCACTAGTTTAGCCTGTAGATGTCTAGACTCAAAACTTATAAGTCTTCTGTCAAATATACCTTTTGCAAAACACCTTTAGTCACCTTACAAATATATTTTGTGTATTATAAGAGTAGCATTCATTTCTTATAAGAATAAACATCTCCACGTGAACTAGTTGTGCATAAGGCTTCCATTAGCAAATTGAGGGAGGGAAGAGACTGCAATTCATATGATCCTGCAAGGTTCATTTCTCTCCACTGAGTATAAAGGGAATCTGCACAATATGCTCTGGTATAAAGTAAGGGAGCCAAATCCAGCCTTGGGAAGTGCCATTATAAAATTCTTTTCCCAATATCTGTACCCTGTACCATTTTTCTAACCTCCATCAAACTGTCTCCAACAGTGTTTTCCCATTTAGACATCTGGACACCAGGCCAGAATATTATTTATCAATACCACTACTCTGCAGAGGGACCAATTTCCTTTACATACAAAAGCTCATCCATTTGCATTCATTGAACTTACAAAAGACTCATCCATAAATGTCACATGTAAATACTCTACACTAACTACATTAAAATATTTTAATTAATTTGGACAGTGTTACTAATACCATAAGGTCACTTACAGCTTCCCTATACACTGCTAAAATTTCAGATGCATCTATCATCCAAGTAACAATACCTGTAAAAAATGAGCTATTGATTTCACATAAAGATTTCAGTCAGGTCATTATGAGCATCTCACCAGATTACCTTGAAGAAATTAAAATGGGCTATATGAATGCAATGACTTTCATTCTTTTTCTTTCTTCCTTTTTTTTTTAAGACACACAATATTAACTATGGGTTTGTTTTTTTCTTTGTGGCAAGACCTACTTTTCATTAAATCATGTTGACTGGTATCATTAATGATTTTTAACTAGCAGTTCCTTATTGATACAGTCCCAAATTACCTGCTTTGCTATTTCGAGTTGGAATGAAAACAAACTCAGGCTTACAATTCTCTTGAATATAGTTTTTTTATTCTGTGCAAGCTCTAGGATGACTAGGGGTTCTCCAGGTCTGTGGTATTTTCCTGGTTTGAGGCCTTTAAAAAGTATTGTTGTCAGACCAGAATTCTTTGCTTCATACTTGTAAGACTATGCTATTACCCCATGCCTGCTGACTTGGATGAACTGATCCCACTGAAACTGTCTTTCAGCACTGTCTTTCCATTTATAACATCATAAAGATCCAACCTCCTCTTCCAGCAAGAAAATTTCTGCATCATATGCTTCATGTTGTAAAAGAAAAAATTAAGTAACAATGGACTTCTTGATTTTTTTTCCTATTATGCTGCTTTATCACTATCCCATCTCATCAGATTAAAGTTTGCTTAGGGAACAATGACACACTGCATGGTCAACAAAATGTGTTTTGTTCTTCTAGAAATGTCGCGTTTGGACATATCTAACAAGACTTCTGAAGTACATTTTTTCAGACAAAAGTCTTTGGTAGAATCAACATCCCTGGCTTGTGCCTGCTGGACTGTACACAAGGAAAGCGAATTTAAAACAGTTTTACGGCTTAAGATTAAAAAAAACCAAAACAAAAAAAATCACAGCTTCTTCTCCACCTCTAAACCCACTCCATACACAGGTTTTTATATCTAGTTGCCCCTCACCAATACCCTTAGGACTAGATTATGTCGATTTTATCTAATCCATCTTAATTACAACTACAAAGAAATGGAAATGTAATGGTGACTGCAATTTTATTAGTACAAGGGTGTGGTTTCCTTTAAGGAGAAGGCAAACTGATAAAGTGCTGTTGCTAAGGGCTGAAATGGCTTCCACTCACAACACCTCCTTCCTCTTCTGCCATTCACTGTCATTGCTTACCTGGCAGTAGGGCTTTGGTATGTCTCTGACTGCAAGGAAAGACAATATGCCTCACCAGAAGAGAAACAACCAAACTATAAACCCCAAATTTACTGTGATGGCAAGATTTCTTTTAGCTTAGTTAGTAAACTGAACTGGCTTACGTTTTCAGAAAACAAAAGAAAAGGTACAAGAAAGGGGGAGGAATAAAGTCTTTCTCTTTTAGTGATGAAATGTAGGTCAGGTCAACTGTAGCATGAAACTGCACCTTAAGTTGCTGCTTGCAAAACTCACCAGAGTGATAAGTAACCAAATTGTTCCTGAGGTAGACAGATAGGAAGGTAATCATAGACAGAGGTCTCTAATCCCAGGCTCTCCCCTCCAAACACACCTCATCATATATCACGCATCTGCCTTACTGTTTCCAGAAAACTAGTGTTTTTCCTAACTTCTTTATCTCCAAAGGATGTGGATCACCACTGTCAAAAAAAAACATGCAGCAAAAGCTACTGCTCAGCCCTAGAAAAACTTCAGAAAGAGGAGACTGTGGAAAGAGTAACAAGAGCCACCCAACCAAGGGACAACGCAGGGAAGAAGAGGTGAGAGACGGACATCTTTTAAAGGAAAGAGAAAAAGGGAGATGAGATTATTTGTAATAACACACAGTTAAGAAGTTGAAGGGGTTTTTTAACTGACCATCTACTTAATTCTAACCAGGCAACCCTACTGTCTGCAGGAAATGAGCTCTTTTGAGCTGCATTCACTAAAGAGAAGAAACTCAATCCTGACCATTGCTGGGTAAGGAACAACCACTTTTCAAGTCAGTCAGACCAGTTCCATCCGTCAGCAGATAGCACAGCAAGGCACACAATCCTGTGGACAGAACTCCTTTAAAGGACTTTGGACTGCACTCCCTTTTTGATCGTTTCCAGGATCAGGAAGAACAGGCAGCGAGATCTTCATCTTACAGTACCAGCATCATTTGGTGGGGGGTGTGTCTGGATAATGTTTAGGGTTTGCTCTTTTCTACAGGTCAAAAAACTCTGATCTGTTGGTTTGGGTTTTTTATTTCCACCCACATGCCTCTGATGGAAATTCTAATCCTTGGTTTCACAGCAGAACCATGTGATAAAAGAACTTTACTATTTTCAAATATGTTGGTGTCATTGCAACATCTGTATGTATGTGTATATAGTTATGCTATATAGCAATAGTTTGTGTTTACAAAGTCTGACAAATTAGTATTTCTTTCTAGAATGATGGCTATAATGAAATGAGTGAGGAAGACAGATTTTGTCTTTGTTTATAGTGATTATTTACTTTAAAAAATGCCTCCATTTTGAAATGGATTAAGATATTAATATGTCCAAAGATATTGTAAATGCTAACTTTCCAAGATGCACATTCCATTGAAGTTCTCAACACATCACGTCTTGGCATGGAGGGACGAAAGTTTTCCTATTTTAGGATATTATTTTCTTGTTTTAATAATTCAAATGTCAACCTCCGCCCCCTCCCATGGATACCAAAGCAGCGTTTCAAGACATTTATAATTTGTAGCCATTGCTGTCATGTGTGTCAGTAATAAAATGCTCAACGTTGTTATACTCCAACACTGTGAAAGACTATTAATATGGCACGTACTGATCAGTAAAACATACCATGCTTAAGCACTGATGATTAAAGAAATATATCATTCTTGCAAATACTATTAAACCACAATGGAATTTTACATGTCTGTTCAAGGAGAAATAAAATTTACCTACCTTTCTGGTAGAAGAATTTTCGATAATAATATGCACCAAGGTCTACATGTTCAACAATATATCTTTTCACTCTGTCTAGATGTAAAATCAGATTCTCCTTGGGAACTTCCAGAACTGCAACTCCAGCATTTGTGCAATGAGAACTCAGAGTCGACTCAAATGAGGCACTTTCACACCCACTGAAGGAACCTGAATTAGATTTGGAAAGGCTGATCTTCCTCTCCCCTTCCCCACCAATCTCATTACGAAAATAAGGACAACTCATCACAAGTTCATTGCTTTTATCATCCCCCTGGTCCATATTGAGACTTCCTTTTGAATTCAGGTCTTCAGTGCTGCCCATTGGAGAATTGAAACTTGCAGAATGGGACAAGGGTCCAGAGACGAGTGATGCTACAGCAGCAGCAGATGCACCTGTCGTTGTGTTCCTTCTTTTAATAACATTATGCCTGTTGATTGCTGCTTCATTTAAATCAAATAAAATACTTTGTACATCATAATGAGCAAAACACTTTGGACAAGTCCAAGGCTTGATGCTATCTTCTGATCTGTTATCTTCAAGATCTGAAGACTTCCCAAGTTCCCCTTCACCTTTGGCATTGCGCAGCTTACGAAAAATAGATGAATCTCCTGTCTCTGATTTTGAGCGTCTCTTGAGTGGCTTTTCCCTTTCCTTAAAGAGTCTCAGGTTTTCCCTTTGAGTAATAGGTCCATCTATCACATCTAGAGAGAACCCTGAACCCTTGCTTCCGCTAGCAATCAGGAGCTCACCGAGCTTAGCTGTGCCTGGGCTTCTCTGATCAGACTTCTCATCTTTATAGCCCTTTAATAAGTCAAAAAAACTTTCCCCTGAAGTTCCCTGCTTATCTATGGAAGATGTGCTGCCATACTCCCTGTGCAGAGATGGTCCAGATTTAAATGTGGGTGAAATACATTCATCAAAACTATCCACATCAAGCTCACTTATGGTAATGTCACTGTTGCTGCGCTGTCGTATTCTGCGAAGAGCTTTCCTTGGGGAACTGGGATAGCCATCAGGTGTAAGAAACCTGGAGTCTAGATTCTCAGATTGTCTGGTCTTGGTTTTAAGTGTGCTCTGGATGCTCTTTAACATGACAGAATCACTAGCATTCAGATTAACAGAGCTTCCTTGGCTCCCAGGACTGCTCTTAGAAGACATGCTGTCAAGGCAACTTGACGTTTCAATATCTTGACTAGATCTGCTTGTTTCCTTGATATTCTCCTTCCTTGGGGGCCAATCAGCAATCCTTGCCCTGACCCCCATTTTGGGGACTCCGGGGGTAGAGGTAACATGGTGGGAACTTTCATTGCGAGGAGGTCCAACTGGCGCCATGACTGCAGATCCTAAGCTGCCATTCTGTGACCTAAAGCGCCTCATATAGAAGTCATCCGAGTGGACTTTTGAGGTGCCATCCACCCCAGTGGCAACAGACCTTTCAGTCTGGGACCGCTTCAGGCTGGTCATGGTCTTTCAGTATGTTCAGCCCTAGTAACTTCCAAGAGAAAACACAGTCATTTCTGCTTTTTAAATGCACAGTTCTTTCTTGGAGAATAGTCTCCAAAATATACAATGGTTGCATGAGATCTTAATCATGGATACTTAAGGGCACAGTTAAATGCAGGATGTCTAGAAAATTCAAATATTCAGTAGGTTTTGATAAACAGTAATTTCCTTTAACTTCTGCATTTTAAGAAGTAGCCATGTTCCAATACATTCAAATTGCTTTAACATCACTTGAGTTCCAAAATGTCAGAGCTGTAATCCCATCATTTATGCTTCTTTCAAGCCTAGAAGAGAAAAAGGAGACAAATATTTAATAATACATAACTTTTTTGGTAACTGAAACTATCAAAGTAATTATTACATATAATTAATATTTTTAACAAACATGCTTTTAGTTGATCATCATCTCAAAAATGCAGTGGTGTTTTATGAGGGTGAGCAGTCTGCTAAATACTGTTGAGTTGCGGTCTGAAAACTTCCAGATTTTGATTCCATACAGAAATATGATTTTTTTCCTTATGAACTTATTAGTGATACTGTTACAAAGCACAAGTAGGAAATTAATTTCCTCAGAGGAAGGGCACATACAGCATACATTTCCCTGAGAAATTAGATAAGATCCAGATCAGGACTCCAAGTTTTATTTACAAACATTTAAAAGAATTTACCATTTACAAGTCATACATGCTTGGTTGCAATACCAGGTATTAACAATGCCTATTCAACTCTTCCATTAATGCAAATAA
The DNA here is from genome assembly GCA_013396655.1 of Campylorhamphus procurvoides. Lineage (NCBI taxonomy): Eukaryota > Metazoa > Chordata > Aves > Passeriformes > Dendrocolaptidae > Campylorhamphus > Campylorhamphus procurvoides. The sequence goes on along the minus strand of WBMV01005836.1, from coordinate 2,937,043 downwards.
CTGATATGCTTACAAAAAAGATAATTAGTAAAAACATTGAAATTAGAATAGAGAGAATGGCTGTCAATAATATTTATTTTGTGCTTTGCACAGCCTTATTTGCAGATTAGCTGCATAGTCCAGAAAGGATGTACCCCCTTTGCAGAGAGTTTACAACAAAAAAGGTTAAAGCTAAACAGAAACACATACATTTAAATAACTTGATAAGAAAAGTTTCATTTATTTCTCTGGCTAACAAAATATTGTCTGCCACAGCTCCTGTATAATCCCACTTTACAAAGTCACAGAAATTAAATGGCTTCCCACACCTCATCAGCCCTGAAGTGATTACAAAGCATTTTGTATAGTGCCCTGTGAGGAGCTAAAGATAAATAATCCACAAATACATCCTTGCTGGTAGAAGACAAAAGCATGGGATTGTCAAGATAAAATCTTGCACTGCTGTGTACGTCCTTTAACACAAAGAAGTTAATAATTTTCAAAGGCTGAACCAATTACACAAAATGCAGCCTTTAAATATTTGCCAAATGTGTGCAGAGATGCTGCTGAACCAGCACTACATTGACAATACACTACTGTCTACAAATCAAGGCTTTCTGATGCTTCCAGGGAAACTAGTACTTTCTGCAGTCTCAGGACTACAGTACTTTTTACCACACTAATTAAACAACAAACCAGGGCACTCTCTGCTTCCAAAGGCAGCATGTTTTAACTTCACTTGCCATATACAGCACCTCTTTGAAATTGCTGCTGTTTATATAAAGCTCGACTTACATCAACACAGCTCTTTTCTTGGTAATGTTGCTACAATCATAAATCATGGAATAGTTCAAGTTGGAAGGGACCTCAAAGACCATCTAGTTCCAATCCCCCACACCATGAGCAGGGATGCCACCCACTAGATCAGGCCTTGAACACCTCCAGGGATGGGGCATCCACAACTTCTCTGGGCAGTCTGTTCCACTGCCTCACTACTCTCACAGTAAGGAGCTTCTTTCTACCATCTAAGCTAAATCTCTGCTTTTTTTAGTACTCCAGGTGGGATCTCACAAGGACAGAATGAAAAAGGGGAAGACTCTGAACCTGAACCTCCTGGCCACACGGTTGTTGATGAAGCCCAGGATGAGCCTGGCTTTCTGAGCTGCTAGCACACATAGCTGACTTATGTCCAGCTTTTTGTCCACCAGCGCCCCCAAGTCCTTCTCCACAGGGCTGCTCCCAGCAAGTACATCTCCCAGTCTGTACTTGGGTCTGGGATTGGCCTGACTCAGGTGCAGCACCTTGCACTTGGACTTTCTGAACCATACTACATTCTCACAGACACTCCTCAAGCTTGTCCATGCCCTCCTAGGTGGCACTCCTTCCTTCTGTTGTGTCAACTCCACAACTCAGCACTGTGTCAGTAAAAATATGCTGAAATAATACCTTTTTGCTAATCAAATAAATAGAATAACTTTAGAAAGACTGTCTGTCTTTTCTGCTGTTGCAAAACTACTGAATTTCCAGCTGTGCACTTGCTATAATTTTCAAATACTCTTCAGCCTAAGAACTAATCAAGCTCGTGAAACAAATTTGTGCACCATCAGGTCAAGGAAGGGAAAATGCAAACACTGTGCACCATGACGTAACAATGTTCTGCTCATGCTTTTCAACAGTGCCATATCAAATATTGTTTATGCACTATTAACCTCCATGAAAAGGCAACACAGCACTGCAATTTCTAAAGTTCTATTTGCTTGTTTTTATAGGCAGGACAGAAGGAAAATAGAATGAAAATAGGTACAGATTAAATGGCAGGAGCAAGACAGGCAAAAAGGGATCATGCAGGAAAAGTCAAGCTGAGGGCTGAACACAAAACAGGCAGAAGCACTACCACATGCTCCTCTTCATAGTCTACAATGAAAGCCAAGATTTCTGTCCCTCTCCATTCCCCTTCCACCATCAGTATCTCGGAAAACAAAGTCTACCTCTCCTCCCCCTCAAGTGCTGATCCTTAAAGAGACAGATAACCTACTACTACAAGTTTCTCATTAACTTAAGGGCAGAAGTTCACTCAGAAACTGTAAAAATGCCCAAGCTTAGTGCTGAACCTATAAGCATCCAAATGCTACCAGCTCCCCTTATGCCCCAATTTTTTTTTTTTACCCCTTTAAAAAGTTTCAGGACAACAATCCTAAATAAGTAAGGAGATACATATATACATATTTGTTTCTGTAGATCTTTCCATCCCGGTGTCTAATTTGAGATCTAATAATCTGGTCTAACAGGTTCATTTAGGTCCAATCAAAATAAAGTGAAAATATTACATTTGATAACACTAAAAGCTCCTAAAGCACAGTTCCTCAGTACAATGGTTATTAGCTTTAATGGAAAATAAAAAATAATGGCAATCTGTACATTAACCTCTTCTCATATTAATTATTTGCAAAACATGACAGCATCAAAGACAGGGTGTATCACACTTGATTTAAATGACCATCAGCTACCAAGTAACAGGTGCTGTTTTGTAGTGGAAAACCTAAAGAAACTTCAATATTGAGCAGCAAAATTGCTAACACAGAATATGCAATCTATTAAAATTAAGTTACAACTGCAAGATAGGCAGTGTGGTACCTACTTCTAAAGACAAGAGCAGGATTTGTGAAGAAAAACGATTCCTATTTTGTTACTATTTCAATATAGGAAAAATACAATTCAGGGTGGAGCTATGAGTATGTATGTGAACGGAATACAGGGCGGCCAAACTAACATAACCAAGAAAACATACACTTTTCCAATTAATCTGAACTTATTGAGGAGGCCAAAAAAATACTTACATGAATGGCTACATATGAAAAGCTGTAAATGAAAACCACACGCAAAAACTATGAACAGGGTACGTGAAGACTTAATACTGATTATATCTATTAAAAACCAGTGAAGAGAATAAGCACAGAAAACCAATTATCTGCTTATCACACTGCATAGAGTAACTAGTAAAGCAGTCCAAGGATCTGTTCAAAATGGGTCTCAGATCCTTAGGACAAGGTTTATTCTTGGCTTCTTACCAGCACCAGCAGATTTAGTGTCTATTCTCAACTCAAAGTGAGCTACAAACCTGTCTTCATTCTTTCCCTTTCTATTTATACCTCTTTAATCACTTTGCTCCCTCCTCCAAAACTGGAGTTATAACTGTAGGACAAAGGACCATTCTGATAAAAGGTCATTATAGATGAATTGCAAGATAGATTTGCAGTCTTAAAAACTACTTGTTCAGGTGAATGGAGAAAAAGGGATCAAGCCTGAAACATCAATTCAGAGACCTTCTCAGAGACCTTCTATTACAGTTTTTCCTAGCTTTAGTTTATGTGGGATCATGCTCTTTTTCCTTACAAAGTAGTGACTTTACCCACAAACTGAGTCTTACTTGAAGAGATTTAGTAATTACTCTGTTATCTGCTGGGAACATTATGAGTCTTCAGTTTGTAGAATCACAGGTGCTAATGATCCTAATAGTCTGATGTGAAGAGAGAGACAGATTTGGGGGCATCAAATTATTTATGATTCATAATGTTCCAGAGGAAAGACTTTACCATCAGCCTTCATTAAAAATTGCATTTAAAACTAAAAATTTGGAAATGAGTGAATCAATTTTCAACTTCTAGGAAAGTCTCTACTTTTGCCAAGTCTCCATATCACTCATCTGCTCCACCTCAAACAGTAAAATGTAGTAGGGAATGGTAAATGCAACATATTGTCAGGGATACTTTAAAATCCTAAAAACTGTAGGAAAAGGCAATCCGAATAACATTTTACAGCAAGCAGTTTTTAGAAACGTAAATGAAATCATCTCTGTTCCACAGGCAGCTTAGGAAATGCAGCACAAAAATACACATATATTACTGGTAGCAACCCTTATTAACTTTTCCTGGGAAAAGAACTGGCATTACCATAAGCCCCAGAAAACTAGGGGGGCTTCAACTCCTCTGAAACTAAAAAAATAAATGAGAACAAAGAAAAATATTTTATATATGAGAGCTTATCTATTTGCGTCACAAATTCTTACCTGAATTATAACAGATCAAACCACAGGAGGGAATAGTAATGTCTCAGTCAATTAAATTATTATATGTACAAAATAATGTCTAATTGCATAACATTAATTCCTCAGAGGAGGAAAATTCAATTTAGCCTTTAGAAATACTTGGTTTTATGTGGTTACCTATTATTAACTTTATCCTTTTCTTCCCAGGATTACTTTCATCATTATAAATGCAGGAAAGTTAAAAGGTTCTTCTTTCTGACTAAATTTTTACCAACTGAAAGGCTATTTGAAGAATAGCATTAGGTATTTTACTAACTTAGTGGTTTTATTTTTCTGAACTTAGAGGAATTGCTGGTTCTGTGTTAACTAAGTTTGTGACAACTGTCAGCTCTGCATAGGATTACCTCACCCTTCCTTTCTCCTCCCTCCACCTCCCCCTTTTATGGTGTCTACAAAATCTGCCACTGATTCACGTCAGCTAGTCTGTTTCTCCCTATTTCTCTGAATGTTTCCTTGCACCCTAACCATCAGAAAAAACTTATGCTCCGAGGACACTGCGCCGGCTGTTGCACAATGATCAGCTGTACTGATCTGCTGAGATTTAATAGCGCTTTATTCTAAGTTTCATTCTCTGCTGAAGTAGCTGATGCAAACATACACAAACTTAGGCAAGTTACACTTGATTTTAGGATGTAACAGTAATAAATGTGAGCTACTTTCATCAGTTTCTTCACTCTTGCAGTATGCCTTTCTACAAATAAACACAAACTTGCTTTGCTAACATGTTGAAACTAGCAGAGGGTGCACACTCGCTAGAGAAGGGTGCTGAGCTGAGTGCTGTGGCACTCAGCAGACTTTGCTCCCTCAGGTTTCCAGCCCTGCTCACCACAGCTGTAAACCATCGGGTGGCTCAGAGCACAGGGAACCAACCAGCCTGTCTCCCTGTGCAGAAGACCGTGAAGTCACACTCAATAATCATAGCCTCCTGCAGTCAGTGGTAAATGCTCGTGACATAACAGGATGGTAAATGAAGCATAATAAAAGCTATCAAATTGAGACAGATATAGCAACACAGGGGACAGCAATGCCCCACCTGTGCACTTCAGCACGTTTTGCTCCGTTATGACTTCCTACTCATTATTCACCATGGAAACACTACAGTATCTCAGAGCCAGAACTGCATCCTCTGTTTACACATCCATTTCGCATCCATTAATCAAGACATGAGTATTACAATTCTCAAAGGTACAAGTAACTGTTGCTGAAGCAAACCCTTTAAAACTCTTTTCAGCCAAGTGCAGAATCCCTTTCCTGGAAGCTAACTTAGAGGATCTGAAAGAGAGATGCTGACGAATCTTACTGTGTGCAATACTGCATTCTATTGCTGGAATGAGATTATTAACAACAGTTTATTTTTGAAAGGAGGGCCTGGTCTCTGGGAAGCAACTCTAAACCAGTTGTCAACACATGAGAGCAAAACATTCTAGCTCATAGGTACTGTTTCTCAAGAAAGCAAATTTGCAGCAACTGCAAAGTACAGTTTGATTTATACACAATCCCCTGCCTCCCACCCTCTTATTTTAAAGAGCTGTTTCTTTCTCAGTTTCTAGCTATTGCTATACTGAATCCCTGGATAATGGTTACAGAAATGGACTGCTCGCCCTGGTGTATGGACTCTTGCAATTTACTGCAAAGTGCCCAAGTTAATCAATGATGAACATCTGATACTGTGAGACTATGACCTATTAAGAGTCATAAACCAAAACCAAAGGAAAAAAAACAGACCAAGAAACAAACCCCTAAAAATGGGCTGATACATGCTGGCAGAGGTACAGTTCAGCCTAAGAGCTGTAAATGACACTAAGTACCACAGATGCCTCTTCCTGAGGTTTGCACCCTTGCTCATACTTGAATAGCACACAAAGGTTCAAATGCCTCCTTTCTCCTACAGAGTGGCCATCAGTTTGTTTCCAGCATAACTTTGGTACCAATACAGAGGTAGAGCTCAGCCTGTGATCCCTGTGCTGCACCACTGGCTACGTTCACGCTGGCCATCCTTCACAAGCAAGCACACACAGTAATCACCACACCTCATGACATGCCACAAACATCAGAGTTCAGTGAGAGACCTCAGTCTGGAAGAGGGAGAGAGTACTTAACCTACTACCTCTAAACTTCCAGTAGTCTGGAGTGCAATTCAAAGCTAATTTTATTTTTTTACGACAGCTGTTAGACTGTGTCACTAATTTAATAAAAGGATTATTAAGAACTACAACCCCATCCTTTTCCTAGCATTTAAGACCTTTTTCCCAACCTCATTACATTCCTTTGCTCTATCACTGCAGTTGCTCCTCCCTAAATTAATGATTTGCCAAAAGAATTGCAAAGAGCTGTTCTGTTGCCTTCATGAAAGTCAACGAGCTCCCAAACCTTCACAGAGCACAATTTCTCCATAGGTTGATTGATCATAAAGTCATGTGTTTAAGGGAGAAACAAAAGCAGCTTTTCAGAAGTGAAAGTTAAATTTTACTTAAAATTAATAGGCTTTGTTTCCCACAACCCCCATATTAATCACCTGTAGAGTGTTTCACATTCACATACAAGATGCTCTTGCAACTATTGCTCCTCTTTTAAAGATTCTGCTGCGGTGCTGGAGAGGAGAATTAGGAGTAGGGGCATTATTACCAGACATGCACACCAGAAGTGTTCCCTGATTCCTGCCTCACCATCACACCTTCGCTTGTGCCCCAGGCCCCTCCAGCAGCCAGTCACCTACTGTTGCTTTTCACTCTATGCCTGACACTCTCAGCAGTCGTCTTCCACAATCCTTACTTCTCAACCCTAGGACCTGTCTGCCATGCAGCTCATTCGGCCACAGCCCCCAGATAGGGTGGAGCAAACACAACAGATTGGAATTTCAGACCTCAGTTTGCTTCCTCAACAAAATCCACTCAAAGACAGCTGAGCATCTCATCAAACAAAGTATCAATTCTTCAAGCTTCCAAACAACTAATAGGTGTTCAATGAATTTGCTTCCTTATCTGCTGATATGAAAATATAAAGTAGATCATTACTTGAACCTATTACAGTTCCTCCATATTAAAAAAAGGGTATTCTTTTATGACAAAGACTTTAAGACAAAGTTAAAATATTTCCTCCTAATGTATATGTTTTGCTTTTGCGTGTAGGTACATATACTATGTATATTTCTGCATACATACATCTACATATATTTAGACACAAGATATTAATGTTACCTCTCAAAAGCTTCCCTAGACAGAAGCACATAAATATAAGCAAATGTGGTTATTAATCCTCATGTCATTTAAACAAGGGTTCCCACAATTACTAGGAGTTTGCAGGCTTAATGAATCTATATTTACTACTGTTATATGAAGAAACAGGTATTAAACCTAGACCTAACAGTTTTCATGATGTTTCTACAGGAAATTTTGAATTACAAAACCTAAAAACCTGGGATAGGCTCTGCAGCAGGCATCTTCTAAGTATTCAGATTATTCAAACTTTAGCCAAGTAAAGACAGCATAAAAATAATTATACTGAAAATCATAGTCCAGACTATAAAGCCATACTAGGGCTAGACAGAGTAAGAAAGAGATCCTTTTAACAGTTCACATGTTTGAAGAGATAAGGGAGCTTGTAATCCTCAAATAATTCTTCCAAGAAGCACAGGAGTTTCTGTTTCAAATGACTGCCACATGCAGTCAAGTATGCAATGCCAGGAAAGGAAATAAATTAAAAACCTTAAAGGAAGATACTGATTTGTAAGCAAAAAAGTGGAAAAAACCCAATTTTTTTAAAAAATTATATGATTGTGGACAACTGGAACATTCAAATTGAAATGCACTCAGCTGAACCCTTCACAGCCTTCCACTATAAAACCTTATGGAAAACAAACCTAAATACTCAGTAATATTGTTTTCATCAATATGCTAATTTTTTTTTTTGAAAATTACATGCTTTACATTACTATACTGGTAAGCTCTCAAAACCATACTGGTGTATCAGTGTAAAGAACTTGATCTAAAAGTGTAGATAAACAAAAAAGTAAAAGTAAATAGATCCACCGAAATAATAAAAGCAGATTAAAAGAAAGGTTGTAAACCAAAAAAATTATAATTGCGTTCCTGTTTAGATATTCAGAAGACAAAAAAAATTAGTAAGCAACGGATTTTACACACAAGCAAGAATAATTTTCAACAACACTTCATTTTCATGTTTTCCATTCTTTTCATTTTTCTCTTAGACCATCAGCTTCATGCTTTGCCTGCAATCATTTAAATCACAAACATGCAATCCCATTTACAAGCCAAACTCTGCTGTCCTTTCAGTGGAACACTGAAACAAGCTTCAAAATTGATTATGCATTAATTTACAAAGGATTCTAAAATCACTACCACCAGCAAACATCCAGACCACTATTTTAGGGATGTTGATGGATTACTGCATGCTGAATTTTCTCAATACACCCCACTCCAAAGGGGGGAACTGAACACGGCATAATCTTCCTCAAACCACATTTTGTGTTTTCTGAAGCCTACTTTATCCATACAAACAAACAAAACCAATAACCAGACAAAATAATACTTTTCTTCAATTAAAATGCTCACATAGAAGGCATGGCGACATATTCAGTAAGTCATATATTCTCTGAGCAGTGCTTATGGCAACCTCTCTCAGTCCTCTGGTATAATAGATAATCCTAAACAAAAAAGGTTGTGGTCTTTGTCCAAGGAGGACATTTGTTTAATAGTTTGGTTTTATTCAGAACTAAACACAGGGTTAACCAAGAGACCAAAAAAGAAAACCATCTTAGCAGCTTAGATGCTGTGTAAATCTAAACTTATGAGGAACTATAAATCCACCAGAAAAGAAAAAAAAAAAAAAAAAGAAAAAACAGCAGCTTTTTAGGCTTCTCTAGCTCTTACATAACATAAGCAGGCATGACATCAGAGATCCCTGGGGATAATTCACTTTCCTGTTTTTGAGAAAAAACATATAAAGAGCTTTTTGTCCTTGACAACCACATTTATTTTCCAAATATATATATCACACATTTATTTCCCAAAATACAATCTTCATGGATATAAAGGACTAAAGAGATCAACCTCCACATAAGACTCTACACAGCTTTTGTTAATTTTCCTTTAAAATGCCCTTTAAAGTTAAGACTTAAAGAAGCACTTTAAGTAAGACTTCACCAATTTTGGAGGTATGAAAATCTATCAGAAAATCATGGATGGGACCCATAAACAACTGATAAAAATTTCTGAGCACTTAGTGCTCTATCACCAGATGCTAAAGATGAGCATTACATCCATTTATGAGACCATCTTAAAAACTGAAAAGTATGTCAGAAACTTTCAATGTGAAACGCCAAAGAATGATGTATAAACCTGCATAAAGCTCCAAAAACCTAGCAGGGAACAGAGTACAACTACACAAACCTTGGACTTTGCTAAATGAATGAATATTCCAATGTCACTCTCCTTTTGCATATGGGAATGCACACAAAAACACAAGACAAAAGGCAGATGGCCTGCACATAAATTATTATGCTGCATCTAAAACACTGCAGGTACTAACAGTGCTGAATAAAACAATGTAGAAAGAAAAAAATTACCTGCCAAAGCATGCAGTTACTCAGCAGAAATCTGCATACTGCATGATTGCAGCATTTACTGTTTAGAAAATAATAAAGCTAGATATAAATATTTTGGTTGACTCATTTCTTGTGAGCACTGTGCTACGAGTGGGTGTTCAGACTGGATTTCAGAACACTTAAAAAGAGGAAGAACTCTTCACATGAGGAGAACCTAGAAAAGTTATTTAGGAATTCTCTCTTGTGTAGTTATCTCAGCAGTGACCAATGTAATACCATGGTAATGACACCTTTTGCTTTGATGATGTAGGTAAGTTACATTCTACAGTCCTAACACAGATTATATAATAAAGCCAATTGAAAACATCCAAATAGACTGTACTTAAATTTTTAAGACAGCAATATGAGTCACCTGCTGAAGGCAGAGAGTTATCTGCAGCAACTACAAAGGGAAAGTAATACCTAGCTGGTATTACATACATCAACTCTGCAGGAGTGATCGTGAAAATCTGTGCACAACCCTTTGTGCAAAGTGATCTATGCAAAGCTGCAATACTGGGGGAAGCAAAATACACAGTTCTAGTCATGAATCCAGACAGTCAAGCTGGCAAATCAGGATACAAACTGGAAAGAGCAAGCAAGGTGGTAGTGACACCTACAAAACACACTTAGCAATTTAAATAAGAATCAGTCTATGACAAGTACATATATGCCAGCAGTACTGGCACTTCATTCAGGCATCTTTAAACGTAAGAGGCAAATTTACGTGGATGGTTGGATATTACTACTTGTCCCCAAGAGTAAGTAAGCTTGTGTGGGTCTGACCTGCCCACCTGTCCATGAAGGTCTTTTATCAACTGCCTCTCCAGCTCAAGACCCAATTTATCCTTTATAGGATTTATTAACTTCTCACTAAGTAGGGTTACAATAATTTGTGGAGTCAAGACAAATAAACCTACCTCCTTCTAACTGAATCCCAAACACAGTCCAACATACCTACTTGAGGTTTTTGCATTCAAAACTAGGTATAATAGAAAAGTCTTTTATGTGATTTCTTTTCCCCAGCCATGGACAGGAAAAGGAAATATCTACATCTGTTCTTGGTTCACATGCATGAAAAACATTTCATAAAATGAAAACACATTTGAAGTCATTTAGATTTCAGTACTAACCCTTCAAAAGCAAATTACCTACAGAAAGTACATGTGTGGGTGTATTCCTGTTTCACTGCATCAACGGCCTTAATCAGGCTTGCATACTATTTCTGATTATGGTTCATTACATAAAATCACGTTGATAACAGTTCAGCAAGAATGTTTCTTAACCCTTTCTGAAAAACACAAACGCTGTTCTTGCACAACTTTTCACCCTTGATGTGTATATGTAGGGGATGACATTCCCCAGCCATGCATGACTTAGGAAAAGCCATCACTGCCAATTTTAAACCACAGGAATTAGCTTGAACTATGCATCAGTATAAAGGCTGCAGCTCCTCCCTGTGCTGAGGATGGTGACACCTGCAGAATGCTCCTCAGCTCCACTTGTCACTGCAACCCCCAGGTCCTTGCAGATCCTCCCCAGAAAGCAGACTTTGAAGACTAATGCACCTTCTTGCTAACATGAAGCTGAAATGATTTCCACTGCATCAGCTGGAGCCACGTCTGTTCACAAGTTGAGGGCCCTGCTTGGAGTTCTAAGGAGTTCCTAGCAATACAATGACAGTTTAAAGCCAAACATGCCTTCTTTGATGCAGGGCTGCATTTTCTTAAGCACGCACACTTTGTTTTTTGTCTATTCTTCTGCTCATTGAAATGGGGATTTTTATCAATATTACATATTATCTGTTAGGCAGATCTGAAAACTACTTGAAAATGTCAGCAATTGTGAAACACAGCAAATAATTTCTTGGTAGGATTTCTGATCAGAAAGTGATCATACCTGTGCTCCACAATATGCTTGTTACATTTCAAGATATATTAGGTCTTGATTTCACTAGATGATTTTATAACACCTCCCATTAAGAAAACGTTGCTCAGTGATACCATCACTGTTGAAAGCAGTCATCTTTCTATACTGAAACATGGAGTTTTTTCTGGGGGAAAGCTTTCAGAAAAACAGTTGTCTTTTATGATAAACTGATTCACTAAGCAGTATGACGTTAGCAATGCTCAGTCTTCATTAGAATGTAAAATGTCCCCTTGGTCGCAAGAGCAGCAAGTGTAGGGCCTATTAGGGCAAACATCCTGCACAAAATCCACCCCAAAATGGAGGCTGTGAACACAAGCAAACATACTAATGTCACACTTAAATCAGTGCTTTGCAAGTGCATAGAGTGACACCGGCAGACTTCTAAAATTCAGATTCTACATACGTTTAAGAACTCTTGTGTTATCATTATTTAACTAGGAAGTCACAGGATGTCAAGCCACAGCTTCTGAATCTAAACAGAAATGTGAGAGGTGTGTCTCACAAGATGAGACAAAATAAAAGCCCTTCACTGCCAGCAGGGCAACTGCTGAATTGCTACAGACCCGTTGAGAAATTTTCAACAACCAATAAATCCAAGCAGATGGGGAAACCAGAGCTCCCAAAACATTATTTATCCTACCACTGAAGGAAATCCTCTTCAAAAATTACATAAGTTTAAGTCTCTAGGATTTTACAGACATATGCCACCGTAACTAAGCTTTCTTATGTGCATATATGAGTTTGGAGTAGGGTTGGGGGAGGGGAAGGAAAAATAAAAATGAAAAATAGGCAGATCTCATCAGCTCCATTTGGGTTGTAACTCTCACTAAACCTCCTCTAATCCTCAAGCCTGCCATGAGTGCAGCAGTGAGATTACAGCAGACAAATCTATTTGCAGTAGGTTGAACACAACACAAAGCTGTTACACCTAAAACCACTGCATGGCTAGTTCTACAGATACTTCTTGTTTTCACTACTTCATACTTCATGCTAACCATACAGGCATCATTTACCAAATTCACTGAGTCAGTTTTTTAATTCATGTGAGATGGTTCAAAATAAAATCACAGTTTTGAAACTGCCTGGTGAGCACAGTTTCCTAAGATCACAGAATGCCTCCAAAATACTAACTTTTATAAGGAAAATATTTGGTTTTCTTCCAAGTAAAGCATTTAAATTAATTTCTGCTCACCTGTACTTTCATACACACTTGTCAGAAGCTGCACTGAGGACGAGCAATCATTTTAGTTCCAAATTTCAAACATATAAAATGTGAGGAATTAACAATCTCTCTCTGAAATTAAACATATGGAATTTTTCAGTAGTTCATTACCTCAGAAGAGGAAGTACATTTGATTTTTTCCGTATTAGAATAAAAAATACAATTACTGGAAGAAATTATGCCATGAGAAAACACAGATTTTTAATCTTTAGACTATTATACTTTTTTTTTTAAATTTAAGGGGTGGGGGGAAGTTATGTTCCACAAAGTCACGGTGTGCCTACTGAAGTATTACAAATAGTTCTCATACTGTAGAAACAAAATTTCTATGCAGCAACCAACAAATACACATAATTAATTATAAATCATAACCATGACTTTTGGGCACAATACTTAGAAGAAAAGGTCAGGCAAGTTCATATATGAAAAATGTCATCAGAAATTCAAGTGCATATAGTTCAACATGAAGTTGAGGAACTTCTTCAGTCAGACTTCTGGAAACTAGGAAAACATAGCATAAGATGGGCAACTATTTCTTTGCTCCTACCTTTCTCTTCCATACAAACAGATACAGCACTTGTCTGATTCACAACCGGTCTCGCTATGTTCTTACCTAAGATTAAAGTATCAAGTTTTACTAATAAGAGAAATTAATGTAATTAATTTCTTTTACTATCTCAGATGAAAAGCAGTGGTATAGCCCTTAAAGACTGTTACACTTGCACTGGCTCTAAGTTTTGTGTTAAAAAGTTGGCTATTACTTCTGTATTGCAAAGTTATCTCCCAAAATCCACATGCTACTTCAATGCAGGGGCTTTAAAAAAAAGGTTATTCAGTCAGAAGAGCCAATAATTTGAGGGAGAAAAACCCCCAAAACAAACCAAAAGGCAAGGAACATAACAGGAAATGTCTGGGGGGATATAGTATAGATTAATTAGTATAGACTAATGCAGCTTCTGCAAACTAAATTACTTCTAAAACATAAGTTAACTTCAAAATACTCTTTTAAGACCCTCATTTAAGCTATTCAGAAGACTGTCTGTCAAATCATAGAAAACAAGTATTTTCATGTTTTAGCAGTTTACAAGTGTATGCAATCTAGCACCAGGACTACATCTAAACAGGTTATTTTAAAAGCTAGCATTTGGACTTCTCAACAGTAGCAGCAACTGCTCTAACAAAAAGTTCTTTCCCTGAAAGCCTTGTGTAAAACACATACATTTAAGGCAAGTCTTCTCTGAATTGTCCCCTAAAGGAGACCTTGGCTCTGTCCTCAATGATCATAGATGAAGTCTACAACACCACACTCTCTAGGCTAACATTAGCTGGAGTGGCATGCTCCACCCATAGCTCACAAGCAGAAAACCTTTGCACAAAGTCATGAGAGATAATAGGAAGATGTAAATAAAAAACAGAAGAGTGGAAAGGTACAAGATTATTTTAACAGTCAGAGGATCTGAATAATAAAAAAATAAACAGTGGAGAAAAAGGATGTGCCTTGGAAAACAAGAAATCTAATACCTTCTTTTCCCTAGTGTTATTTATCTATTCATTCATCATAGCTACTAAACGTGAAACGACTTCAAATTTCACTACAAAACTTGTTTTCTAAAACAGAACAGAAAGGTTTTATTTCAAGGTGAAAATTACATTATATATCAGGAACAGTACCTACCTTAAACTGAAAAATCTGCAGACACTTGGAGATGTTACAGAGCTGTGCACTGCTACTATACCACAGTACTGCATAGCTGACAAATACAAAAAAGGAACTGTGCAAACAGTGCACTGGGAACAGGCTGATATTGCCATTTCACAAACAATTTTGGTTTAGAATTGGTATAATAACTTCCCTCTCATAAAAAGTCATTGCATCAGCTCCCACTAATTCTGTTTTACTTAACTTGAAGGACAAAAGTGATAAGTCCAAAATATAGCATGAGAAAATATTTTAGTTGTGACTATATGTGGAATGTGAACAAAGCAAGAATGTGCAATGAGAGAAAAAAGGCAGAATGTAAGCTGCATAGAAGTCACAGGCAGAGAAACAGGGATTCTGCTGCATTAGTGTTAATACATATGAAAATTAAGCCAATGGATCTCCTTCCACTGCTCTTGCAAATGATCACTGAGAGATGAAAGCATCTGGGAATCATGCAAGAACATCCCTTTGAATATATGTAATAATCTCAGTTACACGATGCTAAAAGTCTCCAGTTCATTGTACTTTATGGACTGAATATGATGACTACCACTGCTGTGAGAATTAAGTTAATTGAGCCTGGTTACATCTTTGTGAAAACTATTCATGTTCCTAATACAGATTCAGAAAATTTTTTTTTGAGGAACAGAAGAAGGTTTTAATTCTTCAATTCTTACTTAGCACTCTGTTTTCATTTAAATTACATACCCAAAGTAAATTAAGACAATCCTATCTGACTAAAGAATTTGTAGAACAGATTTAAGAGTCAGACTCTATGATCCTTGTGGGTCCCTTCCAGCTCAGAAAATTCTCTAACCATAAATGATTGGTGGATTAAATTAAATTTTAAAATGAACATTTATTTTCAAGTACAGTATGCTGGTTTTGGCTGGGGTAGAACTAATTTTCTTCACAGTGGCTGGTATGGGGCTGTGTTTTGGATTTGTGCCGAACACAGGGTTGATATTATAGAGATGTTTTTGTTCTTGCTGAGCAGTGCTCACACAGGGCCAAGGCCTTGTCTGCTGTTCATACTGTCACCCTGGCAAGAAAGTTGGGGGTGCAGGGAAAAGGGGAGGAGACACAGTCGAGACAGGTGACCCAAACTGCCCACAGGGATATTCCATACCATACGGCTCAGTATATAAAGTGGGGGGCAGAAGAAGGAAGGGAGAACGTTTGGAGAGATGGTGTTTGTCTTCCCAAGGAACCATCACATGTGATGGAGCCCTGCTCTCCTGAGGATGGCTAAGCAACTGCCTGCCATGGGAAGCAGTGAATCAATTCCTTGTTTGCTTTGCTTGCTTGGCTTTTGCTTTCCTTATTAAACTGTCTTTATCTCAACCCAAGAGTTTTCTGGCTCTCACCGTTCTGATTCTCTCCCCAGTCCCACTGGTGGGGAAGCAAGTGAGAGGCTGCGGAGGGCTTGGGTGTTGCCTGGGGTTAAACCACAACAACAGTTATTCAAAAGTTCCATTTATTTCCATTGTATGGACACTATTTTCATTTTGATACATTTCCTGATGCAGTACAGTAACCCAAAGCATTAGTGATACTAGCAGAACCCAACTCACATCCATTCCCAACCTCACATGTGCTCAAGCAAGGGGTCAGAGCTCCCTTAAGACACATGCACAGAAGTAAACAAAAGCATCAAAAACACAGACCAGAGATCTAAAATTGAACATCATAACAACAGAAGGTAATGCTCAGTGCAGAGACTATTATGTAAAAGTTTGAGAAACAATAATGACTGCTACTTGTGAAGGCAGTGATACACTCAGAAAGATTAGCTTTGAGTTTTAAAAACTAAAATGAAAAGTTTTAAAATAGAAACCTATTTAAAATATAAGAAAATAATTTAACTGAAATAGTTATGTATCAGCACAGCAGTTGAATTGTATGTACTTAAAATACTAGAAAAATACACCTTTATCATCACTGATATATAGGAATTTCTACACAGGCAGGCAATAAAAAAAATTGGACCTGCATTTGTGAGAAATGAATCACTGGATAATAAATTACTGTACTGTTTTTGAGGTGTAACAATTTGGTGAGCAGTCTGAACAGATGCTAACTGATAAGAAGTGGCAGCAATAAAGTGCTGTACTTCTAAGATATTGATTGTTACAAATATTATTTTAGATCAACAACCTAACTTACAGCAGAGAGGCTGTATTAGCACACAATTCCTGCAGGTAATGGTCAATAGTTAATCAGCAAAGGAGAAAACGAGCAAAGTGTTTGGTGCACACAGAGATTTACCAGATACCTTGAAATACTTGCACGAAATTAAACATGCTGGTAACAAGAGTGGAGAGAAAGCAACTCTTCAGTAAGAAACAGCATCTTTATGAATGAACTGGCAATATAAATAATTTATTAACCATACCACTATTCAAACCAAAACATAAGTGTGCAGACAGCACTGTACTCCTGCACTTTGCAGTTGAAGTAACTTCACATATAACGGAAACTTAAAAATTAGTCTTCTGCATGCTTAGATACTCTGAGAAATTTTCTAAGTCTTTTTCAAACACTCCCACACTGTCAGGTAAAAGGTTTATGAGTGCCAAGCTGAGGACACTACAAAAACGCAGAGTTCCTACAAGTGGCTTAAAAAACTTTCATTTGGCAAGAAAAGCAAAAGATTCAATAATTCCCTTTGCTCCTTCTGGTTATGCTCAGAACTTGGTTATAATCTGGTGAACCTCAATCAAACTCCTTTGTTACATACCGCCAACAACTCAATGTCTTTTTTTAAGAGCAGATCATCATGTCAAGCATCAAGGTCAAGAAATCCAAATCCAAATTTAAGGCTCATAAGCACCTGGCTTAAAAAATTATTTGGTTTCAACCCTTACTCATTCTACTGTTCTGCATAAAAAAAGCCTCATTGGCAGAACTTGAATTAATATAGTTCACCACTAAGGAGCTCCCATTATCTACAGGTTACAGTTTTGGTCAGAGACCACACTACTGTGGTATGCAACATGCTATGCACTATTTCTCTGATGAAGTCACTATCCCAAATAGACATCTTAGCAGTATGGATTTCTCTTCAGGAGAGGGGTCCCTTCTGTATCGTTTTACTTGATATATATATAGGAAGAAAGGAAGTTATCAACCATTAATGCAAGACTAAGAAAAACCTAGTGTGAAACAATCCACAAGTCCATCTTCCATTTAAAAAGCAAACATGAAGGTATATTCAATGTAATTACATACATTTACTTCCCATTGTCTTCCCATTACATCAAAACCACAGTGTTATTTCCTTTTTCGCCAGAATCAAGGGCCAAAGTTGATTCCTGTATCCTTGATGAATACAAGTTCGCACACATCCATAAATCAAGAATAGTTTTTTGTGAAGTAGAGACAAAGACTTTAGTTCGTGATTCTATCAACCTGTACAACAATTTGTTTTCTTTCCATGCTCCTTCCTAATGTTGGAATGAGTCAAAGATTTTCAAAACAGAGAGCAGAATGACTCCAATTCACTTCTCAAGTAAAAATTGCAAATAAAAACATGAAAACCACATATTTAAAAAATGGAGTAGTGAGTTGCAGCCTCCTCCTCTGTTACTTCCAAATTATAGGATTAATTTTTTTATTCTATTAAGTGAGGCACAAGAATGCACTAGAACTGGGGCATTAATCCTCCTACATATCATGCCACATTCATTTTTAGGTTCAATTTTTAGTACTCCTCTACTATGTTTTTATCACTAGTTCTACTACTATGTCTTTGGCAAGAGACAAGAAAGTAATTAAAAGGCTGTGGTATTTCAAGCAGTTATGGCTATGTCAACAAAGAACTTGCAGCAAGGAGGAAACACCCCACTGAAACTGAAGAACAGCATGAAACAAGCTTTTCTCTGTCTTTTGCAGAAGTGTATTCTCTGACCTGGCTCAGTAACGGAGAGAGAAGTTGCTACAGTCAGGAGATTGAAACACAAGTCCTGTGCACCATTAAAATCCTACTGGGAACATTCATGTGTGAAATCTCAGTAATGTACAGAACTTGTTCTGGCCTTCCAATTAATATCCAAGTTCACAATGCAGCAATGACTTATCTGATATCCATAGCTCTAACAATGAGACAGAAAAAGATAATGTACTAACATTACCTACACTTCCAAATTTTTCCTAACAAAATTCTGTTTCTATGATTCCTCACAAACTAGAAACTTACACAGTTCCCTAAGTTGCAAGGTCCTGGCTCCACACAGCCACTATTTAACGAATGTTTACGGTGCTTTAAGAACTGCTTTTCATTTACAGAAATTGAGGCAGCTATGAACTGGAGGAGAGAATTAATCCTAATTAGCTCTCATCCGAACACGAAAAAGAGTTAGATCATTACTCTGCCAAAGACTTCTCAACTTTGTGCTTGATCAAGAGTTCCCCCACTGCGAACTCTGTTTATTTTGAGCTCTTGTCTTGTGCTCCCATGAGCTTCCTGAATACCCACATGTGTGTAACAAGCTTCTCAGAGAAGGCTGGAATAAAGAATCAATAAAGTTACAGAAGATTCCTGTCAAGTAATTGGTCATGATCGTAGTACTCACAAAAGGAGGAACATTTTGGGTAACTGCAAGATCAGGAATATGCCAAACAAAAGACCCCATGTTCTGCTTTGTACCACCTTTTCCTCTCTTGTCTTAAATTCAGTGGGGTTTTTGGTTTGGGATTATTTTTACTTTACTTCATTCCAACACCGATAAATTAAAGATAACTGAGAAGGTTCTATAAAACCAAGCTGTAAGCTCCAACTTTCAAGGTAACTAAAAGAAACTCCATGGGCTGCAGTAGAGTAAACTGGATTAAAAGAGATGTACAAACAAGCTTTGGTAGGAAAAGAATGAGCAGGATGGAAAAAAACTGCCCCCCCACCACCTGCCCTGCAGACCTTACTCACATTACCAGTGGCTGCCAAGACCAACAGGCCCCATCTGTTGGTACAGTCCTGGTGCTCTCCTCTCCCCAGTACTTGTATATCTGTGCTGTTCAATTAAATGCTTCAGATGGAACTCAGCCTGAAGGTGCAGAGGGCTTAGCAGGGCCAGGGGCAGCAGCATGCAGAGCCACCCAGGATTGGTGCAGTCTAGATCTTACCCAGCTGTTTCCCAGTGAATGCCTGGCCTATTCCTCTACTTAACCATAAGTTTAGTCCATCCCAAGAGCTTTACACCTCTTACCAATGGAAATCAACAGCCAATTAATATAATATCCAAGATGTTGGTGGATGTTTTCTTTTTCCTTGTGGAGAGAGAAGGAGTAAAAGAAAGGGACTGATGACAAATCTAGTCACAAAAGCCTCACTTCCTTAGCAAACCCAGACTAAATGCAGGTCCCCTACAAAAGATCCCCTTGAAAAATGAACCGACAGACTAGGGAAAGTACTTACATAGTAAAAATTCTTGTATGTTGACAAAGAACAGAAACTTCCAAAGGAATACTTGTCAAAAGACCCAGTCTAACAGTGCACGAGGAAGGCTAGGAAATCTTCACACGACAGAGCTGCCTTTCACATGTCTTTAAACGTGAAGCCACTAGCTGCTAATTGATAAGAATGGAGGAGATCCCACCCAACACCTGCTACAGCAATTCCATTTAACAGCAGTCCTTCACCAGCTCTGACAATTACTCCCACTCTCCCCTGTGAGAGACTAATGGTTTGCTAAAACTAAAACAGAGATTAGTATGTACAGTAAGGCTCCCGAGATATACACTATTTGACAGAAGGTGATATTAATCAACCTTGTGGTGAGCTGATGTCCAGATTTCACTTCAAAGTATTTCATCCTACATCTAGAGATTTGGGTGCCTGGCTGAAATAGCAGGATGCAGCATTACTTTTTGCTCATTTTGTTGTTTTCTACAGCCTGCATCTGAGCACGCAGTAGTAATATTCATACTTACACAGTGGGGAATAATTCGGTACCAACATCAATTTGTGTACAGCAGCTGCTAAAAGCTGAAGTTGTCAAGAAACATGAGATGACAAAGCAGAATACAACACCCCCCAACTGTACCAGCACTTAATGACATTTTCACTAGCATGTGAATCTTTAGCCAGCAGACCAGGACTTACCAAGTCAGTGGCAGGGAAGGATGGGAAAAAGAGCAGAAAATACTTTTTAAAATTTTTCTAAATATAATACATGTCAAAACCATCAATCAGTAGTCAGGAAGTAACAAAGACTGTATCAGTCTTCCAAAGGAATTGTTCTTATGTGTTTATTACAATGAAATTGAATAGTCATTAAGTAACTGTTAACAGACCATCAAGGCAGCCAATATATGAGAAAGTATTTTTAAAAATCATGTATTTAATTAGCTCTGTAAGAAAAGGTCTAACTTTACAACGAAAAATTACACAGATTTTAAGCTCTGCCTCATGTTAAATATGAAGAAAATAATCTAAATTTACAGTGGGAAAAAGACAGTCTTTTGTCAAATACAGAAGATAAGATGCTGCATACAAAAAACTCCAACCCACAAAAAACCTTGAGCTTGTTTTATGGAAGCAAGCCAAACGACTTCCATGCTTCAAATCTACAAGATATGTGTGTGACACAGAAAAAAAACTTTATGCTAATTATAGTTGCTCTTAAAAGAGTAGCTGACATATGAAATTATTACTGTCTTACCTGGTCAAGTGGGTTAGATTAAGAAAAGACATCAAGAACTACAGGTCCAGATTTCCCCCTCAAAGATAACAAGAAAATTTCTGTCTGCCTAGGAGGACAAAAATTGCCCAAACTCCATTTGCTTTTCCGCTGTATGAAAAATTTACATTTTAAAAAGAAAGGAGACATCATGGATGAGATCACTGGCAACAAATACAATTTCCTGTACCACAAGGATACTACTAGATCATAAGTGGCAGTGTCAGAAGGTGAGATCAGAGAGAAGAACTGAAGAAAATATGGGCAATTCCATAAGAAGGGGAAGGTCAGTGGTTAACAGGCAAGAGAACTACAGCCCAAAAGCTGCTTCTTAAATCAGGCTCACTTCTGGTATATGTTCACCTTCAACAGGTGATGTAAAGGTTAGATGACTGGTACTACAGTATTACACAGTTCTTCCCCATCAGCCCTGACATGTAATGACCAACATCTTGATTTAACAATCATTACTTAGGAAAAATATCCATCACTTTCAAGTCACATTTTCTCTACTGCCTTTGATTTAGTCTCATAGCTACTTCAATGGAAAACAGTTCAAAAATCACCAGAAACATGCTAATTCATATTTAACATTAATGCATCACAAAGAGAGGATCATTCATTATGGACAAGCTTGAATTGAAAGATGAAGGTATCACATGATACAGATGTAAAGTTTTCAAATAAGGATGTAAAGGTTTCAATCCCACAGAAACTATGAGGCTATGTATTTTTACCTCATAATTTATGCTTAAGCAAGAACCATCAAATAAACTGCATTTGTATGATACTAATGCTTCTTGATAGTGAGTCTTACACTGATCTCTTCAGCCTCCATTAAGACATCATGGAGGAAGTTGCAGTTGAAAACCAAAAGCACAGATTACACACAATTCTTGTCAA
The DNA here is from genome assembly GCA_013396655.1 of Campylorhamphus procurvoides. Classification (NCBI taxonomy): domain Eukaryota; kingdom Metazoa; phylum Chordata; class Aves; order Passeriformes; family Dendrocolaptidae; genus Campylorhamphus; species Campylorhamphus procurvoides. The sequence goes on along the minus strand of WBMV01005836.1, from coordinate 2,914,924 downwards.
ACTCAGGCAGCAAACTGAAGTACTAAAATAATCAAGTTTTAAGGCTAACTCTTACATTTCATGATTTTCCTCTTCTAAACCTTTCTATTGAAGGGAGAGAGATAGAAAAAAAATAAGGCACCCACCAGCACATCAGAAAACCATTAGTTACATGGTCTGTAAGGCTAACATTCATCTCTCTATAAAAAACTCTACAGAATAACCATATAATCCCTATTAGGACAAATTACCTTATTTCAGGCAAAGATTAAACACCCTAAAACCTTACTCCACTTTATATTACCATCTACATTAGCTTAAAATCCTAGAAGTAAAAGAAAAAAAAAAAATCCACAGTGCTGTTTTACCTCCAAGTGAATGTAACAGACCTACAAAGAGAAAACCTTTATTTGGAATTTGACAAACAATAAAACTTGCTAAGAGGAAAAGTCTTGAGTTCATAAAGCACTAGCATTGGAAGGCAGAGAGAAGGTGACACTGTGGCTGTTTAGATGCAAACTATTGGCAAGTTGCTGGAAAAGCTACATACACTTCTCTGTTTTAAAAAAAGAAAAAGAAAACCCAAACAAAAACAGAAGAGTCAGACAAAACAGTTGCGATTACACTGGCAAATATGGTATAACTAAGTTTTCAGCGTGAGCTGGCAGCAAATTAAAAACTTCATGTACAGCAGATAATTTTTGAAGCTGAAGACTACATGATTCAGCCTGTACTCATCATCTCTATGAAGACATCGTTCTGCAGTTGAAATGTCAGCTCCTCAGCTTCAGCACGCAGCAGAAACTGAAGTGCAACATTTGCTTTCTTTCGTAACTTAGCATTTTGGCTTGAATTCTCAATAGCTGTGTCCTTTCTGGAAGTTTGAAGTAAAGCCAATGCAGCACTCTACCCACCAGAAAGTCACAACGGAGAACAGATTATTTCCCACCATCACATTCTCCTCCATTCAGCTACACAGGGGATTGCTCTGACTACTGTTAAGGCTCATAACCAGTTGCGCTCCTCTCACACCTTCACAAGCCAGAGAGAGAACTCAGCATATTAACAGAAGTGCTTCCTCATCAGCACCAATATACTTACTATCCTTAAAGGCAAATCATTTACAAATACCCTAACATGCTAAGAGGCACAAAGAGTACACACCAAAAACCAGAATAATTTAGAGACCATTCCATCACTGGTTTTTTGAGTAGGTGTTTCAGACCAGCAGTTTTCAGTACAGGCTGAAAAGCAGACATGTAAGTATTCAAGCTGCAACTGAGGTAAGTATTCAAGTTGCAGTTTATCACAATGCTACACTCCTGTAAGCCCCAGTAACATCTTGGTGGGTTTAAGACTTTTTTTAAAGACTGATAACAGACATGATGTTTTGTATGTCCTCCTTCAGCCTCAATCCAGATTTACACTTTAACACTACAACTCAAATTAGTTTCAAAGTATAAAAACAACGTGTCATTCCTGAACATTTCACCATGTTTATCAGTTTCATTATTTTAGTTTCAGAACAAAAAACATTAACAGAATTACCATATTCCTCCTGAGGTTTTACTCTACATATAATACACTTTCAAGCATTAATAGCAAAAGAGAAAAAAAAAAACAAACCCAGCCCTCAGCAGGCAATAACTATTATCTTGTGTGGTTATGGAAATTAGATATCTATGAAGAAG